>OX336372.1:45588792-46127752 GCA_946902895.1 Fragum fragum
CAACAAAATTGCTTAATCCATTCCAACAGAACAAATTTTAGACTGGTCCAAGTTGATGGAAACTGCAGATGACAATTTCAAGTTGATGGAATTATAGATTTTTTCATCTTCTTGGATAGAGAACATTGTGGATAATGAAGAAATTGCTTGATACAAGTAATTTCTTCATTATCCGACATGTTTTTCAAAGTTTTTTCTTGAGGGGCTTAAAAGGAGAGCTTGTGAGGGAATAGGTTAACATAGTTAAGATCAGGAGTGAATCTGAACTCCAATATTTATGTTATGAATTGATTGGTCAGTTGACTTTTTGATTGATAGCAGGGATCTGTCAATGGAGAGGTTGAATGCAATTATAGCAGAATGCATTTGCAACTATATATATAATTATTTTTTTTTTAGAATTTAAATATGATAAAAACCAGGGCTTGATGTCTAGGGCAACATTTAATGTTTGATTTTCGTAATTTGATGTCTTGTCGAGTCCAAGTCATTTTATTTAGAGTTGTAACCCATTATCAGATGACAACATTTTAGACTAACCAAATATCAAAGTAGTTGCAGACTATGATTTCTAATTGATAGATTTTAAAAATTATTGCATTTTGGAGAATAAAACAACATGAATAATGCTCGACAAGCAATTTCTTAATTTTCCACAATGTTTAATGAACCATTTTTCTGGATGGGGTAAAAAAGAGGAGTTGCATGTAAATGGGTTAAATAGACTGGTTCTAGTATAGTGTTTAAAAAAAGATATTTTTCCTTTAATCAATTCCCACTCGATGCAGCTTTTTGATGCCCCCCAAGAAAAAAAATGGGAAAACAAAGTGTAAAAATAAAGAAACTGCTTGTTACAAGCAATTTCTTAATTTTACACAATGTGTTCTATCCAGAGAATTGAAAAAAAGTCTTATACTAAAAATTGTCGTCTACAACTCCTTTCAATTGGGACCAACCCAAAATTTTGCCGTCTGGTAATGGGTTAACCCATTCCCACTAGGTGACAATTTTTGACGGTCCTCAAGAAAAAACAATTGGGAAAACATTTCGGAAAACAGAAATTGCTAGTAACAAGCAATTTCTTCATTTCACACAATATTTTCTATCCAGAAAGTTGAAACAAAAATCTTAAACTTTAAATTGTTGTCTGCAACTCCTTTCAATTTGAACCAGTCTAAAAGTTTGCTGTCTGGTAATGGATTAGGGTGCATTTGATTCTCTTATGATTTACCAGGGCTCAGTAAATTCAGTGTACTTTAACCCATTCCCACACAACAAAATTTTAGACTGGCCCAAATTGAAAGAAGCTGCAGACGACAATTTCAAGTTGATGGAATTATAAATTTCTTCGTCTTTTTGGATAGAAAACATTGTGGCTAATGAAGAAATTGCTTGTTACAAGCAATTTCTTCATTTTCCACAATGTTTTCCCAATAGTTTTTCTTGAGTGGCGTCAAAAAGCGTCACTTTGTGGGAATGGGTTAAAAGTTTTTGTGTTATCATTATGCAATTTGAAAAATCCAAGCTGCTGGTTTCGGCTGTTTAATGATCTGATAGTCATTGATAAAACCACATCAAAATAAATCAACTTTATGATTTTTATTTTTCACAAATTAATTACATTCCATTTGGTTAACCCTTTCCTGTTTTTGGAAATTTTAGACTAATCCAAATTGAAAGAGGTTGCAGACATCAATGAAAACTGGATGCCATTTGAAAAGAAACCATCCTATGTGGTAGAAAATATTGTTGAAAAAGGAGAAATCGCTTGTTACAAGCAATTTCTTCTTTTTCCACAATGTTTTCTTGAGTATAAAATCACAGGAACGTAAAATCCCGTATTTGAACGGGAAAGGGTTAAATGATCTGATAGTCATTGATGAAACCATAACAAAATGAATCAACCTTATGATTTTTCTTTTCATGAATTCATTATATTCTATTGGTTGATAATGGCAAGTGTATGGCATATTTGTAACACCATTTGAATAGTTGTCTTCAAACTTGACCAAAATAAAATATTGCTGTTTAGTAGCTGTCTATAGCAGAAATCAATGAGATTTGCAACAAAACACTATTGTTTTTGCCTGAAGACTGATTTCGTAACATTTGTGGGACTCAAACTCTCAGGAAAAGGCAGGCTCTATTTCACAAGAAATATAATTGCCTTCTCATACTGCTTCTCAACCTATTACTGTTTAAATTTACATTTGCATTAGCCCATTCCCACTCGATGATGCTTTCAGATGCCCCCAAGAAAACATTGTGGAGAATGAATATATTGCTTGTTACAAGCAATTTCTTCATTATCCACAATGTTATCTACCCAAAAGGTGAAAAAAGTCCAAAATTTCCAAAGTTTAACAACCCCTTTCAGTTTTGACCAGTCAAAAATTTTGCTGTCTGGTAATGGGTTGAACTGCACGCTGCAAGGACATTGAATTTGAAAAATCAAAAATCTGTGTGGTGTAAATTGTTAAGAACTAGATCTATTCCAAGATTTTACAATATTGTTTATAGAATGAAAATCATTATATCAGAGTGAAATTGAGAAAATGAATACTCTATATCCAGTATTTGGTTGTTTGTTCTTTTCTGTTACCAAGCCACAATATCCAGTGCTGGCCTCAGCTTGGTAGCTTAATCCTTTCTTGTTTAGCGAAATTCTAGACCCTTCTAAATTCAAAGGTTTGACAAAAATAATTTGGAAAATATCCATTCAGTAGAGTAGAAAATATTGTTGAAAAAGAAGAAATTGCTTGTCACAAGCAATTTCTTCTTTTCCTACAATGTTGTCACAATAATGAAATCACAGGGACTCAAGAATCAGGGATGGAACAGGAAAGGGTTAACTAAAATGTTATCATAACTTTTGAATGGTCTTCCTATTCCACATGTACATGTACCAATTTTAAGATCATCAGTCAAGGTCAATGACATTTTTATTTCACCTGAAAAATATCCATTCAGTAGGGTCAATTTTGTTGAAAAAGAAGAAATTGCTTATTATCCCCCGCCTTTTGGTCTCCGTCCGTCATTCTGTCACTAAACTTGTCCGGAGCATATCTCTGAAGGTATCTGAAACTTCAAAGGTTGATAGATCTCATTGAGGAGAAGTGCAGTGCACTAGAACCACAACTCTTGCTTGCATAATTTTGGAGTGATTGCCCTTTGTTGTTTTAAAGACTAAGATTTTGTCCAAGGCATATCTCTGAAAGTATAATAGCTGTTAACTTGAAACTTCTTTGGTGGATAGATCTCGTTGAGGAGAAGTGCAGTGCACAAGAACCAGAAATCTTTCTTGAAATAATTTTGGAGTTATTGCCCTTTGTTGTTTTAAAAACTTAGATTTTGTCCAAGGCATATCTCTGAAAGTATAATAGCTATTATCAAACTCATTGAGAAGAAATGTAGTGCACAAAAAGCCTAAATCTAACTGGCTTCAGTTTACTATCAAGCTACTACGGCGGGGGATTGCCATGTCCGACATGGCTCTTGTTACAAGCAATTTCGTCTTTTTCTACAATGTTGTCACAATTATAAAATCACAGGGACTTAAAAATCAGGGATGGAACAGGAAAGGGTTAACTAAAATGTTATCATAACTTTTGAATGGTAATGGAGCCTTCATATTCAACATGTGCATGTACCAATTTTAAGATCATCAGTCAAGGTCAATGACATTTTAGGTCACCTGACCTAATGTCATGGTGACCTATTGTGATTGTGTTTTGTCTGTCCTCGTGTGTAGTGCATTGTGCATCAATTTTTTACATTTTTTGACAATTTTCTTCAATTTAGGCCTCTAAGTTTTCTTATGTGGTGAAGGGTTAACTGGTTCAAGGAGGAAAATATGGATTTTTTGAAAGTGGACAGAAATTCTTCATTCTTGAAAAGAAAGATTGGAGGCTACAGCTTTGCTGCAAAATTAACAAAATCATGCTCACTATATCCTCAACCTACAAAGTTTCACCATGTCTGTCTGTCTCTATCCTCTAACTCTAGAAGCAATTATCCTACTACAATGAAGCTTCTTGCTATCATACAAATCTTAAAACCGTTGCCAATGATCTATGGAAGTGTCCTTTAATTTTTTTGGCCACGTAGGTCAAAGTTCAAGGTCATAATTGAACTTTGAATGAAAAACATTTCTGTGCTCTAGCACATAAGCAATTTTTACCAGCTCTTTATACAATTATAACACTTGACCCAAGATTGATTGATTGAATGGAGTTTAACCCATTCCCACACAACAAAATTTTAGACTGGTCCAAATTGAGAGAAGCTGCAGACAACAATTTCAAGTTGATGGAATTTTGAATTTTTTCGTCTTTTTGGATAGAAAACATTGTGGATAATGAAGAAATTGCTTGATACAAGCAATTTCTTCATTTTCCACAATGTTTTCCAAAGTTTTTTTCTTGAGGGGCGTAAAAAGGAGGGATTGAGTTGGAATGGGTTAATGCTGCTTTTAATTGTATTTCAGTCATATTGCGGCAGCTAGAGCACTTAACAATGGATTCCTGGTATTTCTCACACCAGTACTACCTCTACATCCTTTCCTAGCCTCCAGCTGCTATCCCACTTAAGTTTATGATTATCAATCCATTGGTGAGAGACAAATGTCGGAAAGAATATGAGCCGCTGCCGGGGATCGAACCCATGAACTTGACCCAAGAAGGTACCATATTGTTTTAGGGTAGCAAAGGTCAACTATGCTACTTGACTGGGGTGCTGGTGGAGGTGAGTCCATTTTGCAACAATTCAAGTTATGTCCATAATTTTCATCCTTTATGTTAAATTTTATTTAAATTTTGAGGAAATTAGCCCATCATATGTTTTTTCATCCATATAATATGAAGGAATATAAAAAAGGGTCACCCTAGGATAATTCCCTGCGAAATTTGGTTGAAATCCAACCAATAATTTATGAGAGGATTTTTATCAGAAAAAGTAAACAGACAAGCACACTACAGACACATCAGCATGGCAATAGTTAAAGAATAAAATTTGATACAAAATTTCAATGAAATCAAAGGGCTGAAAGCACTTATTGATTAGGGGTTGATATTTGTTTGGAAATTTATCTCATAAACTATTCTAGCTTCAAAGAGATAAGCAGATGGTGTAGACTTTGATCAGACTGCACTTTTTTGCAGGCTGATCTTTGTCTATACCTCCTGCCAAAACAGGAATATTTTGGGCTCAGCATGACAAGGGTTAAGCACATAAGTTCTTCATAATTACACAATATTTTCCCCAATAGTTTTTCTTCTGGGGCGTCACTGTGTGGGAAAGGCTTAACTAGAACCTTGGCTACTCTTGGTATGAGAAGATGAAATTTTTCAAACAAACTGTCACTCATGTTAAAGTAATACCCTTGTTAATTCTGAGAGCATAAATCGTGGGGTCTATACTTTCCTATAAAGCAAAAAGAATTATTAAACATGAGGGTCATTGGCCATAAAGTGCTCACTTGATTCGATGACTACTAAATTAGAATAGCAGAAGTGACCTTTTTTGCAGTAAAGAGACCTATTACCAATTTTTGTCGCAGAAATTGAACCTGGAAAGACAATCTATGTTTCAAGATTTTTAAACCAGAAGTTTAGCAGAGGATTTGACCTTGTGACTTTTTTTCATATACCATGTGATCAAATATCAAACTTGACAGAGATGCCATGGGGTAAACATTCCAACTAAATACATCTTTTATTTGAGACAAAGGAACACTTTTTTTTCTAATTCGACAGAGACCTGCGTAGTCTTAAACCCGAGATCAAATGTTGAAATTGACAACAATATCATGCAGAAAATCATTTGTCTAAATATCAAGACATTGGAACGAATCAAAGGACTGAAGGTAAAATCATATTTTGAATATTTAGACCATACTACATACGTGCAGGCTGATCTTGGTCTACACCTCCTGCTAAAACCGGAATATTCCAAGTTCAGCATTACAAGGGTTAAGAACTGCAAAGAGGAATACTTTTTTTGGTGTATGAAAACATAAAATACGCAATTCCAGTTTACTCTAAATAACTACATGGTGTAATCCGAGTTACAACAGTATTCCTTGGAAATTAGGTGTTAATCTGTCAATCCATGTTTACATACACAAAAACCTTGAAGTTGCAGAGACCCAGTATCAGTATGACCAAGATGTCATGCACAAAAATATTGAGCAATTATCAAGGTATTTGAACCAAAATTGTGGGTTCTAGTGTTCATACATGGTATGTGACCTAGTTTTTGAGCCCATGTGACCCAATATCAAAATTGCCCAAGATACTATGTACAAACATTCTAACCAAATACCAAAACACTTTAGCCAAAAATGTAATCTATTGTGTGTACACAAGATTTTCTAAGATGTGACCTAGATTTTTACCCCTTGTGACACAATATTGAACTTGACAGAGGGCTCATGGAGACGAGCATTCTGACCAAGTTTCAAGATAATGTAGCTAGAGTGCACAATAGGTGTTGATGCATGCCAGAAACAGCTAGATCACAAAATCACTCTTTATTTCCATATAAACCCCATTCTCCTTGGATGGAGCCCCTGAAACCAGAGGGTAATGACGTTAGCAATTTTGACAGAGGTCAATATACTGATGTTTTATGCAAAATATTAAGGCTCTACACCTTCTTGGTCAGGTGGAGAAGATTTTTCAAGATTATTTTAAAATTTCACTTTGTTGCCATGGCAACAAGACTTTTTGAAAGATTTAAATTTTTTAGCTATTACGAAAGAGGACCACCTAAGGAATATTTCTGCCAAATTTGGTTCAAATTGGCCCAGTGGTTTGGGAGATGTGGTTTAAAGAAATTCTTGATGGATTACATACGGACACTGGTTAAAGGTGATCTGAGCACTTCATGCTAAGATGAAGTAACAAAAAAACATAATTTTATACTTTGAATGACAGCTTTTTACACTATATTCTGGGGAAAACCAATTATCTTCATAGGTACCTTTACCGATACCAAGAGTTGATTGAAAGGTATAAATGCCACTTTTAACAATATTTCAGTCAAATTGCGGCTGTTGAAGCACCAAACCATGGATTCCTGGTATTCCTCACAGCAGTCCAGTACTATCACAACATCCTTTCTGAGCCCTAAGCTGCTCATCCCACTAACGTTAACAATTATCCACCCCTTGGTGGGAGACAAACATCAGAAAAGAGAACAAGAATTTAAACCAATTCAAACCAGTTTGTATTCAAAGAAGTTGCAGACCGAAATTTTTAAATAGTGAAATTTAGAAAATCTTTGTCTTTCGAGATAGAAAAAACATGGATAATGAAGAAATTGCTCTTCATTTTCCACAATATTTTCCAAAACATTTTTCAGGGGATTGAAATGCAAGATAGCGTGGGATTGATTAATCAAGTGGTCTATACTTTCCTACATGGTAAATGGAGTAGTGTGGAAAAAAGTGAACAAAACACAGAGTAATTATGTAAACTTTATGTACATTATGAATGACTGCCTTAAAACCCATATTCTTGGGAAAACCAAATGGTATATGTACATTGATTACATTTTCATTGACACAAACATCACCAGACAACAAGAATTTGACCCTTACTTATTTATGGAAATTTAGACAGATCCAATTTCAGAAGTTTTACAGACGACAATTTAAAGTCGAATTTATTGAAAAAATAATTAGTCTGTGGGGTAGAAAATATTGTGGAAAAAGAAGAAATTGCTTGTTACAAACAATTTCTCCTTTTTCAACAATGTTTTCTGAATTATAAAAACACAGGCATGTAATAACCAGGGATTGAACAGGAAAGTCTTTCTTTTTCCATCTGGCAGCTGGATTTAATGATGAAAAACATGCAACAAGTAATTTTGTCATTTTCCATAATGTTTACCAAAGCCTGTTTCTTGTGGGGCATCAAAAAATGCCAGGAATGGGTTAAAATAAGTCATGCTCAGAGGCTGCATGCTGAAATTCAAACAAAGCATTAATTGTGAATAAAGCATTTGACCCATTCCCACAAAAACTGATGAAAACATTCTGGAAAATGAAGAAATTGCTTATAAGCAGCAGTTTCTTTGATTATTCACAATGTTTTCTACCATAAAATACAAAAGATTTTTTTTACTATTATCTGCATCTTCTTTCAATTTGGACCAGTCTAAAATTTGTCATTTGGTAATTGGTTAATAATGTAGCTAAAATTGTGTGAAAAGCATTTGTCTCCTTTCCAGCAAATGTTTTCCTTGACATATCTTGAAGCCTGAAAATGTCAAATGATAAAAATAATTAGTTCTTGATTCAATACAAGGACTTTACTTTAATCAACTTCCCTACAATCAAATGATAGATAATTTCATGCAAAAAGTCATTCAGGAAAATCAGTAGGGAAGAAAGCTGTAACCCATTGCCACACTGCACAATATTAGACCGGCCTAAATTCAAAGAAATTGCAGATGACAAATTCAAGTTGAAAGAATTTTTTGGGCTGAAAGCGAGGTAACAAGCAATTTCCTCATTTTCAACCTTGTTTTCTGAAAGTCATTTCTAGAGGGACATAAAAAAGTGGGATTGTGTGGGAATGGGTTGATAAGCATCAATTTTTGTCACAATTCTCCCTGCCATATATGAGGTCACTATTCTATAAGCATCCACTTTGAGATGTTACTTGCAATTTCTTTCTAATTGTTACACTTAAAGCTCAAAGTCATGAAAAAAGCTGTATCTCAAATTCAATGTGCAATGGATATAAAGCAAGGTTTCTTCAACATACACCAGTCAAGACTTCCAAATAAATTGTTTAACCCATTCCCAAACAAAAAAATTAGACTGGTCCAAATTCAAAGACCCTGCAAACAACAATTTCAAGTTAATGGAATTATACATTGTATTGTCTTTTTGGATAGAAAATATTGTGGATAATGAAGAAATTACTTGATGCAAGCCATTTCTTCATATTCCACAGTGTTTACCAAAGCTTTTTCCAAGACTGGAACAAAAGGTATAGAGAACACCAAGTAATATTTGTTTTTTTCCCTTTCTTGTTTCAAGTCTATGTTGGGATTGGTGTTCTTTTTTTTTTTTGTTTCGTTATGTTTTTTTAGGGGGGGGGTGTCATTTTTTCCACACTTAACCCATTACCTGACAACAAAATTTTACATTTTCCAACTTTCTGGATAGAAAACAATGTGTAAAATGAAGAAATAAAACATTGTGTAAAATGAAGAAATAATTCTTGACAAATTCTTCACTCATTCATATACCTAGAATTAACCATTTCCACTCAATGACGCGTTTTGACGCCTCAAAGAAAAAAGCTTTAAAAAACATCGTGGAAAATGGAGAAATTGCTTGTTACAAGCTATTTCTTCCCTATCCACAATGTTTTCTGCTACAAGATTAAAAATATACCAATATTCCGTAAGCTTTAAACTGTTTTCTACAACTCTTTTCAATTTGGACCAGTCTAAAATTTTCCTGTCTGGTAATGGGTTAAAGAAATGTATAACAGAATGCATTTCTTTATACTAATATTCAGATCTCAATGAGTGTAAAAAGCATAGCTCAACTATAACAAAAAGCCCTAAAAGAAAAAGCCCGCACAATTTTAATGATCTCAACACAGTGTTGCATTTTGCCGTACGACAGATATCAAATTGTGGAAAACATTTATGGATGAGTAGATGTTTTACTCATATTCCAAACACACTTCTTTTTTTGTTGCATATTCTTTGTTGCCTTCATTTTCAATCAATCTGAATTTTCTAATAACTAGTTCAACAAATTTCAGACTTCAAAGCTAAACAACAACTGCCTTTTCAAGCCAAACTTCAGTGGTTTTATCGTATAATGTATAAGAACAATTTACAAAAAAATCAAACATATTATTCCTATAGGTTCAGCTCTGCATTTTTTTCATTTTTTTTTTTTTTCCGTCTTATGTATCTCAGCAGGACCCAAGATACTGATGCCAAATGATGACTTTACAAAAAAATGTCCTTTTCAGTGTAAAAAAAAATCAAATTCTTTATTTTTCTTCGAGGTCAATGAATCTTTAATTTTGTGAACAACTAAACCCATATTTTCATGAATTACAGAACTACATGTACACATAAAAATATATAGATTTTCATGTTCCACAATGTGTTCTAGCCAAATTGACATCCAAAGCTTTATGAAATTTCATCTATCAAAAATTGTTGTCTAGAGCTTCTTTAACCCATTCCAACAAAGCAAAATTTTAGACTGGTCCAAATTGAAAGAAGCTGCAGACAACAATTTCAAGTTGATGGAATTTTGAATTTTTTCATCTTTTTGGATAGAAAACATTGTGGATAATGAAGAAATTAATTGATACAAGCAATTTCTTCATTTTCCACAATGTTTTCCAAAGTTTTTTTCTCGAGGGGCCTAAAAAAGAGGGATTGAGTTTGAATGGGTTAATAGGACCAGTCTATTATTTTGTTGTCTCGTAATGAGTTAAGTATCAAGCAAGGCTTGATATTACTGAAGTATCTTAAAAAAGCACAATGTCAGTAAAAAGGTACACATCAAACTATCCTGATCTCTAAAAAAAATAACAATATAGGCTGGTCAAAATTGAAAGAAATTGCAGACTTTTCATCATATCTTGACCGACAAGAAAACAGAAACGCAAGAACAGTAAAGAATCCAAGAAACTTGATTTTTTTCTCCTTTTCTCCTGTTTTCTATAACTTAATATGTTCAGGGCACTAAAAGTAGGATTGGCTGTAAATGGTCTAAGAAATTTAAGGATAACCCATACAATTTAACCCACGAACAGATTTCTCTTTAGTCCAAATTTAAGGATATTACATAGAAAAATTCAAAATGTATTGAAATTAAAGGCAAGTAGCATACAGGGTAGAAAACCTGGAGAGAAAATGAGACAAGGTTTGGAAATAGCCTTTCAACTTCTTGTCATGAACTTTTCATTAGCTCTTACCAAGAGACAAACATTTTGACCAATCCAAATTCAAAGAAATTGCAGATGATAGGTGGTAGTTGAAATAATTTTTAAAAATCAAATGTCTTTTGAGATAGAAAACATGGTAGGAAATGAAGAAATTGCTTATTACAAGCCACTTTTTCATTTGCTACAAAAGTTGTTCAAAGCTTAACTTGAGGATCAGAAAAGTTGAATTGTGTGGGAATGGGGTAAGAATAACTGAATGTCAGATTCTTCCTTATCAATAATTTTTTCTACTATAATTTTTTCTACTAAAAGATACAAAGATCTTTGAAATTTGATAGACTAAGAGTTGTTGTCTGCAACTTCTTTGAATTTAGACCAGATGACTAAAACTTTGTCATCTTGGAATGGGTCAAATCATGCTTTGTCAAATTTTCTTATGCATTTGTCCATATCAATGTCTTGTCTTGTATACAATAGAGCAAAGAAACCAAGAATTGAAGTAAGATTTTGAAGAGACAGACCTAACTCAAAATCTTGAAAAATTAAACAATATCTTCATACCCATTGCCTTATGAGTTACAAATCACAACCATACAATGAAATTACACTAGCATATACAAATCATAAATGCTCTTAAATTGCCTAGATATGGTAATAAAACTGGAAAGGTTTTCAAAGGGGGATGTGCAACCAGGGAATGAGTACTTAAATTTGAAAGCATCTTATGTTAAGGATTATTTTAGCCATTATACAGGGAAACCAAAGGTTTTTTCACCAAAACAAGTTTTCATTTACTAGAGCTAATAGATTTTTCAATGAAATGATCATTCATTCACAAGACATTTGGTAGCATCTTTCAAAGACACCTAAGATGATCAGTCATCTGTTGACTAAGCCTTGGAACTTTGACTGGCTAAAATTTTGCCTTCTAGCAATGGGTTAAACTAGTGTAACAAGCCGCCATACCTGACCACCTTATATCGTTTTTAGAATATAATAAATTGAGGTATTTCAAAAATTTTCCAATTTTTATCAAAAAAAAATGGATTAAATCATAAACAAAATCTCAAATTTTGTGTTTATTAACTACGATATTTAGCTAAGCATTGTTTTATCATCAGGGTACCATTCTCATGGGTGAATACAATTCATGGTTGAAGGTAGAATGTAGTTGTAAACTGGTATTAAAATTGATAGATCCCTTGCAATGCCAAGTAACCTCTTACAAGGATTATTGACTGGTGCATCAAATGACCTTAGTTTGCAAAATATATGGGATCATGAAACCAAAAGCAAATAGTTTGTAGGCAACCTCTAAGTCGTAACTACAGCTTGAATTAAGTTACACGCAAATGAAAATGTTTGAAATATGATCAAAGTTCAACATTCCTGTTTACATTTACAGTTTATTATTTTTATTGATAGTTGCAATGGGTCAAATATTACATATCTGGTAGAGTTATTTTCAAAAAATTAAACCTACTAAAAGAATTTTTAACCTGTTTCAATTGAAGTAATAAATCAGTTTTTTAAAAATTAGTGTCATATTGGTAGAAAACATTGTGATAGTTTCAAAAATTCCTTATTTTGAAACAATGTTTTTTTAAACTTTCTTCAGTGCATTAAAATTTAGGATCAAGAGGTAATTGATCTCAAGAGCTTTTTAAAAAATTCTTCCTCCCATTGAAAACCTTTTCATGTTTCTCAGAAACAAAGTACATTTATTCAATTCAAAACGTGAACTAACAATAACAATTGGACAAAGACTCGTCATCAACATCATGTGGAGATCATGCTCATAATTAATTGTAAAGTCAAGAACAGAAAATGTAAATTTATTCAAAAGTAATGCACCATATAAATGAACTTTCAAAGGAAGGAAAAATGGTTATAAGAAAACAAGCATTTTAAAGTATTGCATGGCAATACCAAATCCCTTGCCGGAGGTATTTTTTCTTTTTTTTTTGGAGCCAAGTCTGAAATCCATATTTTAGTTAATAAGCAATGACTAAAATAAAACTTATTTGAAACAGATGATTGCAGACTCACACTCCAAAATAAGCTATAATAACAAGTGTTTACAAAAAAAGGTCCAGTAATTCAAATTTGAACAAAAAAAAGATTCTGCAAGTTGATCATGATTAAATTTAACAACAAATTGCTTATTAACCCACTACCAGACGACAAAGTTTTAGGCTAGTCTAAATTGAACGAAGTTGCAGACGACATGTCTAATTGAGCTACTATAGGAAAATAAGAACAAAGTAGGGTTGAAAACATGAAAAAAGAAGAAATTACTTATTGCAGGCTATTTCCCCTTTCCCGGATTTAAGGAGTCCAAAAGTCTCATTGTGCAGTAATGGGTTAAAAATTATCATTTATATAAATTGACAGATTAAGCACCTGCCTTAGTTGTTCACCAGTAAAACTAGAAACATAAGTTCAAGCATTATAATGGAATTAAAACTTATTTCAAAATACCAGTAAATCTCAAATCCACAACAGCAAGAAATAAAAGGATAAAGTTAACTCATTGTTTGCCTTGAAATGTTTTGATTTTTAACCCTTGTCATGCTGAACCTGGAATATTCCTGTTTTTTCAAGGATGTATAGACAAAAATCAGACTGAACATATGTCTACACCTCCTGCTTATCCCTTTCATGCCAGAATTGTTTAGAAGATACCTTTTGAGATATTTGCATCCAGTACTGTCAGCCCTTTGATTTTAATTCAATTCTAAAGAGGATTTTGTTCAGAATGACAAGGCTTAACAAACTGTCTTGGTTGTTCATCAGTATGTATAAACAGAAACAAAAGTTGCAGCTTATAATCAAATTAAAATTGAATTCACGATATATCATTTTTTGTCTAATACAAGGCAGGAGGAAGTACAAAAGACAACAAGAGCACAGCTTACCAGTGCCTGATGCTCTGAGGAAAAAGATCAAATTTTAAAATTGGCATTGTTATTACAAAAATGCATTTAGAATTACCTACCTTGATAGTATAGGAGGCTCTTTAGATAGTGAATATTTAACCCTTGTCATGCTGAACCCGGAATATTCCCGTTTTGGCAGGAGGTGTAGACCAAGATCAGACTGCACTTTTCGTTACGCTGATCTTAGTCTACACCTTCTGGTAGTAATTTTCCTGCCAGAGTTGTTTATGAAGTTGATTTCTTGAAGAAATATTGATTTTTGAACAACAAGTTCTATCAGTGCATGCCCTTTGATTTTACAGCGATTCATTGAGGAAATTTATACAGCATGACAAGGGTTAATATCAGTTTAAAATTGTCAATGCCTTCAGTTATACATGTACTACAGGGGATATAACAAAATGTCAACATAATATAATACAAGCAATTTCTTCATTTTCATGATTGTTGAATTGGTTTTCTTCCCCCCCCCTTCCTAAATAAAGAACCACCAGATTTCTAAAATTCTATCAATTTGACATTATGGCTGCAACAAAATTGACATACAGTGCAGAAAACATGGCGGCAAATGGGGAAATTTTTTGTTATAAGGATTTTTTTCTTTTCTCACATTTTTTCAATAGCCATTTTTCTTCTGGCAATCAGAATGATGGATAAATGGTAATGGAAAAAATACTTGTATGACAAATTAATTTTCCTTAAACCATTCCCATACAAATTCCACTTTTTGATGCCCCTCATGAAAAAAAGCTTTGGAAAACATTGTTGAAAATAAAGTTATGTCTTGTTACAAGCAATTTCTTCATTATCCACAATGTTTTCTATCACAAAAAAAGACTGTAAAAAATTCTTTAACTGAAAACAGTTGTCTGCAGGTTCTTTCAATTTGGACTAGTCTTAAATTTTCCTGTGTGGGAATGGGTTAACCCTTTCCCGTTCAATCCCTGATTTTTACGTCTTTCCATTTTAATACTTGAGAAAACATTGTTGCAAAAAGAAGAAATTGCTTGTGACAAGCAATTTCTTCATTTTCAGCAATGTTTTCTACCCTATTGAATGACTATTTTTCAAATAAATTTATTTCTTATTGTCGTCTGCAAATCCTTTGATTTTGGGCAGGTCTAAAATTTTGCAAAACAGGAATTGGTTAAGCAACCACCTCCATGAAGCAACAACTAATATTATCTCACAAGTGTTTAAGAAAATCTCCTTTTTTTACCCATTCCTACACAATGAGGCATTTGGACCACCAGCCCCCAAGAGTAAAGCTATGGAAATCATTGTGGAAAATGAAGAATTTGCAATTTCTTCATTATCCACAATGTTTTCTACCCCAAAAGAGAGGGATTTTTAAAATTTCATCAACTAAAAAGTAATCTGCAACTTCTTTCAAATTGGAATGGTCTAAAGAAATTGTTGTGGTAATAGGTAGATCAGAAGACAGCTTAACAAGAGTTTGCACTCAATAAGACTCGATACTGTTAAATTTTTATTTCATTAGGTTCAGTTGAATACCAAGAAAATATTTTTTGATTTGGGTGTTTTTGCCTCAGAAGTTGTGTAATATTTTACATTTCTATTTCCATTCTTGTTTCAATTTCTATATTCCTTCATTTTCCAAACACTAGATAACTGAGTTAATGCCATTCTAAAATCCTTATTCCATAATAAAACCCTTTGATGTGGGTAATCATTTTAACCCTTTCCCGTTCAAATACGGGATTTTACGTTCCTGTGATTTTATACTCAAGAAAACATTGTGGAAAAAGAAGAAATTGCTTGTTACAAGCAATTTCTCCTTTTTCCACAATATTTTCTACCACATAGGATGGGTTCATTTCAAATAGCATCCAGCTGTCATTGTTGTCTGCAACCTCTTTCAATTTCGACTAGTCTAAAATTTCTAAAAACGGGAAAGGGTTAATTGTCTTGACAAGATGATTCCAATCAATACCCAAATACTAGAGTTTTGGGCAAAATTGTCGAATAATTTGAATCTAAAATCCGGATTACCTCCTCTATCTATAGATCTGTCATAAACTTGTATCTAGTGACTATCTGGTATGTGACAGCTACCCTTTGGAGGTTGCCAAATACAAATTTCAATGTTTCTGCTTAACACATAACAAAGGTCAAATTTGACTCCATGCATGCATGACCAGGGTCTATCTCTATGGATATTGGTAGACCACAAAAATAAATGCATAACTTGAACCTACTGCAATATATACATATAGATATGCTATGACTAGAGAATATTCGTCCTAAATCTATGCAAAATACCAGCCCATCTTCCCAAGCCATGGAAACTAACTCTACTTTATACCTTACATAAGAAAGAGGGTGGAGTTAGAATCCTTGGGTTGTAAAAATGGTACAACCCTGATCTATAAAAGATTGTTCATAACTACAGCTGCTTCGTCTAACATCATGCCCCCTGGATTCATTACACTACAACTCATTTTCAAAATAATCAGCCTGTTACCACTCTGGCACAATCCTGAAGAAAATAGTTTTGAGAAAACATTGTCAAAATCTGGAAAAGACAAGATTGCTTGTAACAAACAATTTCTTCTTTACAACCATGTTTTCTAGCATCTACTTTTATTTGGAGTCTGCCGCCTCTTTCCATTTGTACCAGTCTAAAAACAAAGTCTTACAATTCATTGAGAGCCATAGCTGATATCATTTCCAAATGACAAAATCTTAGACTGGTCCTAATTGAAAGAAGCTGCAGACTATAATTTCAAGGTGATGGAAGTTTAATTTTTTTCATCTTTTGTGATAGAATTGATTGATTGATTGATTCAATGGGGTTTTCACCGCTTTTAACAACCTTTCAGTCATATCGCGGCGACTGGAGCACCTAACAATGGATTCCTGGTATTTCTCACACCAGTACTACCATTACATCCTTTCCTAGCCTCCAGCTGCTATCCCACATAGGTCTACGATTATTGACCCATTGGTGAGAGACAAATAGTTGGAAAGGATGAGTGCTGCCGTCAGGAATCGAACCCGGGACCTCAAGATTGACAGTCCGACGCGCTACCAACTGCGCTATGACGGCGGCTCTTTTTTTTTATAGAAAACATTGTGGATAATGAAGAAATTTCTTGAAACAAGCAATTTCTTAATTTTCCATAATGTTTTCCAAAGCTTGATTCTTGAGGGGTGTAAAAAAGGGATTGTGTAGGAATGGGTAAACCTAAACAAAATGAAGTTATACATGGCAGTAGTGATAAGAAAGTTTTTAGGCAATGGGGGAAAGTTTGGTAGTATGTATGTAAACCTTTTTCCAAAAATCTCGACATAAATCTCGTTGTAACCAAACTATTTTGATTGAGGTCCACAAACTTTTATTCCGTTAACCCATTCCCATGTGATTCCACTTTTATGTTTTAGAAGTCATTGTGGGTAATAAAAGATTGCTTGATACAAGCATTATCCACAATGTTTTCCATCCCAAAAGACAATTTTTTTTTAAAAAAATCCATCGCCTAAAAATTGTCTTCTGAGATTTTTTTGAGATTTTGTCATCTGGTATTGGTTTAAACAAGTTAAAGAAGGTCAGCCAACAATCTTCGCATTCTAATATTGATCAATATCGTCAGCACAAGTTGCCGATTTGAATCACAAGATTCAGTTACAGTGTAGAATCATTCTTTACACTTTACATACTTCACAAGACAACAACTATCATATATGCAATACAAATCCAAGCCCTATTTTCACATACAGAACTTTGAGAGAACTTTTTATCATCTTTTTATCAAATGGTTAGAACAAAACAAATATAATTGACTATATATTTGTATGCCCTTATTATTGTTTATCTTGAACCTATCACAGATGACAATACTTTTGACTATTCTAAATTCAAAGATGTTGCAGATGAAAAATTTCAGATGATGAAATTTTGGATTTTTTTATTTTTTGGGGTAGCAAACATTGTGGATAATGCAGAAATTGCTTAAAACAAGTTATTTCTTATTATATGGCGTCAAAAAGGGTCATTGTGGGGAAATGGGTTAACCATTGCTTTTTGTGGCTTTTAAAATTAACTTTGTCTGTTTTAGACAAGTTTTGCAGAAGTCGTCAGGAAATATTCCCACCAAAATCGAGGCAACTTTCTGGTATTAGCTACAAAAGAATAAATTGAACAAACTGAGCAATATTATAAAGACAAAAACTTGTTCTGTATGTGAAGAAAGTTCCTGAGGGTTAATAAAATCTAATACTTTCTTTATGGAAGTGCATCTATATAACAAAGTTGTGATATAGTGTACATAATATAATAACATACAACAAACATACATCCTTTTGCAAAACTGCCAAAAAGCACTGAAGAAATTCTGACAAAAGTCACTACTGCTATGAAGTCAATCCTGCACATGTGATCACCTATATAAAGCAATCATTTTCATTCATCAACCACCATCAAAATTCCATTTCCAGAAACAACAGACCTTCACAAATGGAAGTTTATGCTAGTAAAATTATCAAATCTAAATCCTATGTTGGTTGATCTCAAAACAATTCTAAAGAGTTCCATTAACATCGAATCAAGTGAAAATCAAATCATTCAATAATTTATGTATGCATAAGAACCAATCCCTCTCGTCACAAAAAAGAGTATTAAGCAACCATTCTTTTTAACAACCGCATTTTGGCCATCCCTTGAGTGATGGCTTAACCCATTCCCACACAATCCCACTGTTTGACAACTCCTCAAGAAAACAGCTTTGGAAGACATTGTCGGAAATGAAGAAATTGCTTTCAATAAGAAATTTCCTCAACTTTATTTTTCAAGGGTGTAAAAAGGCGGGATTGTGTTATTTTTTCTCCAAACCCTTTGTTGTTTGTACTTATTGGAATCATCTCCTCAACACAATTGACCAACCGTGTCTGTCAATCAGATCAACCAGTCAACCGATGAAATCATTCATTTACACAAGAAATGAGTTTTGAAATCTGACACTGGCTGCCATTTTTGTTAACCTTTTTTTGGTTTGGCAACTTTAATGGCGTAACTACAACTTATTCAGGCTGTAGTTAACAGCTTATGCAAGCTGTACTTAGGACTTTTAGGTCACAAACCAACAATTCTACTTTTTTTGTTACATGCTACTGGCCAGAAATTTTGCAAAATAATTCTTTTTAAATTTGAAGTGGGTCATCAAAATCAGCCAATGTTGGAGTTTAAAGTTCACTTCCAGTCTCAATCAATGTTTTAATTAGTCCATTAATTCATTGACAGCTGTGATTGTTCAATTTCAATGAGTATCAACAACACAGGGTTTGGTGGACAAATAAGAAAATTCTGAATTTGGAAATCTTGTTCAGGTTTATTCTTTTTTTTCAAGCTATCAATTTAAATAGTCTGAAGTTTAGTTGCCCGGCAAAGGAAAAATAATAATCTACATTTTTGAAAACTTCTCACATGAAAGGGAATCTACAAATCATTTTATTTTAAAACAAACAACATGACTGTGTACTTTGTTCTATGTAGGCTTTTTGTAATTAGACAGTAACAAATTTGGTACAACATTCATATCTTACACAAGAAATAGTATGGTTTTGAACTACAAACTTATACATGAATTTATGTTTTGACCATTTCTGGATGTTTCTTTCTGTTGTGCTCCATCAGTCGTCGGATGGGGTAAATGGCCATAAAATACATATTACACAAGCTACAATATGGAGGCGATTGATTTAAATGAACATCCATGTGCTCTCTGAACTTGTCTTCAGAATCAAATAAGTCACCACAAATTCTACACTCTAGGTTTTGTTTCTCTGGTTTACCACTTTTTGACAAATAGTCTTTCATTTTCGCTGCCTCTGGGTTGGCTTGCAGTTCCTTGAGCTTTGTTGCATGAAGCTCTAACTGAGATGACAATGTAGCCTGGACTTTACTCTTCCATTTTGAGAGAGCACTTGCTGCAGTCATCTTTGTAACTGGTACAATATGCTTAAGTTTAGATCTATCTTCCAAATCATTACCTTCCTTATTGTTCAAATCACTATTATTGTTAACATTTTTATCATCCTGTTCAATATCTGACTTGCTGCCTTTGTCAACTGTAGCATCCTGTTTACCAACACTTTTATCAACAATAGCATCCTGTTTACCAATACTCTTATCAACTGTTACATCCAGTTTACCAACACTTTTATTAATTGTAGTATCCTGTTTACCAACACTCTTATCGACTGTGACATCCAGTTTACCATCACTTTTATCAACCGTAGTATCCTGTTTACATACGATTTTATCAACTGTGGCATCTTGTTTATCAACACTTTTATCAAACCCAGAATCCTGTTTACCAACACTTTTATCAACTGTAGCATCCTGTTTACCAACCCTTTTATCAACCATAGCATCCTGTTTACCAACACTTTTGACAGATGAATTTACATCAGATAGATTATTTTCAGTTTCGTCTACATGTTTACCAGACCTAAGTCTTTTATTAGATTGAACACTTTCACCCTTTTTGCTCTTATTATTTGTTGTTCCTGCACCACGATCATTTGCAGCTGAAGATTGTTCTCTTTCTGGTATAGTGGCAGACCGTCTCCTCTTTGCTCTACCAGTGTCTGCAGTTTCATTATTTACTTTTTCAGATTTACTTTCCTGGCTTGTATCACCCTGAGACATATTAACACTACTAGTGTCCATTTTGGAATCTAAACTCATCAAGGAAGTAGATGTTTCTTGTATACTATTAATCAAACTCTCCTCTGAATTAATTACACCATTTCCTCCCTCATTTGCCTCATTTGAGTGAATTTTGGCATGCATGTATAAATTTCTTTTCTTTTTAAAAGACTCGGGACATGATTTACAAGAAAATGGCTTGTTCTGGTCACCCTTGTGACCATCCTTAGAGTCATTGTTTAAATCTTTTTTGCCAGTTTTCACTCCAATTTTATCTTTTTCACTTTTTTGATGATTCCTAGTATGTTGGACACAGTTCCACTTATTGTTGTAAAATTTCTTCTTACAATATTTGCAATTATATCTACTTTCTTTGTTTGGGGATGTTATTAGCGATTTTGTTTTTTCAGAAGAGATTGTATCATTTTTCACAATCTTTGTTTCACTTGTATCCATTCTGATAGGAGAAATCTTGACAACTGCTTTAGCTCTAATAGGTGTGCTGGTAAGTCGCGGTTCTGCTAAATCGGATCTGAGATTTCTTGTCCTTGTTTTCAATCTTGCAGTAGCAGGTGTACTGTTGAGGCTACCAGACAATCGTTTCTCTCTTTTCTGTCGACTAGTGCTATGTGCACTACGAATGTGATTGTTCAGATTTCTTTCACTGCTGAATTTTTGTGGACAACGAGGACACTTGGTTGATGATTTAGGAATTACTTCTTCTGGACTTTTATCTAATTTAGGCGTAGTCATCTTTGCCTGTTTTGCCCTTAGTACTCTTTGTGAACCTGGAGTCGCTGGTGCTTTCCTCTTAACTGCAGTCTTTTCTTTATCTACAGATTGTTTCTCTTTCACTTCTACTTTTGTACGTGGTGATTTTCTTTTGGCTATCATACCCGTTGATTTTCTCCTTGTTTCAATTTCCACCTTGCTCTCTTTTTTTGTAATTTTACGAGTTGTCCTGGTGCTTCTTGGTGTTTCTTTTTCTTTATCAACTTTTGATTCACTAATGGTTGCAATGGTTCTCCTTCTTTTAGGTCTTGATGGTCTAGATGTTTCCTCATCCTCTTCTTTATTTTCCTGATTCACATCTTTACCTTCACCAGTCTCACTTTCATCAGAACCACTTTCATCACTGCTACTGTCATCACTGTCCGAATCTGAATCGGAATCTGAAGTATCACTATCTGACTTATACCTCTCTTTCTTACTACTTTTAGGAATGTAATCTCCATCTGATGTATCTAGATTCGGTTTCTCTACTAAGTCCTCCTCCTCTTCTTCTTCGTCATTGGTAGCATCATCATCATCATCATCACTATCACTATCTGAGTCACTTGAATCTGAAGAACTTGATTTCCTTGTTGGGCTTGAAATCCATATCTCTGGTTTTCCATTGTACTTGAAGAAGTCATTCATTTCCTTTATTTCAGTCAGGTATTCTGATAACATTGGTGTTATTCTGTTAGTTTTCACATCAAATCTCATTGCCTCACCATCAAGTTTATGAACCAGCCTTGAGTTAGGATCATGGTGGGTACGAACATGGCTTAAGGCAATTTTCTCATTCAGGAATGTTTCAGGACAAGATTTACACTGAAATGGGGTTTTCCTCAGATGCAGACACATATGTGATACATAGTCCTTGCGTGTCTTTAAGGGTATGTTACATGTTGGACAATACAAGGGGTATGGTAAATCACTGTGGCAGATTCTTTCATGGGACTTTTCATGAGTTCCTAGCAATGATGGCTTCGAGAATGCTCTTTGACAGAAATGACACGGTAACCCTTGTGGTATATGTGATTTTAAATGCTGAATATATGATTGCTGTCTGAACTCCCCAGGACATAATGGACAAGAAATCAATTTGTTTACTTCGATTTTTCTCCGTTTTCCAGATGGGCTTATTTCTTTATCTTCTGATATCTCATTTTCTGCTCGCTTTTTAATAGCCTCCACCTGCTCTATGATGTTTACTTCTTGTTTGATAAACTCAGCTACATGGAGTAATTTCATATGATTTGTATATGGGACCCTTTTTGTATATGTAAACTTACAGATATCACAATGAAAGAATGTATGTGTTTTCATATGATCTAACAAGTCAGATTTGTCCATACTCTTATTGCACATAACACATTTCACAACTTTGTTTTCATCTTTAACATCTTTAGCCAGATAATCAGCTTTACTGCCTGATTCATCAGATTTCTCTGGTGGGCAATCAGATTTCATTTTCAAGAGTTGGTTATCCTCAAAGGTTTCTTCCTCCTTTAGTTCATCATCTTGTTCATCCACTAGTTTGTCCTCAAAAATTCCCGTCTCTGGATTCAACACAGTTTTTAATATTTGCTTCAAAATGTTCTTCTTATCCTCAAGATTTGTACCACTGCCTTCATTTTGTTCACTATGCACTAACTGACTCTCCTTATCATCAGAATTTTTCTCAGTTTTTGATGAAGGATCACTCTCTGCCTTCTCATTAAATTTGATATGTAATTCACTTTGCCCCTGAGATTCACTAACTGCGGATTTTGAATGATCCTTCAGTATATGGAATAAATAAGTGCCCTTGACCGAGAAAACCGATTCACAAAAGTCACATGATATCTGCAAACCTTTAGCTGGCAAACTATGATTCATCATGTGCTTCTCATAGAAGTGCTTTGTCTTAAATGCTTTCTTACAAATTTCACAATGAAACAACTTGTCAGGCACATCTGCCTTTTTAATTGCTTTCTTCTCAACACTTTTTTCACTTTCCTTACTTTGTTCTGCTTTTTCCACAGCTTTTATATCTTTAAGTTTTCTATACACAGGAGGGGGTTGTTTAATTTGTAAGCCATTTTTCTTTAATTTCAAATATTTAGAGTTATGTACTCTTTTCATGTGTGTCACCAATGAACTTTCTGAGGAGTATGACCACTGACATATATCGCATGAAAACTGAGTGTGTTGATTCACAATATGGGACACAAACACCTGCTTTTTAATGTCTTTATGACACACAAGACAAGATAACTCTGCAGGATGACTTGAATTCACCAGTTCACTGTCTTTATGATACTTCATATGGTACATATAGTATCCTTTATCCTTGATATGGTAGGACAAATCACAAACCTCACAATAAATACGAGATGGGTCTTTATTGTGAACCCCAACATGTTGTACAAGGTCATCATGTTTTGCAAATGACTTATCACATTTTGAACAACTGAATTTTAGTTTCTTCTGCTTTACCTCTGTATCGTTTAGAATGTCTTTTGCTGATTCACTGCTTGATTTTGGGCTTGATAAATTATTTTTTACTAGCTGTTTGTTTACACTAACTGATTTATTGTTTTCAACCTTCTTTTGTATATTTTCCTTTAAATTTTTCATTTCTGTCATCTTAGCTTTCTTTCTTTCCAACAGTTGTGTTGTTTTTTCATTCTCAGATTTTAAATTACTCTTGACTTCTGGTTGCTTCTCAGAATTGACCTCATTGTTATTTCGTTTGGTCCTGTCCTTTTCCTTTGGGACTATCATATCAATCTCAGCAGACTTGGTCTTGTAATTTGCTGAATTATCAGTAGATACAACAGTTTCTTTAGTTCCAATTGATTCATTTTCAGCTTCCTTACTGATATTGTCAAGATCCTTATGATGTATTGGCATAACCGTAGAGACAGATTCACCTGATTGTTCCTGACTCTTGGATTGCTGTTTTTGTACATCGTTATTTATCATTTCTCTTGTTCCTTCCAGTTCCTTAATTTGCTTTCTTTGCATTTCCATATTCACTGCTTCTCTTGTATTATTCTGACCTTGTAGTTGTTGCCTTGGCACATCCTTATTGATTGATTCTCTAGTATCATCTTCTTTATCCTCTTCCAAACCACTGTCTTCCTCTTCAAGCTTTGCTCTCTGCACAGGTCCTGCTGCAACATGACCAACTCTGACACTTTCAGAGGAACGATTTCTACTATTATCTGCCTGCTGAAGTTCCCTTGGGTGTTGTTTCATTAAATGCTCAACAAGTTCACTATTTTGTACAAACATGCCCTCACATATACGGCACCTGAAGAGGGGATGTGTGGCTAGATGTTCCACGAGTTTGTTACGATACACTTCAAGGTCACAGATCTGACAATCAACTATGTTTACAAGATTCACTAACAATTTAGATCCTCCATCACTCTCTTCATTAGCACTCTGTGGTAGTCCATTGCCCCCTTCCACAACATTTGTAGCTGAATGTGGTGGTCCATGATTCCGTGTCATGTGATGAAGGTAGTTTCCTTTATTCTTAAAAGATGCCATACAAAATTCACAGTGAAGTAAATAGTCACTCTTTCTGTGTTGTGCTTCATGACGAATATATTTAGCAGAATCAGTGAATACTTTGTCACAGCTTTTACAATGGTACTTATTTTGTTCCATATTCAAATGAGTTTTGTCCTTTTCAAGAAGATTCTCCTCTGATGAGGTTCTAGAGGTAGACATTTCCTGGTTGTTTGACGCTGAAGTAGGCACAGTGAAAGAACTGCCATTATTGGTAGGCTGTGGTATGTAATGTGAAATAGAAGAAGACTGAGCCATTGCATGAATTTTCATATGCTCAGATAGCTCGTGGGAATTTGAACATGGCAGCTGACATACATGGCAAGTGTATTCCAGAGGAAATTGTCTGAGAAGATGATTTCCTTCTAAATGCAAGTTAACAGAAGGCACAGGCTCTGCAGCAGGTTTATAAGTATTATAGTCCACATGACTTGGTGAAAACTGTGACGATAAAGATGGAAGGACCTGGGGCTGAAGGTGGCTGCCTTTGTATAGATCAGTGTATGGCATGTGTGGTGATACATGACCAGTCGGAAAAGGCCTATTTGCAATTGGTCTCTCTGGCAATTTATTGACGGGTTCTCTGACAAATGTATTTGCTAATTCATGAGGTTTTGATACGGACATTTGATATGGAATACTAGATGAAGATGCAGATGAAGTGGTTGTTTCTTGAGGTCCATAATATAATGTAGATTTTGGTCCTGTTGGTCTTACATCATGTTTAACAAGAGGTTCTGGCGAAAGAGTTTGTTGGGTATAATAGGTTGACATGGGTAAGCCTGACACTTTGCTTGGGTTGAATTTTGCTAAGGCAGGTGAAGGATGGGGGTAATAGGTTTCTTGAGCTTGTCCAAGGAGTTTACTCATACCATATTGGTTGCTTGCATACACATCATGTGTTTTCTCCGGAATGTGTGAATAATGAGACTTTTCTGGTGGATAGTATGAATCCACTTTACTGAACATTTGGGATCCTAGTTTAGGAAGCGGGGGGTTTCTGCTGTCTACAGGGAAGTACTCTGCAGACTGAGAAACAGTGGGCGTTGAATATATATCGAGTGTAGACGTTTGTTGTTGGCGGCTATTAACATCTGAATATAGCATGTTTCCAACATTGTCAATATATTGTTGAGAAGAGTAAGGCAAGGAACGAACTGCTGTATGGGAGATTCCTCTTGGATCAGGACTCTGAAAGAAACAAACAAGAACTGTTAGAGACAGATTATGTTCCCGGAATATAGCCCCTTCACAAAAAGTAAAAATAAATAAGGAAAAGAGATTTACAGAAGAAGCGGTGGCTATATGCTTGGCCTTCTCCAGACATACTCAATTTTAACGTACAATCTTTAGCTGTGACCTTGGAGCTATCTAAATATTTCTTTCAAAAGGTACATCTACTCAGAGAACAATTGTGCCAAGTGATATGGAAATCCTACTATAATTGAAGGAGCTATACTATGGACTGGTGTTCTTCTAGGATTTCTAAAACGTGGGAGATTTCAGCACAAAATCTACACAATCGAGAAATGTGTGGTATTCTATGCTCTTTGTTTATAGAAAAAAGATCCCCAGCAATGATGAAAATATACGGAAATTGATAAAAAAGAAGTGGGGAAATCCCAAAATCCCCCTGCCTAGAATAAACACTGCTGGACAAGCTCAATTTTATTGTTTGACCTTGAATTATTACTAAGTCCTTGGAGCTTTAAGAAAAAAAGGGGGAAGCATCTGCATATTATAAAAAGAAATTCACATGTGAAATCTTATCTAATTTGGCAGAGGTTTGGGGAGGAATTGAGGCGGATGGACAGACAGACGGACAGAAAAACAAATTGATGGACAGACAGACGAAGCTGTGGGGAGCATAAGAAGTATTCAGGGTTCAAGTTTTACTAACAAACTAGGGTTTAGACCCTCAAAAATCTTAAACTATTCTATTTTAATCCTTGGAAAATTCTTTCATACTGACTCTTAAAATTTCAAGTGATGCATGTTAGGGCTATTGAAAATCAAGCAAAATAATTGTCTCCTTCATACTTTAAATCCTTTCCTCATACAATCACTGATTTTAACGTGCCCCATGATTCAATACTTGAGAAAAAATTGTGAGTACTTAAAGAAGAAATTACTTGTTTTAAGCAATTTCTTCTTTTTCCATAATATTTTCTACTCTACAGGATATTTTGAATAAAGCTTGTTCTAAATTGTAACCCCTTTCCAATTAGGCAAGTCCAAAGTTTCTTGAAACGGGACAGGGTTACAAGATTTATTTAAGAGAATCAAATTAACCTTTTCCTGTTTTGCAAAATTTTAGACCTGTCCAAATTCAAAGGTTTTGCAGACAAGAAGTTAAAGTTGATTTTATTTGAAAAATAACCATATATTAGGGTAGAAAACATTGCGGAAAAGAAGAAATTGCTTGTTACAAGCAATTTCTTCTTTTTCCACAATGTTTTCTCAATCATGAAATTACAGGGACGTAAAAGCCAGTGATTATACAGGAAAGGGTTAAACAAGAATTTATCTGTTGACACATAGACTTTCAAATTTGTTTGCAATACGCGCAGCCTGACCAGAGTTGATACTTGTTTCAAGGTTATTCCCTCTACCTGTAGCTTTATCTGATAGAATTGAAAGATAAGAGGATAATTGTTTAAGTGCAAGATCCGTTCATCTTTCTTTTTGTGAACCACAAAAGCTGTATTTTCTCATGTGGCAGAGCCACAAGTGAAAATATATTTTTTGTAGTTCATAAATTGAAAAGAAAGCATTGAGAGGAAAGAAGATGTAACAATCCATTCTACTTCTTCACACTGTTTTCTATCCGATGTACTGACAGTTTTTGGTTGTTTTTTTCTCTCTGAAATTTACGCAATTCAAACTGTCATCTGCAACATCTTTCAATTGGGACTGGACTAAGAATAATTTGCTTGTTAATGAATAAAACAACTGCAATACCACCTACCTGGACATGTCTAGAATCTAAAGGCAAGGGTCTCGAATGGGGTCTCGAATCCATAGCAACATTTCTATTATCAGGTATTGGAGATCTGGCAGGTAAAATATTTCTATTGTCTGTTTCAACTCTGAAACAAGAAAGAGCAAGAGTTTATCAAATATTCAACAAGTCCATTGACCAATGTCATGCTGAACCCGGAATATTCCTGTTTTGGCAAGAGGTATAGGCAAAAACCAGTCTGGACATAAGTGTGTTTTGATTATTGTCTACACCCAGGGCTCTGCAGAGTGGGCGACTCAGGCGAAAAAGTCGCCTGGTTCCATAGAACTTCGCCTGATTTGCTGATCAAAGCGAAGTGGAAGTCGCCTGGAATTTTCGGGAAGTCGCCTGGATACGATAGGTGATAACCAAATCTGGCCCAGTGGCTATAAAAGTTGGGGACAGTGTGCAATTATACAACTGCCGGTCGGAAGCCCTTTGATTGTAATTCAAGCATGTATCGATAGTCGCGAGGTCAGCAGATTATCAGAAAGAGGGGTATGCTCTGGCAGCTAATAGTCAACATGCTCGCTTCATTCACACCTACGCTGATTGGTTTCGGCAATGCTTTGTATACTATCGGTTCAAGAAATCTGTATTTAAAATCCTATCCCTTCTTAAGTTTTAATTATTTTTGTAAATTAATTATATTTATTGCTTACTTTCACATAATGAAAGTAATAGAATAATGGCCGACATTTGCGGACGCCGTGTCATTTACCAGAAGTCAAAATTTTGTTAAAAGTTTAAAATCTTGATGAAATATAATTCTGCCAAAAATCTATGTAGAACAAATTCATCTTTCATTAGAATCCTTCAATTTGAATTATCTGCTTTAATTGTAACAAGTGAAGAAAATTATGGCAAACAATTTAAAGGCTGCTACGATCTTTTCCTGAGTTTCTTGTTATGATACATTCTTTCCAAAAACTAAATTTCACTTACTTGTGTTGGTAATAATTCCTTTAAATAACATGTAATCCTATAAAATAGAGCAAATTATCCTTTAACTTTAAACCTCTGCATGTACACAGTCTGGTTTTGTGTACTGAGCAGTAACCCTTACCCTTTACACACTATAACTGACTTAATCACAGAGGACCTTTTTTGACCAATTAATGACAATTTTTATCCATTTATATGTTATCAAATAAAGTGGACAGACTTTAAGTCATTACCACACAATCCCCCATTTTGACATCTTGAAATGTTTTTATGGAAAACTGTGGAAAAAGGAGGAAATGATTGCAGCAAGCAATTTATCCTTTCCCCACATGTTTCTACCCTCTTTGGCACCTTCTTTCTTATCTAAGCTCACTTTGAAATGTCTTATTTAGCTTCTTTCAATTTGCACCAGTCTGAATTTTTTCTTCTGGTAATGGTCTGATTAAATACATGTTGTTACAATAAAATCTTTTCTCATTTTCTGCTTCAAATAGGAACACTACTCATTTCATTCATACCGCCTATACACTATTTGCATTTTTTTTATTAGTTGACTTTTTTATCATATATTAATCTATTATGAAATATTAAAAAAAGAAATTCAGAATCAAACTCTTGAATTCTCAAACCTAAAAGAAGAAAAACAGGAATAAGATCTTAATTGAGGACTGAAAGGATAAACAGTATGTTCTATGTTTATTGCATAATACATAATATAAAATGCAATTACTTGGTTGTAAAGCTATTTTATTTTCTGATAGAAATGAGGAATACACGCAAAAACTTATTTTTTTAACGCGATCCACTTCTCCTGAAAGTCTCACCACTTCTCCCCATTTTGAAAAACTTCTCCCAATTCTCAGACTAATGAGAAGTGACTTCTCCCCAAATTCTGGGAGTCTGCAGAGCCCTGACACCCCCTGCTTGTCCATTATGTCAGGCTTATGTATGAAATCTAATGTTTCAGATAATTATAGATCTGAAACTAGTACTTTCAGCCCTTTTATTTTCATGCTGTTTTGAAAAGGATTTTATTCAGCATGATAAGGGCTAATATTTCAGGCTTGCCTTTCATTACTCACCGGAATTTATAGAATGGTGTGACAAAAAAATACAAAGTGACAGTCTGCTATGCCATACTGTAATTACCGACTAATGGAAATAACAAAAGCTATTTTAAAGAAGGCTGATCCAAAAAAAAATTCTGCAAAGTTTTGGCCCCAAAATTAACAAGCATTTTGAAGTGATGCATTGCAGTACCATGTCCCCTTCAGACTGTAAAATCATTTGTTCAATAGAACTGGAACTCTATATTCAATGGACCTAAATGAAAATCAGACTTGATCTTTTACTAGTGATTGCAGAATCACGCACCTAAAACTGCTAAATATCTTTCAAACTCGAAAGCTTTACAAAAATGTCTTAAAATCTGAATGATTGGAGCGACAGACAGACAGAGTGCAAACCTATAGCAGCCCAAAATCTCTTCAGCTTTTCCAGTGGAGCATTGACACAAGAGACAAAATTGTCACAAAACTAGATTTTCATTGATTTTATCAAAATCTATCAAAAATGTAGGAGTAATTGCGCAGACAAGAATTTCAACAAGTCTCCTTTTTACATCACACAGGATTGAACCACTAAACACTGAAATAATACGCTAGATCACATGAAGAAAATCATCTGGTGGGTATCCAGGGCTCTCAGTAGGATTTTGAAAGTAGGATTCCAGGAAACCAATTTAGGAAAAAGTTGGATTCCAAGCAGAAAAAGTTGGATTCGAGCCTGATATGGCAGGATTTTAACCTTTGTCATGCTGTATAAATTACCTTACTAAATTGCTGTAAAATCAAAGGGTTGAAAGCACTGATAAAATTTGTTGTTCAATAATCAATATTTCTTTCAGAAATCAATTTCATAAACAACTCTGACAGGAAAAGTACAAGCAGGAGGTGTAGACCAAGATCAGACTGCACTTATGTGCAGACTGATCTTGGGTTACACCTCCTGCCAAAACCGGAATATTCCGGGTTTAGCATGACAAGGGTTAATACTGAATGCGATTTTCACCAAATCCTTTTTTTACAGCACTTTCTTAGTTGAAATTAGAGTGGAAAAGGAGATTAATTTTGGTTTTAAGAATTATCATATTTTCTAGCCCATATTATGTTCTTTACATGTCTGATCATGTTCATTTGATCATCAGCAAATTCTCTTAATTAGGATTATTTGTAAATCTAATTAAGAAGTAAAGAATTAATGTCAAAATAAAGCAAATGATAGAATTATCCAACATGTGTAATTTTCTTTTCTTTTTTTTCTAAGCACACATTGTAATTAACCCTTGTCTCACTAAAAATGTAATATTCCTCCTTAAGCAAGAAGTAAAGACAAAGGTGTGCAGTCTGACCTTAGACTATACCACCTAATTTCCCTTCTTAAATTTAACCATTTTAAAGATTGTATTTTCAAAATAAAGACTGACTCACAATCAGTCAATCCCTCCTTTTACCACTTTGATTTTGATGAAATTTTGCACTGATCTTTATTCAGCTTGATAAGGATTATTTTTTTTGTTGAAATTTGGACAAAGTAATGGCATATATTGACAGTCAAATTGATGATTTTTTAGAATAAAAAATGACAGTAAATTATGATTCATGCCCAGCTTTAGATTTCTAAGAGCCCCAAAAGTTTATCTAATAATTTTCATTTTCAATTGAATTGCCTGTTTTACCCACGAAAACCCATGACAATTTAATTTTGCAATAAAAGTTGACTTCTTTATTATGTTTTGGCTATTTTTTCACTAAACTGATCAATAATAATTTGATTTCAGTGAGATAAGAGTGCTATTAAAATAATTTTACCCAAGTTTCACAGGTTTCTAACACCTGTCACCTACGATCGTCGATGCATGACCGGTCACCGCAAAGTGGTAATTGTCAATCAAGCTGGGTGTTATCAATGATTGTGGTGTATGCTAGGATAATCAATTAACATTTTCCAATAATCTTCCTACTATTTTAATGACCCTTGAACAATGACAGTTGATTTTACAGTGTCACTTTGACATAACGACCAACGTCGTACGCATGTCATTGAAAAAAATGTCGTCCGTCGGAATCCTTCGATAGGATTTTTTGTCGTCCCTTGCAGAAAGTTGTCATCTCAGACGACAGTACTGTCGTTTCCGAGAGCCCTGATATCATCACAATCTGTTAATAATTGGAGTTCTTGCATACACAAGAATTTTGACAATGAGCCTCCTTTTAGCATTAAGCAACATTATATCACAAAAGGTTCATTATGTGTGATAGGAGGCATGAGGGCAAACATTTACAGAAAGTTTCATTAAAATCTGTCAAGAATTGTAGGCACACAAGGTAATATTAACGCCTAGCCAGCCGACCGACTACATGCCACAGCCATCATTCACCAATCTATTAACCAGATATTCCTCAGAAAATTTCTGTTTAAAAAAGCTTTCACTGCCTTCCTTCTATCAATAAGCTTAACAGATGTAACCAGAGCTCTAGAGGGGGTAATAGCATTCTAAAATCCTTATATTACAAAGGTACCCTATCTCATGGATACGCACTTGAATTGTCTTGTCGAGACCCTCTATCTGTAGCTCTAGTAACAATAATTATTTTTGAAAACGGTCATGAAAGGAACATTCTGATAAACTTCGGTTCAAATTGGCTTTATAATTTAAGAGATGATATGCAAAAATTCAATATGATAAAACAAGAGGGCCGTTGGCCCAGGGGCGCTCACCTGAGAATAAGGTTCTTTTTCTTTCAACAGTCTAATTTCATGTTAAGGTTAGGATTATGAAACAAGTAGGCCACAATTACATATAAAGACCATGAACCTGGGGATCCAAAAGTCTAAATTACAAATTCCAAGGCTTAAGTGCTGATTTCAAAGAAGGAAAAAAAATTGTCCATGGGTTATAATTTCAGAAATAATAGAGAAGTCTGTGAACTGATGCTTCATGCCTATACCCCCCCACCCCCATGGTCCGCCCTGGAGATCCGAGGATCAAGATTTTAGCTATTTTGTAAGAGATCAATATACTGATGCTTCATGCAAAATATCAAGGCTCTACGCCTTCTGGGTCAGGAGGAGAAGATTTTTAAAGATTTTTTCAAAATTTTACTTTTGTTGCCATGGCAACCAGAGCTTTAAATGGATTTCAATTCTTTTAGCTATTTTTGATGGGGATCACCGAAGCAGCATTTTTGCCAAAATGGTAAAAATTGGCCCAGTGGTTAGGGAGGAGATGTCATTTAAAAAATCGTTCTTTATTTCTATATAAACTCCACCCCCTGGGGCTCCGCCCCTGGGGACCCAAGGATCATGATTTTAGCTATTTTGAAAGAGGTCAATATACTGATGCTTCAAGCAAAATATCAAGGCTCTACGCCTTCTTGGTCAGGAGGAGAAGATTTTTAAAGATTTTTTCAAAATTTTACTTTTGTTGCCATGGCAACCAGAGTTTTTAACGGATTTCAATTCTTTTAGCTATTTTTGAAGGGGACCACCTAAGGAACATTTCTGCCAAATTTGGTTCAAATTTGCCCCGTGGTTTGGGAGGAGATGTTGTTTAAAGAAATTGTTGATGGACGACGCACGACGGACGGACGCTGGACAAAAGGGGATCACAATAGCTCATTTGAGCACTACGTGCTCAGGTGAGCTAAAAATGTTTAGTGTATCAAGACTGATCAGAGAAAGAGAGCTCATAGAGTCACTATGATAGAATAAGCGACAATTCTTAAACATAATAAAGTCTATTCTTGTATTTAAAAGCTGCTTCTCAAGTTTCCTCGTCAGGATTTGATTTTTTGATCCAAACAACTATCAGCCCATTTGAGTTTTTTTGTAGAGAGATTTACTTATTCTTCTTTGAATTGTATTTTTCAGATTAATTTTGGTAGAATGCTAATTCATTTGCTTCTTGAGTGCCACTAGCTCAAGATCGGTGCTCTAACATCTGCAAAAGCTGTGTTTTTGAACCACTGTCTCATGTCCTCAGTATTTTGATACCATGGGACACGGTCATTGGGTTCCTAGGTAGCTAGATTGCTAGTGCAATCAATCGAATTTGTAGAAAATCCCAACATCTTTTAGACCATGGGAACATTGTCCACTTTCTTCCTAAACCCCCGCAGATCAGTGATAACAGTGGTGTGGAAATACAGATTTTCTTCACTTGTCCCAAAACAAGTTAGGAATTATTTTCTCCTTGAATTACAATGAACTTGTCCGCAAAAAGACGAGAAATTTTGAGAAAACATTGATGTTAATTTGGAAAATGCTGGAAATCAGCATTTTCTGCATAAATTATATTTTCTACCTTTCACTGTAAACATTATGATTATTTTCCAATACATGAGTTATCTTACAGATCTATTCTGTACCATTCCATTATTTTTTTTGAAACTGTACTTGTCTGCATGTAGAAAAGCCCATGTCAGACAAGTCAGGCATATGAATTTCATGTCCCTGCCTAAGGAAAATGCAGAGCTATTAATTTTAGAAATATCTGATGAAACTATATCATACCTGTATGATGCTTGCAATTTTTCCTGGTCAGGAATGGGATGCTGTTGAGGAATAGGACTGCTTTGGTTATTGACACTCCGCTGCTCAGTGTGAAGTCTGATCTGCGACTCCCTGGGTGAATGAAACGGCTGTGTCAGCTTCTCAAAGCTTTCCAGAGTTGTTGATGAAGCACTGCCAGAATTAAAGGAAGAGGTGGCAGTCTCATATGATGGTAGTGTTCTACTTTGCAAGTGACGGGCCATTCCCATCTGGTTCAGGTGAATTCGCTCATGCAAGGCCAGGTCTCGGTAATGGTAGTACTCCTTACTACACAGGCCACACTTATACACAGCCTGGCCTGAGGAACTTGCTTTATTGCCCTCCATAATAAAGGTGTACACTTGTCAACCAACAAGTCTTTCAAAGACTGTTTTTTTTAAATTTGAAAGAGAATTTCAACGTCTAGATCACTTAATGACCCTACATGGTGCAATAACTGTTACCTCATCCCATACTACTATTCGACTATGTTATCTGGAAACCATGTTGACTTTATTTTTCACCTGAAATTAATAAAAAATGTATTTTTTCAAGACTATCTCAAAAGTTTTGAAATGTACACAATTATAGATATCAGCTCAAGCACTGGTCACACAGACATACCATTTCAAAATCACTTGTATTCAATACTCTAAGATATATCATTAATTAGAATATTAAGAGAAAAAAGAATTTCTTTGTCAAAGGCTATTTTCCACTATCCGAGGTTTAAGTGATTGTCTGACATCAACCAAGCTGGGTCCAAGGGACTGGACATAATTTGTCATAAGAAATTAAAAGTAAGATTAAGGAGTCCCTGAATCTTACATAGACAGGGGTTCTGCAGAGAGGGCACTAAGGTGAAAAAAATTTTTGATCCTGAAAATTTTGGCCAAGTTGCCCTGCAAAGCAAAATTAGTCACCTAGAAAATAGTCCCATGGGGGTACAAAAGGCAAATCTTGCCCCGAGGCCATCAAATTAGGGATTGAACAGCAAATTCATAACTGCTGATAAAAGTCCTGTAATTGTAAATCAAGCTTATATTGATAGACAACATGGGATAATTCACGCTTATGGGCAAAAAAGTAAGAGAATTTTTAGAAAGTAACATAGAAAAGGTTAATCAATTGATTGAACAGGGCTTAATGACACTTTTACAAGTACGTAAGTTATAGCATGGCAGCTGGATTATTAAACCATGGATTCCTGGTATTTCTTGCACCAGTGGTACAACATCCTTTTCGGGCCTCAAGATGCTCATTCCATTTAAGTTCACAATTATTCACCCATTACTGAAATATAAGTGTTGGAAAGGATATTTGCCAAGGCTGGGGATCAAACCTAGGACCCCCAAGATTAGAGAAAAGGTAACAGGAAGAAAAGTAATAGGAAAAGAAACAACAGTTTCCTTTTATTTATCGCCTCAACCTTAGCACATACCCATATGAGCGATGCCCCCAGAAGACGGCTAGTTGTTACTAGGGATAGAGCAAGGATACGGGACGGAACTGCTAGGAGCTTTGCCTGGTTCTTTAACATGCTTGATGGCTAGCACTTTCACACATAGCCTCGGTTGAATGTCTCATCCGAAAGACATTTTGTTAGTTGATATGGTCACCCTAGGGCTCCAACCTGTGATCTTGAGGTTTGAAGTCAAGTGCTCTACAAACTGAGCCAAACAGGCTAGCAAAAAAATGAAAAATTTAATAAAATCATTTAAAACAAGCCCCCCACACACTCGCAAAACCATTTGAAGAAAGAGAAATCTGTATCAATATGTCCTTTTTTCACAAAATAAGTAAATAAAATATGAAAGTATAACTCATAAACTCATAAAATAATTTCATTTCATACTTTTAATATTATGATACAACACACATACGTTTTTCAAATCATAGAATTATTTTTTTTAACCCTTTCCTGTTTTTCAAAATTTTAGACTTGTCCAATTTCAAAGAAATTGCAGACGACAATCAAAAGTGAGTGCAATTTGAAAATTAACCAACCTATAGGGTAGGAAATATTGTGGGATAAGAAGAAATTGCTTGTCATAAGCAATTTCTTCTTATCCAACAATATTTTCTCAAGTATAAAAACTCAGGGACGTAAAATCCAGGGATTAACCAGGAAAGGGTTAAACTGTTAGTTGCATTAGTTCATGGGTTATTAAGTCTGTAAGGTTACTTTGACAAGTGCGAATGACATAATTATAAATGATGTATTTTGCATAATGATGTACTTTTAAGGTGAACACAGGGATTAGACTAACACCAGTCCCCAGGCCAAAGGCCTGTAATTTAACAGGGATGAATGGCAGAATTTGTTAGAACTGGTCCTTTGGCATGCAGTTTCTACTCAAATCAATCCATATAAATCTCTCCTTAACCTTTTCCTGTACAAACCCGGGATTTTAATTTACTGTGATTTTAAACTTGAGAAAACATTGTGGAAAAAGAAGAAATTGCTTGTAATCAGCGGTCACACTAAAACAAGCCCTACAGAGATTTATAGCCCTACAGACGCCCTATGGAAATTGTACACGCCCTATGAGTATAGGAGCTATAATAGTGAATCGTTGTTAGTTAAGTTAATAGGACGGAAAATAACATTTTTCTTTTTACTTCAAAAAGAATTCTGTGAATTTTGCTTATTTCTAATGATATTGATGTTTATAATATCACATAATTTGACCAGAAGCAATTGACAAAACGCCCTATCGTTTAATTGGTCACCCAACAAATTAATAAGCAATGTATTGATTTTATCCTTGTTTTGATATAATTACAGGTCAGAAAAGACTTTTTAGATACAAAAGGATCTCAATGCATTGCAGGGGAAGCAACTCTTTATTTGCAATAGACTGGAAAGTCCTTTATATGAAATTTAGTATGGGACGTTTAGCATTTTTTTGCAATGTCTTCCAACATTCTTCAGTGTCACAAAAAGATGAGATTGTGTGGATGGCAGGGATGTGGAAATACAGATTTTCTCTACTTGTCCATGGTCAAGTTATATGTGATTTTCTACTTGTCCAGGATCAAAATGGACTTGCCCGTGAAAAGATGAAGAACAGGTAAATTTTGAGAAAACATTATTTTTAAAGAAGAAAATGCTGGAACTCAGCATTTTCTTCATTAAAACAATATTTTCTAGCCTTAGATACAAACATTATGCTCATAAATCTCTTCTATCTATTTAGTACCATTTCAAGATTTGTCCTGATATCTACTTGTCCACGGACAAGTGGTCTCGAAAAAGTACTTGCTCGCAGGTAGAAAAGCCCGTGTCGGACAAGTCGGGCATGGGAATTCCACACCCCTGGTTGGGTTCATTATTTATTCTTAAAAGACAGAAATTACTTGTAGTCTTCCTAAACAATTCAATGATTTAATTCGGACTTTAATGCTAAAATATTTGTGTGCTCGGTACGCGACAAAGTTAATACTTCTCTTATAGTACGGCAGCCACTGTTAAAGGGGAATGATAGTTCATTATTAGGATGGTAACTGAATTTAATTGCATTTCGGTACAGGCAGCTTGATCAATTTGTTTTTGGCAAGTGTTGATGAAAGCAATGCTGATAGGATGTGAACCTTAGCGCAGTACTATACAATCTTGTATATCATATACGTATGTTGTAAATAAAGGTAGTTACTACTGTTCGGGCTGACCCATGGATAGATTATTTTCATTAGTAGTATTATTAATACTACTGATATTGTTGTTGTAATCAAGATCATTAATTTTTCTATCTTTGTCGTATATTTGAGGGGTATCTCATTAAACAGTCGGAGGTGCTCTTAAGTTACTTCCAGTCAGGTTTCGGCATTGCAAACATCAAAATCATCATAATTAAGATAAATTCACAGAAAATATTTGGAAATGTAAAGAAAATGTTAATTTCAATCCTACTAACTAACAAGATGTGTTTGTGAAACACTATGCCCCGAAATGGGAATTCTTTAGAAACGGGTAAAGGGTTACAATTTTGACCTTGACCTTGATGAAATGACCTCCCCCAGTTGCGCCTTGTTGAGACCTATCTACATACCAAATATTAGCATTGTAACTTAATCAGGGTTGAAGTTATAGGAAAATGTTTAGTTGGCAGGTTAAGTTTTGCAGACAGACAGACAGACGGACACCGGTAAAATAATATGCCCCCGATCTTATCGATGCAGGGGCATAAATATTATAAGCCATTATCGCTCATATATTAGTAGGGCGTGTACAAATTCTATATGGCATCTGTAGGCCTATAAATCTCTGTAGGACTTGTTTTCAGACAAACTTGGAGATGTGACAAGTTTTTAATCCAACAGCTTCTTTCATTTGCTCACTATTTCTTTTACCTGCTTAGGGTTGCTAATCTTCTTTCACTGTGGATAATAACATTCACCTGTAATACATGTGCTTATATAAAATATATATGCATTTAGTTCATGGGCTGTGATGCTGGGACAAGTTATTCTGAAGCAAAGTTGACTGTTAAACTGGTTCTGCCACCTATTGCAAGGAAGTTAGACTAGTTTTAATCTGGACTGGGCGATTGATTATGTTTAATTTTATGTAAAAAGAACTACAAGGAGGTTCATTGAAATGCACGAGCTCTTTCGAACAATGCGAAAAGCTATGGTAGCCATGCTTAGTCTTCGGTTTCACATAAAATAGAGGTTCCTAAACGATTTATGTTGCGGATAATCAAATAATAAAATACATCTTTTAAAAAATTAACATTTGCTTGTCTGCAAACGATGTCCAGTCTTCTACCCATCCGAGCATTTGTTCGATTCCGTATTCTTTGTTTGCGTCGAGTATTTATCAACTAATTTTTATTTTCGGCTGTTGCATTAATTTTGCAGTTAATGGAAAATACTTACCAAAGATAATAATAATCGAATTACGCCATATTCTTCTTTTTTAAATCATTCTTTTGTACCGAAAAGCGAAGAAATTTGGTTAATTTTAGTGGGACTTTATCGGACCAAAATGGCGGAGAATTTACTCAAGGGAATTAATCAGTAAGGGGAGTAACTAAGATTGACCGCGTCAGGTCGGATGGATCTATCGGAAAATTTAAGGAAAACGCGATTAGGCCCAGCACACCAATTTGTTATTTTCTCTTGATAGTCATGTTTGTGATTAGATTAATACGACTAACAGTGGCAGTTTTTTTAAACCGTTTCTTGTTTAACCCGTTCCCGCACAATACCGCCTAAATACGTCCGTCAAGACTGAAAAGGAGGCTTTGAAAAACATCGTGGAAAATGTAGAAATTGCTTGTACCAGGCAATTTCTTCTTCACCAACATTTTTTTATCAAAAAAAAAAAAAGACAGATAAGTAGCCTAAATGAATTAAATTCCGGCTTAAACTTGAAATTGTCCTCTGCAGCTTCCTTCAATTTGGACAAGTCTAAAATTGTTGTGTTGGGTGGGTTTAGCATGATATATAATATAATTCGTGTGAATCTTTGCAGCTTGAATAAGAATCACAATAGAAAATATTCACATGTATTCTATTTAAATCTCAATAAAAAACAAAAAAATCTGCATAAAAAATGAAGATACATATTGAACAAAAGGTTGTAACGTTGATTAATTCTATCATAAAAGTAAATAGGAAACTATGATACTGTTGGGGGTCCGAAAAACATCCTCGTGATCCGTAGTGCGATAACAATGCCCGGGAAATTCGGGCACGACTCGAACTCAATTTTAAAGTTGAATGCAAATAAACAGAGTTTTCATTAAGCTTATAAACTACCGTTCTGTATGTTTTCATATCTCATTACCACACACTGGCACTTTCTGTCTCCCTAAACAAATAAGACCATGGAAAACTTTGTGGGAAAAGGAGAATAGTTTGTCACAGCCAATTTCTCATTTTCTCACAATGTTTCTATCGTATTTGACACCCCTATTAACAAACAATTTCTCAATTTCTCACAATGTTTTATAGCTATCTAGCACTCATTTTCCAATTTTCTGAGCATAGTTTGAAGTGTCGGCTGCAACCTCTTTCAATTTTGACCTATCTAACTTTATAACCGGTCTGGAAATTGATTAATCAAATTGCATTTACATCCATAAAAGCGGTATAGGCTGGGACAAAGCTGTCTGACGAAGCTCCGATCACTGAAAGGCGTCCTACTTTAACCCATTCCAACTCAATCCCTCCTTTTCACGCCTCGTAATAAAAAAACAACTTTAGGAAACATTGTGGAAAATGAAGAAATTGCTTGTTTCAAGCAATATCTTGATTTTCCAAAATGTTTTCTGTGCAATAAGACAAAAACATTTCAAATTTTATCAATTTGGAATTGTCATCTGCATCTTTTTCAATTTTTACCGGTCTAAAATTTCATTGTTTGGAAATGGGTTAACCCTTTCCTGGATAAACCCAGATTGTTGTTTTTTCCGTTAGTTGAATGGTTAGTTTGGTGTCATTTTCCGGCTGGTTTTTTCCTGAGCCGAAACGCTCCGCAGGCCTCACCGGACCGACGTATGTGGTTCGTTACTGTTATATAAGCGCATGCGTGACATTTCTAACCATTACACATGTGCGCCAAGTAAAGACTCGGATCAGCCTGTGCATGCGTGACATTTCTTCTTTGAGTATAGACCAGTCTTAAATTTTGTCGTGTGGTAATGGGTTAAACGAAAAATTGATATAAAACCGAACCAAATATTTAGGGGCCTATCCTTTTATGATTGAGATAGCACCAACAAGTGATTAGCCAAGACGTGATGAACAGAGGTGGGCAGCTTTCGTTCCGCACGGCGGACACACGTTGTACTTGTAGTTACAAATATTTAGTTTCTCGTCCCAAACCAAATCTGAAAATGAAATTACGATTGAAATAAGCTACGTATTAAAGTTAAAAAATAAAATCCAAAAAGGTGCGTCAACATAGGCCCCGGTCCCGCAACCGCACCACCCCCCCCCCCCCCTATAGGAAATTCGACCCAGATATTAGCCCATTCCCACTTGAGAAAATTTAAAGCTGGTCTAAACTGAAAGGAACTGCGGACGACAATTTCAAGTGGGTGGAATTTCATTTTTTCCCCGCCTTTTAGGATAGAAAACATAGTTGATTATGAAGAAATTGCTTGATAAAAGCAATTTCTTCATTTTCCACAATGTTTTCTAAAGCTTTTTTCACAGAGAGCGTAAAAAGGAGGGTTTGTGTGGGAAGGGGTTAAACAGCTTAATATTGCGAAGTTGATCTGGCCTATAACATGTAACGAGGGGGGGGGGGGGTAGTTTGCGACCGCTAAATGTCGTTCAGATTGAATAAGCTGTCACTGATGAATTTTTATATTCTTTTGCTATTTGAGGTTGTAAACATTGTGGATAATGAAGAAATTGATTGTTACAGGCAATTCCTTCATTCCGCGCAATGTTTTCTTACGCTTTTTTTTCTTTGGGCGTCAAAGAGTGTCATTTAGTGGTTAAGTCGCAAAACAACAACAACAACAACAACAACAACAAACCTATGAATGTAAATGTTGGCAAATGGCGGAGTTCAGAGTTCAAACCCGGTCTAAATGTATGATTTGATTGTAACAAGTGATTCTTTATTTTCCACAGTGTGTTCTTCCCATAAAAGTTAAATAACATCAATAATAATGGTGATTATAAACTTTAGATTACCGTCCTTATCTCCTTTCAGCTGGACCAGTCTTAAGTTTTGCCGTCTGATAATGGGTTAATCAATTACATAAATCAATCACCAATAAAACATCAAATTGTTTTATGAAAGTTTCCTGCATCTATTTAGAGGGTACCTCCTACAATTATCACAATAATAAAAGTTAAAAGGTACTTGCATTATGTCTTTTTTTTTCAAATGTAAATAATTAAATTTTAGTTTCGTCTATCAAGGTTCGAGCGTTTTGAATGGGTGCATTTTTTCATAATTCCATTCACAAAATTTTGAGCACACAAATTTTTTGTATGCTTGAGCACAAAAGTTTCAGCAAAATCTGATCAAAGCTGTAGGCTTCATTGCATTAATAGGGATGAAGACAAGCCAGTGAAATCTGAAGTCTTTATAGCATTAATTAAAATTCTTTTTAATAAGAGTTTCATAAGACCCCCTTTCCTGTTTCTCGACGGATAAGACCCAGATTTAAAAGGAACAATCATTATGATGGTACAATCATTCTGTGAAAGTGAAAGGAATTCTCTTTATTTGTTTTTAAACCTTTCCCGTTCAATCCCTGGTTTTATGATAGTGTGATTTCATAATTGAGAAAAAAAGTAGAAAAGAAGAAATTGCTTGTAACAAGCAATTTCTTCCCTTTTCACGAAATTTTCTACCCTGCAGCTGGTTATTTTTTAAGTTGAATCCATTTTTAATTGTTGTCTGCAAAACCCTTGAATTTGGACAGGTCTAAAATTTTGAAAAACGGGAAAGGATTAAATGATTTTTATTTCTTTCACATTTTCAGCACCATTATTGGACAAGGTCGCTTTAGGAAATTTAGGGGATTTTTTTTTTTTTTGTTTCAATAGAAGTATGATCATAAAAACTTAATCACACTTATACGCGAAGTGGAGTCATACATTAAGTGATTAAGAAGTTAGATTAATACCTCGACGAAAACAAAACATATCTTAACCCTTGTCATGCTGAACCCGGAATATTCCGGTTTTGGCATGAGGTGTAGACTAAGATCAGACTGCACTTATGTGCAGGCTGATCTTAGTTTACACTTCCTGTTAGTACTTTTCCTGCCAGATTTATTTATGAAGTTGATTTCTAGAAGAAATATTGACTTTTGAACAACAAGTCCTATCATTGCTTGCAGCCCCTTGATTTGCGCAAGCATACTAGATATTATCGTGCTCATTTTTTTTATGGAAGCACAGAAAGAACATTTCAGTCATCCAAGAGGCTTGACTCTTGATGAACGAAACTAAAATTGAATTATATAGGTAAACATTAATAGACCAAACTATTCGTTATAAAATACTGCAAGTAACTACAGTTACGCCTCGTGAAAAAGTCAGGATAGAGTGATCTTCTACAATACACACGTTTTTACATACCGTACGGACAGAAGTTATGCCCAAAGAAAAATTCATTTTGGCATGTGAAGTAGGATCTGCAAGCATTTTCTGGATCTGGATAGCTTCCGTCAGCTACGTTAGTGCAATTACGTAATAAGCCGCACGGTAACCCAACGTTTATTTCCCTGTAACGATTCGGACATAAAAAATATAATCAACCGTACCTGAACCCGACGTGACAAAGGTTAGTTTGATAAACTCGTAAATCAAAAATATCATCATTTTCGAGTGAATGTGTGTGAAAAAAGTATCGACCTGATAAGACGGCACAGGTTAACAAGTGTTCACTCTTCCCGAAAAGCGGTGGCAGTTATTTCAATATTTGTTTGGCGGTATAGAACTGCCACCACTTGCCAGATTGTTAATGCGTTTTTTTTTTGCATTTTTTACACGAAAAGTTATCTAGTAATATGTGTGGTTCCAGAGCACCAACACGACAAAATCACATTAACATAATTATCTGATATCCTGACAAAATAGGTTTAACAAAAATTTACTGTTATCCGCCAGTTTTTATCTAGTAAGTGGTAACAGTTCTTTGTCACCATAAAATTGGAATATTTTTGTTACTTAGTGATTCCAATCTGACGTCATATCTCCTAGATGCTTTTTGAAGAAATCTTAAAAGTCCTCGTGTAGATTTAAAAGCAGTAATGCAATACACATACCCATTTGTCTGTAATACATCCAATTTTTAAGTTGGAATGTGGAGCAATTCCAACTTAGATTTAACAAAACCGCAAATGAACAGAAGACAATTTCATTTCGGGTTTTTTGATAACACATATCACGTGATCTCTTAGATATGAATACACCTCGGGTTACTTCTCATCTCAACTTGCCACGGACAATCAGTTAGTTGTAGCCGAAGACAATAATATGGCACGTGTAAAGAATGATATACAAATTCGTTTAGAGACTTCTAAACATGCTTTAGTTTTCTTTAAATTATTTAAAAATAAGGTAATAATCAGCGCAGTAATTTATTTTGTGTGATTCGCCGTCCCGTGTTTGGTAATCGCGTGTTCTCAAGTGACATGTGGCAGTCATGTGACTATAGATAGGCAATGTTTACAAATATGGCTCAGGTCGCAAATGCATTTTTACAATAATCACGCCGCCCAGTGCTTTAAAACATTATAGAGCGATTAAGGGGGGTCGTAGGCATCAAGCAAACGCGATTATTGTGGGATTTACAGCTTTCACTCAATAAAAAATCAAATAGATGCCAAACTAAAGTAGAAGATTTTGAAAATTAGAATGTAAACATATCAAGTTCCGGTTTCTACTTATTTACTAAATAATTACACTTTATTATGTCGTTATTTACAAGTTTAAATGAATAATAACACATCAAACCTATAACAAGTATCATCTAGCTTTCAGCTTAGTCCTTTTTGCTCAAGATTTTTTACGGTTCTAAAGCCGAATAACGAATAAGGAAATCGCGCGGCTACAGGGCGCCGAAAATAATTTGATACTACCTTCATTATTTTATAGGAATTTTTAGGAAAAGGGCATAACTACCATGTGCAAACAATAGCGTTACAATGACGTTAACGTCTTTTTTCTTTTGATTTTTACTCACAACGGTTTAGATATTCTTTTTTCCTAAGTCTAAACCGGTATTTAAAATCGATCACCCTGAAACAAGTTTCCGCGCATTTCCGCAAATTTCGACGTATTCGCATGAATTTTAAGTGAAAATCTACGTGAGTTTAGTGTGATCGTTGGCCGAGTCAAATAATCATCGACGTCATTGATTTCTTACTGTAGAAGTAGACCGGTACCGCCGTCGACTTTAACAAAGTCGACAGTGGTACCAGTCTAACTGTAGAAGCTGTTATTCTCTGTTTTCAATATTCTAAAAGGAGATAACGTATTACAGTTGTTAGGCTTGAAAATTCTAATTTTGCTGTGCGTGACACGAGCTTATAACCCATTCCAACAAGGTAAAATTTTAGACCAGTCCAAATTCAAAGAAGTAGCAGACGACAATTGTAAGTTGGTGAAATCTTTAAAATCCTTGTCTTTTTTGGACAGAAAACATTGTGGATAATGATGAAATTGCTTGTAACAAGCAATTTCTTCATTTTCCACAATGTTTTCAAAAGCTCTCATGATGAGAGTCATTTAAAAGCGTTACTGTCTGGGAATGGATTAAGACAATGCTAGTTTTTTATTTCTGTTTGTGAATTTATGTTTTTGAGCACGAATGGGAATGCTGGTTTAAGTTTAAAGGAGGGAGGTTTACTCGGAAAGTAATAAATCAATTTGAACCGAATTCCACAGTTATGACCCTTTCAGCGAATCACAACTTCTCAGCCCCTTTTCCTGTGTTTCTTGGCGGTTCCGACCCAATTTCGAAAGGAACGATCCTTATGTTGGTACAATCATTCTGAAAAAGTTTGAAGAGAATCCGATGAAAACTGTGGACTCAAGAGATTTAATTAGGAAACGTTAACGGACGGACGGATGTACGCACGGACGCATGCACGTACGGACACATGGACGCCGGACGGGAAAAAAGCCATCGCAATAGCTCTTATTGGCCTTTTGTCAGTAGAGCTTAAAACAAACAAACAAACACCATTCCCCCTAAAAAAAACAACCGATAATCACCCTCAAATATAGCATGCTGGAATGACACTCTGTGATCCACACCATTTACACACGTATACAAAGTTTTTACATCCTACCAATTTTCCAAAACATTATTCTTAAATGTTTGACCTTGATAGGTGACCTCACTGGAAACTATGAAAGAAAACTCCATTTTAACTTACAAATCACACTTCATTAAAGCACTGTTAAAGACCATGCCAGGAGGACACTCTGTAACGGAATCCACACCATTTACACACGTAACTAAGTTTTTACATCCTACCTATTTTCCCGATACATTTTTTTCAAAATTTTGACCTTTATAGATGACCTCACTGGAAACTATGAAAGAAAACACTATTTTAACTTACAAATCACACTTCATTATAGCAATGTTAAAGACCATGCCAGGAGGACACTCTGTAACGGAATCCACACCATTTACACACGTAACTAAGTTTTTACATCCTACCTATTTTCCCGATACATTTTTTTTCAAAAGTTTGACCTTTATAGATGACCTCACTGGAAACTATGAAAGAAAACACCATTTTAACTTACAAATCACACTTCATTATAGCAATGTTAAAGACCATGCCACGAGGACACTCTGTAACGGAATCCACACCATTAATACACGTCACAAAGGTTTTACACCCAACCTCGTGAATACCGTCACCAACCTCGTTGCAATCTATAGCTGAACCTGAATATTGAAGACAATATGTCACCCGAAACATTTTTTGAAAAAGTTTTGCCTAGATATATGACCTTGACCATATCAGATAACATCTAAGCAAAATGTCGTAACTATTCAAGCTGTTGTTACGACGTCTTGCACGCCCAACGACGAAATTTATATTGATTAGAGGTTTCTCCATGCTAACCGTGAGCATTGTATCTTTAATAATTATGGAGTAATAGGAAAATGTTAACTCCTTAAGTTTCAGACAGACAGAGACAGACTTACATAATGAGAGACGGACACAAGTCAAATTGTAGCAATCGATCATTCATAAAACAGGACATTCAAATTGAAAATTCTAACCCTGAAAGAATAATCTTTTCTTAGTTTTGTCCATCAAATTTCAATCGTTTAGATTGTCTGCATTCACTTCATACTTCAACGAGCACATTTTCGAGCACCAAACTATTTTGAAGACTTACAAACAAAGTAGATCCAAGAAATTCAATCAACTAGTAAAATATGTGCCTTTTTTTGCTCGGTGCCATCATATTATAAGAAATGGAGGGATTGTTTCTTGTAGTAGTAGTAGTAGTAGTAGTTGTTGTTGTTATTGTTGTTATTTTGTTTGTTTGCTTTTTTCCCAAGGCCCCCCCCCCTCCTAGTGGTACGAAAATTCTCGACCCTCGGAACTTTTAGATCTGTTCTGTTCTGTTCTTTTGGATCTAGAATGGTAATTCTACTGTATGATATGCATGTATAACTATTTTCTAAATTCAACGTTTGGTTGAACACTGCTGCATCCGATCAATTTTCTATTATTTGTTTTTAAAAACTCCTGGGAGGTCCCTTGTCGCTTGACAGGTCCTATTTGTTATCATAACCTTTAGAGATGACCTTGACCATGTCAGATAACCTTACGTTATCTATGACACTTACGATTACGTATCGATAAAACTTCTTTCAAAATAGTGTAACCGAAATGGATTCAAAGTAAGAGAAAGATGTTTAGGCTATTAAGCAGACATACAGACAAATGGTCAAAAGTTAAACACACCCAGAATAATTAGGGGCAGGATAAGTACATACAGACGGATTGACAATAGTAGAATAAGCCTGCCCGATAATATATAGGGATATATACATGTACACAGAAAGACAGATTGGCAGCGGAGTTTATGGGCGGGGCACAGGGAGTAAGTGAGCGGGGCCAGCGATTGGTCAATTGGACAGACATATTGACTACAGTAAAATAAGTCCTCCTATACCCTAATGCGAGATTGAATACAGTAAAACAAGTCCCCCACTCCCACCCCGTATTCGAACGAAGGGATAGACAGATGCATTGACATCAGTGAAACAATCCAAGCTGTATGTTTATAGAACAAAGAAAGCCTTTTATTTACCTGTTGAAATGGTCAAGGAAGCCAACACTAGTCGAAGGATAATCATGTCGTTCCTGTATGACAAAGTTCTCTCGAATGATTATAATATTATCTCTTCGAACATTGTACAGCTATCATTCATGTGTTAACCCTTGTCATACTGAATTATATATCCATAAGAGAACCGCAGTAAAATCAAAGGGCTGAAAGCACTGGAAGCACCAAATTATGGGTCAATATTTATATTGAAAATTTATCTTATAACCAAAATCTGGCTTAAAAGGATAAGCAGGGATATCCCGGTTTAGTATGACCAGGGTTAATATTAATCTAACCCCAAGTAATCCTGCTTTTTTACCCTCCCCAAGAAAACAGTTTTGGAAAAAGGAAAATGTAAAAATTGCTTGTTTCTAGCATATTTTGATTATCTACAATGTTTTCTTCTCCAAAAGACAAAATTCCATAAATTTGAAAACGCCGGGTTTTTTTTTTTTGTTTGTTTGTTTTGTTTTGTTTTCTTTTTTTGTATGTTTGTGTTTGTTTTTCAATTAGGACAAGTCAAAAAGTGTGTTATGTGGTAATGGGTTAACAGTTACCCTTCTCTTAATAAAAACAAACATGAATTTGTAGATTCAGATCAGTCCTCGTGGCCGTGTTTGATGATCTTTTACTATACTACACGAGGGAGAACAGAGAACAGAAGGAAAGCGGTTCGTCAGCCAAAGGGACATTTAAGCCGTTCACACTCCATTTCTACTTGAATAGAGTGACGTAACGTAATCAAAGTACATTTGTTAACCGACGCACAAAGGGACCATTTAACACGAGCCTACGATGTGACTGAAATGTTAAAATCGGCGTTAAACTAGAAAACGTTTAAGTTATTCCCAACAATTTCAAATATGCGTAAAGCGAAGACACTTATCAACACTGTGCAAACGAATATCCGCTAATAGTCCATAGAAAATATTCCAACCGGTATCCGGCCATCTACAGAGCTTCACCATATCATCCATTTTGGACGCGTTGAAGAAATAAGTTATCATGTAAAAATTGTATTTTCAAAATAAATTTTGATCCTTAACTTGTGCTCCCAATCCTTCCATGCCTTTGATATAAATAAAAATTCAGATAAGGACCTTATTCAGCATAGCAAGGGTTAAGATACCAAATAACTGATTAACACGAATTTCATTCTGTTAGAGCCCTGAAAAAATTAACTTTCGCGGAAAATTGGCGGATATTTATTCTAATTTTTATGTCTTTTCCCAATTTTATCCAAGATACCAGGTAGCAAGTTAACGTAATTTTCTCTTGCTAGTGCTCTGCAACTGCCACCTCATAGAGGAGGGGCATTCTTTTCGTTGAGATTCTTATTTTAGATTTTTAGGATAAAGCGTTCTTTAGTTTTAGAAATCTAATTCATTAGCTAATAATTATGAATCTTGAAATTTCTTATTAAGGAATTTAAGCGCACTGGACATTAGCTTAAACTAGTAGCCTTGACGACGTGGAATATTTTCATTCAAAATAACAGAGCAGCGGAGGAAATTTTTGATATTTCACTAGGTCATTCTGATTACGTTTATTCGAGTTATGACCTCACATACAAGTGAAAATCACGTTGTCTTAGAATACCCTGTATGGAATCATATTTGTCGCTATAAGATGCAGCTTATGCAGATTTTTTCTGACTTGTCCAATTTCGTCTGTGTGGAATGTATATAATTTACCAGAAAACTTGTAGGTATATAGGAAATATTATGTTCCGACAGAGATAGAGAATATTACGTTACGACAGAGAGACCTTCGGTTTCGTGAAAATTCGAAATTCTCCTCCGCAGCTCTAAACAAATATCGCTATCGTAACATAATATTTCAAATATTACATACCTATTTTCATTGAATAAATTCGATGAAATAAGAAGATGGTCGCTATTTCCCTTCTCCTTTACAGTTTTGATAACGTCCACTCGCATAATGACGTTTTCTACGGAACGAAAATGACGTCATCTTAGACTACCTAATATAAAACGTCAGATACGGATTTTTTTTTTTTTTTTTTTATCTTTTATTTTTTTTTTTTTTTTTTTGCGTGACCGATTTCGTCCGTGAAGAATGTATTTTTAGCTAGCAAGGCGTCAGCTTTGATAGCTTAAGTTAACAGACAAAATTTTGAGGTCGTCTCAGAGTTCAAACAAGTGAAAACTGCATGCACTGGAGGCTTAACCACCAAATCCGCTGAAAATCTACGGTGTCAATCAATAATATACTAAGAATTTCATTATCATTATTTTTCGTTTTACCATGTTTACCGCTAAAACTCACTAAACACATTAAGAACGTGACGCATCATACGGTATGAGGGAGAGTTTTACTTAAGCCTTCGTGGTTTAATTGTGTGTCTGGACCCGGTATTATACAACCTTTTCGAACTCGATCGAGTTTTGTCTCAATTTTTTACTTTATATTTCTTCTCGAAAAAGGATTTCAACAAACAAGAAATGCTCGATAAGCCAAGTTTTGCAGTCCAACGTCCAGTACTCATTGACATGCAGGCCTGAAGCGGAAAGGGTTTCGTCTATCACGTGCTAGTATTCCCTTTTAGAATCAAACAAGCGTTATCTTTATGACATAAACCTTTTGACATTAGCATCAAATTATAGCGCGAACGACCTCATTTGTTTTTGTCTTCGGCACATACTAGCCTTTTAATCTTTTAGACCCTATACTCAGATCCAAAGGAACGTATGAACTTCTGAATAACACGCACAACATTTTGTTTGTAGATTTTTTGGCACGTATTTGTGCTTTTTCAAGCGACCCGTCTAGAGATTAGGAAAACGCAACTATTCACAATTCATAACACATTTGAGAGTGGATTTTGTATAAAATATATTTTTACATGGCTTTGAGGAAGGCTTTGCCAGTCTGCTTCTGAGATTCGCAAATTAGAAACTTGGACGCTCAAAACTATTTAATGTGAGTCTAGTGGTCCCTCTGGGCATTCACTTCAGAAAATCAAAGTACTGAAAGTACTGTAAGCTAGCAAAGCATAGTTTTGTTAAGTAATCACAAGTAAGTTCATTTTGATATGTAAACGAGTAATCTTCTCTGCTATAGGTTATCGTGATAAATAAACGATGTTAAAGTAACCCAGGAGTTAACCCATTGCAACATGACTAAATCTTAGACTGATTCAAATTGAAAGAAGTTGCAGACGATAATTTCTATTTTGTTGAATTTAGAAAATCTTTCCCTTATTGGATAGAAACATTGTTGACAATGACGAAATTGATTGTAACTAGCATTTTATTCATTTTCCACAATATTTTTCACAGATGCTTAAAAAGCGGAATTGTATGAGGATTGGGTTAAATAGCATACTTTTGAAAGAGTTAATAGAGTTTGCAATTTTCCTGAAATACATAAGAACTACTTTTTATGGCGTAGGCATTCAACAGATTTAGCGGCTTAGTCTCCAGTCGCGGTTTGCAATCGTTGAACTTTGAGATGACCTTAAAATTTTGTCTGTTACATTAAGCTATCAAAGCTGACGCTTTTATAGCTAAACATGCAGATTGTTTAATCCGTTCCCACACAATGACTTTTTGATGCCTTTCAAGCAACAAGCATTTCTTTTTTAATATTACACAAAGTTTTCTACCCAGAAAGTTGAAATTGTCGTCTGCAACCCCTTTCAATTTGGACAAGTCTAAAATTTTGTCATCTGGCGATGGATTAAACAGTCTTCGATTCTTTTGTGATGTTAAGCTCGAGATAGTCATACTACCGAATAACTTGTCTACGTGTCGCCCAACAAGGTTTCATCTTGGTATAGTTCAAGTGTTACTGCCGCTGGGCGATTACAAGTAGTCTCACGAAGGGCAGCTTTTGAATTAATAGTAACCATTTTCTGTTTTGCAAAATTTTAGACTTGTCCAAATTCAAGCTTTTGCAGACGATATTTCAAAATGGATTTGATTTGAAAAATAACCATTCAATAGGGTGGAAAATATTGTGAAAAAAAAGAAGAAATTGCTTGTTACAAGCAATTTCTTCTTTTTCCGCAATGTTTTCTCAATAATGAATAACAGGGACGTAAATACCAGGGATTGAACAGGAGAGGGAACTCCGAACATTGCCCTCCATTTTATTAAGGTTTTTTGTTATTGTTGATTTGGAGACTTAAACGTCGTAACTACTGCTTATCCAATCTGTAGTTACGGCGCTTAGGTCGTAAACTAACCATTTTACATTTCTGATACATGCTACTGACCATAAATTTTGCAAAATAATGCTAAGTGATCCTTCCTGTTGCAGTAAGTGGGTTGGACCAACGATTAGTCAGCCTGTGTCAAATTCTCGCAGTCTGACAAGGGGAGATATTTTTCCAACTTACCACCAATACTTCTTCCTATATGACAACCCGTCTTTTTTATGCGATCTGTGCATTTAAACTTATCACATCATTAGTTTTGATTTGTATATCATTGAAAGTTTTAAAAGATAAACCCGGAAGTGTTGTTAATTTCTATGAAATAAGTATGGTTTGTATTGACAAGTCTTGAGTCCTATTACTTCTTTCATCGAATTGAGCAGCAAACCAACAAAAATGCATCACATACATGTCGGCCAATGTAGGAGTTCAAAGTTCACATCTAGCCAAATTCAATTATTTGATTTATTGATTGTCTGAATGACAGCCGCGGTCGGTCAAATAGGGAGGGAAAAGTTTAAACGATTGTGAAAAAGTATAAAGCTTTTACTTAAAATATCTTTAAAAATTCTTTACAAAAATTATCAAAAGAAGAAAGTATGTTAAAAGGTTTGGGTTTTTTTTTTCAAGTGAATATTTACACGAACAAAAGTATCATATGCGGATGTCCGACACATCAGGCTGTCGGGTGCTAGAAAGTGAATAAAATCTTCGTCAAAGTCCACATAATTTGTACACAAACGCATGTGCGACTTAAACCTCGTATCTACAGCTTCTTCAAGCTATAGTTACAGGGTTTGGGTTGCCCATGGTCGATAACTTGGTGAAAAGTTTATGAAAATGTATATTCAACATCGAAACAAAATCACTTTTTGCCTTGAGTCGTCAAAGTTTTGTCATCACGTAAAGGACATTTGTGTATTAAAATATAGCAACAAGCCTTGAAAGAAGTTTATAAATAGCATGAATATATGGGATCGGTATTTCAATATCGTCGTTTGGCAAACAAAACCTTGAAACTACAGCTCAGACAAGCTATATTTACGACATTGTTGTCGTCCAACGTCGATATAGTTGCATAAGTCATGTTTTAGATCAGCCTAGTTGGGAATTTTTAGACTTCAGACGATAAATAACGCTTAAATTGTTCGTATATTAACTAGCCTGTATAATAAGAGGATAAAGCCCGTTAGCAGACAACATACATTTAGATTGGTTCAAAAATGTTGAAACGATAATTTTAATTTGATGGATTTTTTTTCTTTAATGGGAGGTGCGCATTTGAGTTTGAAAACATTGTAAATAATGAAGAGATTGCTTGATGCAAGCAATTTCACCATTTTTCACAATGTTTTCGGGAGCTTTATTCTTGCCGGCGTCAAAGAGCGTGTTTGTGTGGGAATGGGTGAATGGGTGAAACCAATTTCAAGTGCGTGCAATATCAAATCTTGTTCATATACTTTTGTTTGGAATTATATAATCCCGGATGTAACGTAAAACAAATACTTGAAAAAGATATTTCGTCCAACAGAGGTCAATCGGAGATCGCATTCAGACAATGTATCCTTATGTTTAGGTAGAATGGCTAATCGAGATTAAGAAAAATCGTATAAAAAGCAAAAAAAGTCGACCCTGGTCAGCCTGTGCGGTCAGCCCAGCCTGATAAGGTTCGACACTTTTCGCACTTTACAGAAACTTTATTTTGTCTGATTTTAAATACTTAGTGCGTAAATAGAAGACAACATGTAGCCTTGACGTTCACACAGTGCATTATGAATTCCTACTGAAACTGTTTTGAGTCAGCACCTACCCACATAGCGCACACGGTCAAGACTTTGATCAGAATGCATGGATGCTCACGTTGATCTGATTCTTTACTTTGCGCACTTGTCTAGTTGATACAAATTTCATTCAAATTGGTATAACCTTTTCGCAGAAGACAAAATTTAATACTGGTCTGATTTGAGAGACGACTTTTTACAACTTAACTAAATTGAAAACTAATAATTGTATATGATTGTAGGGAAAGAAGGAATTGCTTATTACAAGAAATTTATTCTTTTCTGCAATAGTTTATTTACTGTAAAAGCACGTGGTTGTGTGGGAAAGAGTAAAATTTAAGTTGAAACGAAGTGCATAAAACATTAAGTATACCTTATTTACAAATCTTTTTCACCAATAAACATATATCTAACCACAATATAAACGGTCGTGTCAAAATGATATGAATGGACAATACATATTCAATTCCGTTTTATACTTAGCTTTCTCTGACTATTGTGACATGTTGTGCGATTACAGCGTGAATTGTGGGAACAATCACGACTGAATCAATTAAGAATGAAAAGGGTCTAGCATTATAGAGCATACGCTGATCCATATAGGGGGAACGAGGTCCGGACTTCAAACCCACTTCCCCTGAAAATTCATCAGGTTCTAGAATTTCCGGAATCAAAGTACATTTAACGTGCCTTGGATCCCCACGAGAAAAGATTCATGGGCAGTATTAAAACAAAAAGTAAATAGTTGGTTGGCGACCTTAACGCCGTAACTACAGCTTGAACAAACAAGCTTGAATAAACAAACAAATGAATAAACAAAATGCTAAATATAAATGTCGACTGATGTTGGAGTTCAAAAGTCTTGTCCGGCTTAAATGTATGATTTGTTCAGTTGATCGACATCTGTGATCCGTCACCATAATATCATTCCCGAAATCGTGGGTGCAAAAAATTTCAAAACAACGACAAATAGTCAGTTAGCGACAAAAACATCGTAAATACAGCCTATATTTGGAGTATTTTAGAGGGTTTTTTAGCCCAACTGAACAATTATTATTTCAATTGGAGATACGTTTTTAACACTCTGACTATAAAAGGTCGCAAGTTGAACACCTTCGATGAAAGATTAGCCAGGAAACGTTTCCATCTATTTGGTGTCAAGACGTATAGACGTTTGCATGGGTACCAGTCTAATGGTGGGGGGAACATGCTAGAATGATTTAAGGATGAACCATAACCGGGGTCAGATATGAAGCATTGCCTGCCGTTCTGCAGCATCTGATGGACGTCGGTTTGAATTTGTATTTGACCTTAAACGTCTATATATCCCCCACATGACTAACGCTGCTGCGGCGGCTCCAATTGTCGCTATCAGAACACAGACTATGACAAAGGTGCTACCTGAAAAAGAAAATAGAATATGCTGTTTAATCCATTACAGCATAAACCCGCCCTTTCTACGCTGAAAATATGGTTGTAGAGAATATACGGGAGAAATGGCTTGCAACTAGAAATTTCTCCTCTTTTCTTTGTGTTTTCTACTTTATTCGGCATTTCTTTTTAATCTTAACACCAGTTTAAAAAGTCGACATCAAGAGCTTCAAACATGGACTAGTCCGGTAAAATTGTGTCGCCTGGTAATTGGTTTATCTAAACAAGAGGACCATGATGGTCCTAAATCGCTCACCTGATGCATCTGCAAATTACAATACTTTTTTGTATAAAAAAGGCACAACTTGAGCAAAATAAATAATACAAATATAATATTTTGGGCTTTGTACAAGACAATCCAGTAATGCTTTACATTAAAAATAAATGCCTCTGGCATTATAGTTTAATCCATTACCAAACTATCCCAGAATTTGTCACCCTCAGGGAAATTAGGTTTAAAAAGCATTGTAAGAAAGGGAGTGGCAAGCAATTTCTCTATTTCTATTTAAGTAGAATTCTTCATGCAATGTGATTTACGCAATTTTCGACCCCAGGAGCAGAGACGTTTTTTATCATATTATCATGATTATTGGTGGAAGGCTTTTCTTAAGATTTGGAGCTTTAGACTTTACCCCGCCCCCCCCTTTTTTTTGATTGACGGGCCTGACATTTTTTAATTATAAATAGACGGATCGCTGACTACGCCTACTCACTTTCGACTTAGACTGAGGTAATAAATAGAGGATAATCAACTGGTTATTCCAGATATGAAAAAATATTTCACGAGGATGCGTTGTTAGACGTTGAAAAAACGAGTGCGCAGCACACATCCGAGTGAAATATTTTTTCATGTCTACGATAACCAGTTGATTATTCTATTTATTATATACCTTATTTTTTTTTTTTTTTATTATTAAAATATCGGAACCAATCTTTTTGATAGAGAGAAGGTCTATTGAAAAAAGTGCGGATGAATACATGATTAAAGATTTATTACATAGAGTGAAACTGAAAAGTGTTGTATTACACTGGGGAATCCCAAGATTTCACAGCAAGGTATATAATAAACGAAATTATTATCAGCTTGGCGTCGAAGTCGCAAATCCATGCATGACAAAATTCACTTCCAGTTAAAGGTAGGTATCGGTGTTTTTTTCATGTCACAGATTTTAATTATTCTCATTCCCTCTCGTCCACAATTTTAATTTAAAAAAAATCTGGAAAGCAGTTTTGAAATAAGAGGTCGTTTATCAGAATAAACCGGGGTATTTCCCTAATGGCCCATGTAGGATGTTATAATCTGTTTTTAGATTAAGCCGAGACAGTTGCGATGTATATTGGGTCATTCACGTGTTGCTTATTGCCGTTTGAATCCCGGATTGAGTTTGAATTCGCTCAAACCGACGTCATCGTTACGTCACCAGGAGTTATATTAGTTAGCCGCTCTTCAATTCTGTAAAGATCAGTCCAAAACTGTCGTAAGCATTAATACGAATATACAAACTTACCCTAGTTTTGCGCTAAGCATTTGATGTGAAATAATTTAGGACGTTAATTGTTTCGCTTGACAATTTGTTACCTTACGTTGACTTTGGGTCATATGCAAATGATGTCAACAACCGAATTGCGTAATATCTAAAAATAATCTGGAATTCCGCTGAATCATTCCTATATAACAAAGCCTATCAGATTACCGCGAAGATAACATCTAACTAAAGCTAAAGTATTAAATGTTCGTTTTGGCATATTTCTCGGCAATCGGCATTTTTTCTTATCTTGGTTTCAGATATACCGATACATCCCTTTCAATTGAACGGGTTGATTGATCAATTAATTCTATGTTTTGATTGACAATCCGACCCGTCAAATGATATGTAAGTATCGATTTTGGTCAGTCTGTGCTTATAGTCGATCGCTTTTTGATTGATTTTCTGAATTCAGGATAGTGCTCGTACAAAAACAAATTCTCATTGACCTCTTCTGGGGCTGATCTCCATTTCCAAACATGCCACAGTCAAAGAGAGTTCATTTTTCAATTAACCCTTGTCATGCTGTATAAATTACCTTACTGAATTGCCGTTAAATCAAAGGGCTGAAAGCAATGATAGAACTTGTTGTTCAAAAATCAATATTTCTTTTAGAAATCAATTTCATAAATGATTCTATCAGGAAAATAACAAGCAGGAGGTGTAGACTAAGATCAGACTGCACTTATGTGCAGGCTGATCTTGGACTACACCTCCTGCCAAAACCGGAATATTCCGGGTTCAGCATGACAAGGGGAAAGTTCCTTTTGCTTGACAGGTCACAACTTTAACCTATTTCCACACAATGACACTTTTTGACGCTCCTCAAGAAAAATCAATTGGGAACACATTGTGTAAAATGACGAAATTGCATGCAACAAGCAATTTCTTCCTTTTACGCAATGTTTTCTTTCTAGAAAGTTGAAAAAACCTAAAGCCTCATAACTATAAATGGTCTTCTGTAGTTGTATTGAATTTGGGCCAGTCTAATTTTTTTGTCTTCTGATAATGGGTTAATTGACAGACCGCTGTCCCCAACCACTTATATCCGACATGACAGTACGACTGAGGTAAAAAAAAAAAGATTATTTTACAAAATAGATGTCACAGGGTATTTATAAAAGACGAGTCGTTGGTTTAAATGTATGACTTGAACCTGTCAATCGATTTTATTGACAGTTGCGTTCCGTAAATTCTGATAATATATAGAATTTGATTTGATCCTGACAAATTAAAAGACGATTCGTTGGTTTAAATGAAAGACTTTAACTTGTCAATCGATTTTTATTGACAGTTGCAATCCGTAAATTCCGTAATATACGGATTTTGATTTGATCCTGACAAAATAAAAGACGATTCGTTGGTTTAACCCTTTCCTGGTTAATCCCTGGTTTTTACGTCCCTGTGATTTTACAACGGAGAAAACATTGTGGAAAAGGAAGAAATTGCTTGTGACAAGCAATTTCTTCTTTTTCCACAATATTTTCCACTCTACTGAATCTTTTTTTTTTTTTTTTTTTCAAATAAAATCAACTTGAAATATTCGTCCGCCAATCCTTTGAATTTAGGCCGGTCTAAAATTTTGCAGAACTGGAAAGGGTTAAATGAAAGACTTTAACCTGTCAATCGATTTTTATTGACAGTTGTATTCCGTAAATTCTGATAATATACGGAATTTGATTTGTTCCTGACAAAATAAAAGACGATTCGTTGGTTGGCGATCTAAATGAGTGACTTTTACTTATCAATCGATGTTTAATTTACAGTTGCGATCCGTAAGTTACGAAAGTATACGGACTTTGTTTTGTTCCTGACAAAAAAGGGATTTTACCATTCTTCGAGGTTGGATGACTCTCTCTTTGACCTTCCAGTCGGTAGTCGTGGCCCTGAGTCTGTAGAAAAAAGAGCATAACGCTGTTGGATGAGCAAACTGTCGTAAATACAGCTTCATTGAAGCTGCATTTACGACATTTTGCTGGTCGAACGACGATAATAAAGTAAACGTGACACATTTGATAGTAAGATCCAAATTCAGCAGTTTTGTTTAGGCCGTGGTGTGAAAAAATGTACAGCATCGAATATTGAATAATCTTAAACTCATTACTAAGCAATCTCAATTTTAACTACCTTTGAAGAACGATATTAGGAAATCATCATGGGATAAAGGCAACAGTGCTTCTTACGAGCAATTTCTGTTTTCTCACAATGTTTTCTATCCTAATGTTTCAGTTGACAGACACTATGATGTGCACGTCTGAATCTTTTTTAATTCGGACCAGTTTCAAAATTCGTGCGTTGTTGGAATGAGTCTACCCATTCCAACATAACACAATTTTAGTCTGGTCCAACTTGAAACAAGCTGCAGTCGACAATTTCAAATAGATAGATTTTTATCTATTTATTTTATTTTTATTCATTTATTTTTTTCCTATTTTTGGATATATAGAAAAGATTGAGGATAATGAAGAAATTGATTGATACAAGCAATTCTTCATTTTCACAACGTTTTCAAATCTTTTTTCTTCGGGTGCGTAAAAAGGAGGGATTGCGTGGGAAAGGATTAAATCAAACGAGAAAGGAGAATTCAAAATATGATCTGTCCCACGTAATACATGAAAGGACGTAAAAATGAAGATGTGATCTGCTAAACACTATATAGGTTCAACAGCGTGTGTGTGTAGGTGGGGGGAGGGGTAGTCAGTACTTGTTCACAACACTGAAGTTTCGCTTTTTCATTAACCCATTACCTGACGACAAATTTAAGACTGAATCAAACTGTAAAGATTTGCAGACGACAGTTTAATATTTATGAAATCCTTGATTTTTCAACCTTCTTGGTAGAAAACATTGTGAAAAGTGAAGAAATTTCTTGTTGAAACACATTGTATTGCTTGTTAGAAACATTGGCGAAAATGAAGAAATTGCTTGTTGCAAGCAATTTCTTCAGTTTCCTCAATTTTTTCAGAATTGTTTTCACGAGGGGCGCCATTGTTATGGAATCGGTTAAAAGGCCCAGTCTCACTTTATCTCAAACATAATACAATTCGAAAGATGTCAGATCCTCAAAATTTCATTCCATTGTTATGGAATTGGTTAAAGGTCCAGTCTCACTTTTTTCTCCAACATAAGATAATTCGAAAGATACCAAGCTCTCAATGTTTCATTTCATTGTTATGGAATAGGTTAAAGGCCCAGTCTCACTTCATCTTCAACATAAGATATTTCGAAAGATACCAGGTTCTCAATATTTCAAGTCTATATGCCCTATCAAGAACTGCTAGTCAAAATGTGTCAAACAGTTTTATTTTTTGTTTCAAAAACATGCAAGAATCATCGATCTTTATCTGAATGGTTACAAGCAATATCTTCCTTTTCCACAATGTTTTCAATTTGAAAGATAAAAAACCCATGATTTCAACTAAAGATTGTCGCTTGCAACGACTTTCATTTTGGACCAGTCTAAAATATTGTCGTTTGGGAATAGGTTAATTAAAAAACACGTTGAGGAGCTGATTCGTTTGTTTGAATGGAGTTTTTCACGCCACTTTTAACAGTATATTAGTCATATCGCGGCGGCTGGAGCACCTAACCATAGATTCCTGGTATTTCTCACACAAGTACTACTACTACATCTTTTCCGAGCCTCCAGCTGCCCATCCAAATTAGGTCTACGATTACGCAACCCAATGTCGAAAAGAATGTTTGGCGCGATCGGGGATCGAACCCGGGATCACATGATTATAGGGGTCCTACACGCTACCACTGCGGCTATGGTCGCATAAAATAGAAGAGAAACTGAAAGAAAGTAGTTTGTTATTGACAGGGTATTGCGCAATAACAATTGGAGAGGTATCACACACAAATAACCAAACGAACAAACCTCGTGTTTATATCCGTGGTCTAGATCAGCCGCTGATACAACAAAAATGCACAGCAAGCTTAAAACTACTTTCATTTCTGTTGAGATATCCATCATAAATTAATCCATATATTTTTATCGATCTTCTTTAGTCGATCGCTAATTTGCGTATGAAATGTGAAACCAAATCTGGGATTTCGTACATTGCAGTCATGTGACAATAGCAGAGATTTTTTTTTAAAACGGACATGTTTACGTAATCCTTTTTTTTGTGATACAATGTAATGAAATACAATGAATCTACCCGTTTGTGAAATTATATAAACATAGAAAATAAAGACACTAGACTCTTCACTTGATATAGCTCTAGTAAACGCATTAAAGTACGGCAAAATCTTAGACTGATCCAAATTCAAAGAACTTGCAGGCGTCACTTATAAGTTGGTTAATTTGTTGTCTATTCAGGTTACATGTACATGTATATAGACTGCTGTTCCGAGTTATGGTTAAAAACAATAAGCCTGATTTTGAATTAAGGTCGGCGTGTAAAATGCATGATACTTGAAAACAATCCCATTTGTTCAAACTTGGGATTCCAATTATGATCATAGAACAAGTAATGTACTAGGCCTATATATACAGTTTATTCATACTATTTAGTATACTACATACAGTTTATTCATACTGTTTAAAACTTCCTGGTATCATCTGCAATTTATATGTATGATATCATCATTGGGCGTGTAATATGACGTAAATAGAGGTGTATCCAAGCTGCATAAATTAACGATATTTGGCTCGCCCAACATATTGAATGATTGATTTTTAAAATCTTGAATTTCGATACAATACATTATTTTTATTCTCACACCTGGATTACATGGCATTTGAGAAAAAAATAAGCACATACAGAGTTTCAATCAAAGATCAGGCTACATGGCAGAACATGAAAAGAAAGGGGGTGTAGAAAGATTAGTGAGTAGAAGAATGGGAGATGATGTGTAATCCCCTAGGTCGCTTCCAATTTGAGAATCATGTAAATTGTCAGGCTCTGGCCAGGCTATGGGAAGATTATGCGAATGTCGAATGGTTATTCTGTCTTACTGTAAACATACATCTCTTGCATAGCAACTATGAATAACCTACACTGGTTTAGATCTATTTTTAGCTAGCAAAGCGTCAGCTTTGATACCTAAAGTTAACAGACACAATTTTAAGGTGTTCTCAAATTTCAATAAGTGCAAACTGCCAATGGAGGCCTAACCACTAAACCAGTTGAATGCATACGCCATAAAAGAAGTTCCTATGTATTTCAGGGATATTGAAAACTCTATTCAAAATGTAGAGAACTTTTCAAAGGCATCCTTTTCAAACAATTCCCACCCAATCCCGCTTTTAAGCTACCCCAGAGAAAATATTTGGAAACATTGTAGACAACGAAGAAATTGCTTGTAACAAGCAATTTCTTCATTGTCCACAATGCTTTCTACCCTATATGGGAAATGTTTTCTAAATTGTTACAAGCCATTTCTTCATTTTCCACAACGTTTTCTAGTCAGAAAATTAAAAACATCTTAAATTTCATTATCTTTGAATCGTCCGCAACTCCTTTGAATTTGGACCAGTCTAAAATTTTGCCGTCTGCCATGGTTATGGGTTAGGATTTTTTCCAAATACGGCCCGTCATTAATACACTATCTTTCCCTTTCTCTTCCTAAATTGTTCCTTTTAGCTGACGAGTCTTAAATGAATATTTATATTGATAGGCAACAGGAATAGTGCAGAGCCGAACGGAATGTAAGCGTTTAACAAAAATAATTTATTGTTGGTAGATAACACTTGACGATACCACACATACAAATAACTGAAAGAAACCACTTGTTTATATCCATGGTCTAGATCAAATGCTGACACAACAAAATGGCACAGCAAGCTTAAAAATGATGTCATTTCTCTTGATATATCCGTCATAAATCAATAACGGTACATAAATTTTATCGATCTTCGTTGGCCGATCGCCAGTTTTCGCGTATGAGCGGTGAATTAAGCTCTTTATATCTCAGGCTTTCAGCGCTTTGATTATACGTTTCAATCATGTAACAAGAAGATTTTTTCTCGACGCTACAGTACAAGGAAACCCTCTGATATTTAGACTGGTACGGTACTACCGGTTAAAATTAACGAACCCAAACTTACAAGGACAGTGGTACCTGTTTGTCATATTTTAGCTCAATTCAACTCAACTTTATTTGGAATTCGGCAAAAATATATGCCATTGGCCATTTACAATATTTACAATACAACATGAAAATATGGCAATGGTAGATTAAAGCAAGATCTTAAACTGGTCCAGATTAATAAAAAGCTACAGGCGATTAAGATAAGTTAGTTAACTTTAATAGTTATGTCTTTAAGGGCAGAAAACATCGCGTTTCTAGCAATTTATTTTCCAATATGCATTTTCATTTTTTCCCTCAAAGATCGTGAGCAAATGGGATTGTGTAGAAATTGGTTAAATTACCTGACAACTACATAACTTGGTAAACAGAGCTTGTCAATAAGCATTTTCTTTGAGCGTATCCTAAAGGCTTCGAATTACTAAATTTCGTGCTCTTTGGGCTACCAGGGTAAATTTTTTGCTGTAATGATATTTCTACTAGAAAACAAATCGTCGGCGTGCGAGCAAAATGTCGTAACGACAACTTTAATAAAGCTGCCGTTGCGACCTTTTGCTCGCGCATTGACGAAATTGTAATATTAGAAATATTACAAAGCCTGGAGATCGAAACTAGTGAGTTTGGCACTCGATTTGAGTCGATATGTTTACTGTATATTTCACGTTTACGGAAGTACTGTCACGGGTCAATGGATCTGATTTATTACTTTTTTCCCAAATAAGGCCAGCGTCTAAAATGGGTGCCAGTTAATACTAGACCTTGGCCTAGTGCGTTTTGTTTTATCTATTTTTATAAAAACTTGGATTCCCAATATTATTATTAATCATACAATACGTAATTACTATATATACGATATATCTATACTGTTTTCTACTTCCTGGTTTATTTGTGATATTTGTCATGTGCTCCGACACGCCTGACCGTGTCACGCGAAAAGGGGCCATCATGGAAGTACGAAAATTATTAAACTAGGTCAGGCTACGTGGAATGTGTAGGTTTGAGTTTTTACGCTTATCCTGATCTTGGAGATTTTCCGAATGAGAACTCCCATTCTATTTCGCCGAAAATTTTCGTCCGTTAAATAGCAACTGTGACCTGCGTTGACTTTGGTCTATTGGTCAAATGTTTGCTTCGCGAATTCCTGCAGTCCCCTTTTAGCATGACAGGTCACAGATTTAAGGCTTAATGAAAGAACATTGATTAGGGTCAGGCAATATTCATTCCAAACAAATAACCGTATATTTTACAGCCCTTCGTAAGTTGACATTTTGAAACGGAAAAAGAAAAATGTTGATAACCAGTGATTATTTCTTCTTGTTATTACCATCATTCTTATTTGTCAAAGAATTTATGGCTGTTTAACATTTGTCCTAAAATATTGATTTATTAATTTCATGCAGATTTAGTTATTCTAATTTATTTTAGTTTGATTTCGACGAAAGGTTTAAGATTAAAGAGCCACTCTCTAACACTAAATCCAGATATTTCCACATCCCTGAGAATAAGGCAGTGGCCAAAACCCACTACTACCCAATTTTACAGCAGGCAAGACTGAGCTATCAGTCTTGACCGTGACCACACCCTGGCGACGTCAGGACCCCCCCCCCCCACACACACACCGGATCACCAGTCTAGCTGTGCAAAACTTTCAACTAATCACCAGAGGACGAAAATCAAGACTAGTTTGAATAGCTAATGACATTTCAGAGTGAATGTAAACTTAAAACAAATATCCGTTTAGAGTAAAAAACTTTGTTAAATTGTCAATATGGGAGAAATTTCTTTTTAACAAGTAATTCTCAACTTTTCCTTGATACAGTTCTTCATCATCATTAAAAACGGGTATATGTGATATTCAAAACGACCCAGGTTTTTACTCAAAGAATTTTGAGTGAAATAACAAGTTAAATCCACCGAGAAAGGGGGATAATTTTATAATTACAAGCTATTCAATTAACCCTTGTCATGCTGAACCGGGAATATTCCTGTTTTTGCAGGAGGTATAGACAAAGATCAGCCTGCACATAAGTGCAGTCTGATCTTGGTCTACACCTCCTGCTTATCCCCTTTTAGCCAGAGTTATTTAAATAATCATTTTTCAAGAGAAATGTTGACCCTTCCAGTCCTGTCACCCCTTTGTTTTAAAGCAATTCTGTATAGGATTTTAATTCAGCATGACAATGGTTAATACTTTTCGACATTAGAAATTTATTCATTGTTAACCCTTGTCCCGTATATAAAAAAATCCTTTATTTTCCGGTAGCCGCCGGACAAGAACCACGCGGCTTGAATATATTTACAGAGAGATTTTTGCCTGCATGTATAACTTGGTTGACTACATTTGTATTTTATTATGAAATGGATTTTAAATCGCATAACTTGCGAATTTACCAATCGTGACTGTCAATCAAAGAATCAATCGACGTTTAAGTCGCAAAAATAACAAAAATGTTTCACATAAATGTCGACCAGTGTCGGTCAAAGTTCTGAGGCAGTCAGTCTCAGATTTTACCGAGGTAGTCAATTTAAGATTAAAAGTTAGATCTTCCTAATGATTATTCTGATACAACAATCGATCAATGTAATAAGTTACCTTTACGTGCTTAATCTATTATTTTGCCCTTTCCCGCACAATAATGTTTTTTGAAGCCCCTAAGGAAAAACGCTCCGGAAAACTTTGTGGAAAATGAAGAAATTTCTTGTTACAAGAAGATTCTTCATTATGCATATAATATTTTCAACTCAAGTAAAAAAATATAAAATATCAAAAGATAAACTGTACATGTCGTCTGCTCTTTCTTTTAATTTGGACCAGCCTAAAATTTTGTCAACTGGTAATGGGTTGCAAGATGATATATAGACCCATAAATTGTTTCATCTCGACAACAGCAGAACTTGACTAGTCATGCATGGAAATTGCTTGTTAGTTTATACATAGATTTCTAGCCACCTGTAGTGCTTATGCAAATCCTTTTCCCCTTCCCAAACAAACTTTAGACTACTGCAAAAATTGAAAGAAACTGCAGACGTCATTTTCAAATTGATGGATTTTTGATTTCTTAATTATCCAAAATACTTTTTGGGGTGTAAAAAAGAGGGCTTTTGTGGGAATTATTTAACGACCATTTTATTTTGTTTGTTTCTTTCAGGCTTTTTATAATCGAGGATAAAATATGCGGTGATTTTCTTTGCGGAAAGGGGAGAACTTTGTAATAATCCGCTTTTCCGGCATTCAAGTTTTCGCCTCTAAAGGAACACCTTTTCAGTTAAACCTTTCCGGTGTTTTACAAAATATTAGAGTAGTCCAATTTGGGAGACGTTAACAGAAGACAATATTAAGTTGGGTTTATTCAAAATGTTATTATCATTTAGAGCAGAGAATATTGTTGAACATTAAAAAATAAAATGTTTGTAACAAGCAATTTCTTCTTTTATCAAAATGTTTTATCAAGTATTAAATCGTGGGGACTTAAAAATCCTGAGGGATTGTATTGGAAAGGGTTAACCCTTGTTCTGCAGGTCCCAAGAACATTCCTGTATTTCCGGGTAGCATGGACAATCTCAGACTACATATACACCCAGTTTAATAATTTCCTTTATTACTTGTTTGGCCTTCTTTAACAAAGACCAAGTCAAAAGATCTACTAGTTACTTATTAACTAAATTTCGTTTACTTTTTTTAAAACTCCTTCAGATTCAATTTAGTAAATTATTCGTTCATATCATTATCGTAAAATCATTATCGTTATCAGATATTGTCTTCATTATCGTCATCCTTAAAGTGTGGTCATTCTCATCGTAATTTTCCTGCCCGGTATTGTTATATCAATAGTATTAATTCATTTTTAGTAAAGAGTGTTTTTAAACCGAGATCACAATCAACAATTATGTGTATCCAATTAACGGTAAATAATTGATAAGATAAATCAATTGTACGCAAATAGGGGGATGTGCATGAATCACAATCTGGTGCTTCGAACGTCTCATAAAAACTTACTTGATTTATCCTTGTAACAAATGTATAATCGAATAAATTTCTCAATTAAGAAAAACCTAGAACATGTGATAAGTTAAATTTAATAAAATTGATAAAGATAAACAAAATTACACCATATTTCAAAATTTTGGTAAACAGAAAAAAAGAATTAGTTATCTAATTTCATTTGTCTTTTTATTCTATTTTCGTTTTTACCATCAAACAAGTAAACCGATTTTCGAAGCAATTTTCGTTTTGAAAAAAAAAGAAGGAAGATGTGAGAAAAAATACTGGTGTAGTTTTGTTTTCAAGACGTTAATCATGGGTTTCATCCTCTCAAAATTCAGGGTAAATTTGTCTAATGACAACAGATATGTTACTATTCAATCGTAAATCTCTATTTGTCTAGGCAACTATCTTTTGAACATCTGTACCCCCTCCCTGATCTCGTCATAGACCTAAAGTAATGTTGATGAGAATGATTCTGGCAACATTATGGGGTTAGTGATACCTTGCATTAATAAATCTGGTAAATGCAAAATCAAACCATGCAACTCTCACAGACTGACAATGAGGTTTATTTATCAGACTGTACGAGTGATGGTCACCAGGGATTGACACTAACAGTGTCCCAGGATCTAAGAAAATTGGAAGTGATCAAAGCAATTCAAGGCCATCAATATATCTCACTTATAACTGGACTTAATTTATCAACTAATGCTCCTGAATTGCAAAAGAAGTTTCAGTAAATTTCAACTTGTTCTTTCTTTCATAGTTGACCGATTACCAGACATCAAAATGTTAGGCTGGTCCAAATTAAAGAAGTTGCAGACAAATTTTTTATGTTAACGGAAACCTAAAAACGTTTGCCTTTTTTTGTAAAAAAATTTTGTTGATAATAAAGATATTGTTTTTAACTAGAAGTTTCTTTATTTTCCACAATGTTTTCCAAAGAGATTTTCTTGCCGAATAAAAAGGGCAGGACTGTATGGGAATGAGTTAAAGCATATTGAGGAGGAACCCTGGTGTAATGAGTAGGAATCCCTGTAGGTCTCGTTGACGCAGAGTTAGTGTGAACCCCTTGTCTCATGTGGTTAGCTTGATTGACTGTAATAAACCAAAGAAATAAGATAACTGCATTGTATGTCTGTTAACCCAACTCTGCTCTTTGATGACCCTTAACCCATTCCCACATGATAAAATTTTAGACCAGTCCAAATTTAAAGAAGTTGCAGATGAAAATTGTAAGTTGATGAAATCTTTAAAATCTTTGTGTTTTGGGGTAGGAAACATTGTGGATAATGAAGAAATTGCTTGTGTGGGAATGGGTTAAGAAAAAATCTTTGAAAAAATAGATTGTCAATAATGAAGAAATTGCTTGTAACAAGCAATTTTTGCATTGCCCGCAATGTTTTCTACCCTGAAAGAGAAGAATTTCAAAATTCAATTAACTTAACCCTTGTCATGCTGTAAAATTACCTTACTGAATTGCTGTCAAATCAAAGGGCTGAGAGCACTGATAGATCTTTTTGTTCCAAAAATCAATATTTCATTTAGAAATCAACCTCATAAACAATGAGCAGTGAAACGTATGAGCAGGAGGTGTAGACTAAGATCAGCCTGCACAAACGTGCAGACTGATCTTAGTCTACACCTCCTGTCAAAACCGGGTTATTCCGGGTTCAGCATGACAAGGGTTAAAATTGTTGTCTTCGACTTCTATCAATTTTGACCAGTCTAAAATTTTCATGTTTGTTAATAGGTTTTAATGCTTTGTATACTATAAGATTAAGTTTTTCATTGTCAAAAGTGACAAATAAGATGGATATGAAAAGACACTTGAAGGCCTTTGATTTCTCAACTAGTCCAATGGTAAAGCAAATGTATGCACCTTACCAACAAACAATCATGGGAAGAACTGCCAGACAGCACTGTCAAAAGAGCCTGAGTCTTACAAATTTTAATTTTTTTCTGTTTTGTATGATCCTCCTAATGTTTTACTGAACCCATTCCCACACAACAACGCTTTTAGGCACCCCTCAAGAAAAACACTTGGGAAATCATTGCATTAGAAGATGAGATTGCTTGCAACAAACAATATCTTCATGTAACACAATGTTTTCTACCCAGAAAGGTGAAAAAATCTAGAATTTCTAAAACCTTAGATTTTTGTCTGCAACTCCTTTCAATTTGGACTAGTTAAAATATTGTTGTGTGGTAATCAGTTCACTAATGGGTTAATGCTTCTTAGGTGACAAAATGGCGTGAAAGTCCACCAGAACTGAATTCACACAAAATCATCTATAAATGTATAGATCCAAACCTCATATCTTTAGAATCCTTCATTTGCTGATTGAAAGATTTCTGTCTTAACCCATTACTACACCCACTCCTACTTTTTGAAGCCCCTCTAGAAAAAGGTTCGGGAAAGAAATGTTGAAAATGTAGAAATTTCATGTTATAAGATTTTTTTTTCATTTTTCCACACTGTCTTCTTCCCAGAAAGTAAGAGATACATGTATTTGAAATTCTATTGACTTTAAATTGTCTTCTGCAACTTCTTTGATTTTGGCTTAGTCTAAATTTTTGTCCTCTTGTAATCTGTTAAGAGGCTGTAAACTAATGCCAAATGTTTATTTCAATATTTCAGAGCAAGACTTCCATTACAGAGCAGCTGGAAAAGTTAGATAATGTAAGTATATGGCATATCAAATTTCTGGATGCCAATTTTAGATTGGTCTAAAGAGGTTGCAGATGAGTTCATGAATTTAATTTTGGTCTTTCAGGATATAAAGCAGCATTGGAAATGAAGAAAAGGCTTGTTACAAGTAAATTTTACACAATTTTTTCTTTTTGGGGAGCATAAAAAGCTCAGTTGTGTGGGAATGCATTTGGACAATAAAATGTAAGGGTATTTCTAAAACTTAGGAAAGAAAATTTTTCCAGTTAATTTAAAATATGCCAGAGTGGGCATCTAATACTTAAATATGAACCAAATATTTTCTTAATGGATATTTTAATGAGCTAAAGTGACTTTTTTATGGGTATTAAGCAAAGGTTCAGTAGAACCTCATATGCTTTAGAATCATGACATATCTAATATAAGATCAATGGAAATTTGATAGGAGAAATTCATCTTAAACCCTTTAGATTACAAGAAGCATTGTATCAGGGCATTGTTTTTGAGTTTGAATCTCTCCAGATTCCTTTATTGTAATTTGGGAACTTTTTGCCATAGTTAAGTTTTTGCATAGTTTGCCACCCTTTTGAAGTTGCAAAATCTGAATGCTCCAAAGAATGTCTATGTCAAAAATTTGCCATTCAAAATTGAACACTGTACTACCAAGGGTATAAGATATTTGTCTAAGTATCATAGAATATTGATCGCTATAACCATTACCTAACAAGCAATATGAATTGATAATTACTTTGTATATGCACCAGCTGTATTATTACCAAGCTTTGAAAATTTGTCAGATTTGATCTTTCAACGCCACTTTTAACAGTATTTCGGTCAAATTGCGGCGGCTGGGAGTGCCTAACAATGGATTCCTGGTATTTCTCACACCAGTACTACCACTACATCCTTTCCTAGCCTCCAGCTGCTATCCCACTTAGGTTTATGATTATACAGCTGTAATTGATAAAGAACAGTTTGAAATTCGAACAATAGATGTATGTATTACCCAAATTAAAGAGGCATGTGTACATATATATCATATCTGCTGTTTGATAAATGATGCAGGGTAACTTCTTGGTCTCTCTGTATTATCAACTTACTTAACCCATTCCCACACAATGGCGCTTTTGGATGCCTCTCAAGAGAAACAATTGAGAAAACTTTGTGTAAAATGAAGAATGTAACAAGCAATATCTTTATTTTATGCAATTCACTAGCAATTTCTTCACTTTATACAATGTTTTCTGCACAGAAAGTTGAAAATATTAAAAATGTTATTAACTTGAAATTGTCGTCTGCAACTCCTTCAATATGCCCTCTGGAAATGGGTTAAATATAAAATACTGTTTATAGATTTAAGTTACTAGGTTTTCTCTATGAGACAAACAGATCTGAACCTTGTCTATGATAAAAGAAGTTATTAGGCTCACCAAGGCTTGCTTGTTTACTTTCTATCCCAGACAGATTAACCAGGACTTGTGTTTGACTCATAAACCAGGTTTTTAACCATCAAAAATCTGGAAATGTCCCATTTTGACCCTTAGAAATTTCTCTCAAGGGGGTCATCTTGATCCCCTTGAGAGAAATTTCTAAGGGTTGAATCAAGGTATTTGATCATCCCCCTAGTTTTCAGTGATGAATGTCATGGTACTACATTTGTATTAAAGATTGTATAAAGGATTGTTAACTTCACATCCTTAGAGAGATTTACAAAAGATAGTCAAAATAAAAAAGACAAGGTCAGAGGCCATCCAGATTTATAGTTAAGATATGAATTGCTGGTTTTTAGCTCTACTGGCCGAAGGCCACTAGAGCTATAGCGATGGCTTTTTCCCGTTCGTCGTCCGTCCGTTAAACTTTTCCTTGTTTACGCGATAAAGTCCACAGTTTTCATCGGATTCTCTTCAAACTTTCACAGAATGATTGTACCATCATAAGGATCGTTCCTTTCCAAATTGGGTCAGATCTGTCAAGAAACACGGGAAAAGGGGCCTAATTAAAACTTAATTAAAAAATCTTTGTTTACGCGATAAAGTCCACAGTTTTCATCGGATTTTCTTCAAACTTTCACAGAATGATTGTACCATCATAAGGATCATTCCTTTCGAAAATGGGTATGATTCGTCAAGAAAGACGGGAAAAGGGGCCTTATGAAAATTTAATTAAAAAATCCTCGTTTACGCGATAGAGTCCACAGTTCTCATCAGATTCTCTTCAAACTTTCACAGAATGATTTTACCAACATAAGGATTGTTCCTTTTGAAAATGGGTATGATCCGTCTTGAAACACGGGAAAAGGGGCCTCATGAAAATTCATTAAAAATTCCATTGAAATCCTCGTTTACGTGATAGAGTCCACAGTTCTCATTGGATTCTCCTCAAACTTTCTCAGAATGATTGTACCAACATAAGGATCGTTTCTTTCGAAAATGGGTATGATCCGTCAAGAAAGACAGGAAAAGGGGCCTTATGAAAATTTAATTAAAAAATCCTCGTTTACGAGATAGAGTCCACAGTTTTCATCAGATTCTCTTCAAACTTTCTCAGAATGATTGTACCAACATAAGGATCGTTTCTTTCGCAAATTTGGTATGATCCGTCATGAAACATGGGAAAAGGGGCCTTATGAAAATTTAATTAAAATTCCATTAAAAATCCTTGTTTACACGATAGAGTCCACAGTTTTCATTGGATTCTCTTCAAACTTTCACAGAATGATTGTACCAACATAAGGATCGTTCCTTTTGAAATTGGGTATGATCCGTCAAGAAACACGGGAAAAGGGGCCTTATGAAAATTTAATTAAAAAATCCTCGTTTACGCGATAGAGTCCACAGTTTTCATCAGATTCAATTCAAACTTTCACAGAATGATTGTACCAACATAAGGATTGTTCCTTTGGAAATTTGGTATGATCCGTCAAGAAACACGGGAAAAGGGGCCTTATGAAAATTTAATTAAAATTCCATTGAAATCCTCGTTTACGCGGTAGAGTCCACAGTTTTCATTGGATTCTCTTCAAACTTTCACAGAATGATTGTACCAACATAAGGATCTTTCCTTTCAAAATTGGGTTTGATCCGTCAAGAAAGACGGGAAGAGGGGCCTTAAGAAAATTCAATTAAAAACTCCATTAAAAATCCTTGTTTAGGCGATAGAGTCCAGAGTTTTCATTGGATTCTCTTCAAACTTTTCAGAATGATTGTACCATCATCTGGATCGTTCATTTCGAAAATGGGTATGATCCGTCTAGAAACACGGGAAAAGGGGCCTCATGAAAATTCATTAAAAATTCCATTGAAATCCTCGTTTACGTGATAGAGTCCACAGTTCTCATTGGATTCTCCTCAAACTTTCTCAGAATGATTGTACCAACATAAGGATCGTTTCTTTCGAAAATGGGTATGATCCGTCAAGAAACACGGGAAAAGGGGCCTTATGAAAATTTAATTAAAAAATCCTCGTTTACGAGATAGAGTCCACAGTTTTCATCAGATTCTCTTCAAACTTTCTCAGAATGATTGTACCAACATAAGGATCGTTCCTTTCGCAAATTTGGTTTGATCCGTCATGAAACATGGGAAAAGGGGCCTTATGAAAATTTAATTAAAATTCCATTAAAAATCCTCGTTTACACGATAGAGTCCACAGTTTTCATTGGATTCTCTTCAAACTTTCACAGAATGATTGTACCAACATAAGGATCGTTCCTTTTGAAATTGGGTATGATCCGTCAAGAAACACGGGAAAAGGGGCCTTATGAAAATTTAATTAAAAAATCCTCGTTTACGCGATAGAGTCCACAGTTTTCATCAGATTCAATTCAAACTTTCACAGAATGATTGTACCAACATAAGGATTGTTCCTTTGGAAATTTGGTATGATCCGTCAAGAAACACGGGAAAAGGGGCCTTCTGAAAATTTAATTAAAATTCCATTGAAATCCTCGTTTACGCGGTAGAGTCCACAGTTTTCATTGGATTCTCTTCAAACTTTCACAGAATGATTGTACCAACATAAGGATCTTTCCTTTCAAAATTGGGTTTGATCCGTCAAGAAAGACGGGAAGAGGGGCCTTAAGAAAATTCAATTAAAAACTCCATTAAAAATCCTTGTTTAGGCGATAGAGTCCAGAGTTTTCATTGGATTCTCTTCAAACTTTTCAGAATGATTGTACCATCATCTGGATCGTTCATTTCGAAAATGGGTATGATCCGTCTAGAAACACGGGAAAAGGGGCCTCATGAAAATTCATTAAAAATTCCATTGAAATCCTCGTTTACGTGATAGAGTCCACAGTTCTCATTGGATTCTCCTCAAACTTTCTCAGAATGATTGTACCAACATAAGGATCGTTTCTTTCGAAAATGGGTATGATCCGTCAAGAAAGACGGGAAAAGGGGCCTTATGAAAATTTAATTAAAAAATCCTCGTTTACGAGATAGAGTCCAAAATTTTCATCAGATTCTCTTCAAACTTTCTCAGAATGATTGTACCAACATAAGGATCGTTCCTTTCGCAAATTTGGTTTGATCCGTCATGAAACATGGGAAAAGGGGCCTTATGAAAATTTAATTAAAATTCCATTAAAAATCCTCTTTTACACGATAGAGTCCACAGTTTTCATTGGATTCTCTTCAAACTTTCACAGAATGATTGTACCAACATAAGGATCGTTCCTTTTGAAATTGGGTATGATCCGTCAAGAAACACGGGAAAAGGGGCCTTATGAAAATTTAATTAAAAAATCCTCGTTTACGCGATAGAGTCCACAGTTTTCATCAGATTCAATTCAAACTTTCACAGAATGATTGTACCAACATAAGGATTGTTCCTTTGGAAATTTGGTATGATCCGTCAAGAAACACGGGAATAGGGGCCTTATGAAAATTTAATTAAAATTCCATTGAAATCCACGTTTAAGCGGTAGAGTCCACAGTTTTCATTGGATTCTCTTCAAACTTTCACAGAATGATTGTACCAACATAAGGATCTTTCCTTTCAAAATTGGGTTTGATCCGTCAAGAAAGACGGGAAAAGGGGCCTTAAGAAAATTCAATTAAAAACTCCATTAAAAATCCTTGTTTAGGCGATAGAGTCCAGAGTTTTCATTGGATTCTCTTCAAACTTTTCAGAATGATTGTACCATCATCTGGATCGTTCATTTCGAAAATGGGTCTGATCTATAACGTAACACGGGAAAAGGGGCCTCATGAAAATTCATTAAAAATTCCATTGAAATCCTCGTTTACGTGATAGAGTCCACAGTTCTCATTGGATTCTCCTCAAACTTTCTCAGAATGATTGTACCAACATAAGGATCGTTTCTTTCGAAAATGGGTATGATCCGTCAAGAAAGACGGGAAAAGGGGCCTTATGAAAATTTAATTAAAAAATCCTCGTTTACGAGATAGAGTCCACAGTTTTCATCAGATTCTCTTCAAACTTTCTCAGAATGATTGTACCAACATAAGGATCGTTCCTTTCGCAAATTTGGTTTGATCCGTCATGAAACATGGGAAAAGGGGCCTTATGAAAATTTAATTAAAATTCCATTAAAAATCCTCGTTTACACGATAGAGTCCACAGTTTTCATTGGATTCTCTTCAAACTTTCACAGAATGATTGTACCAACATAAGGATCGTTCCTTTTGAAATTGGGTATGATCCGTCAAGAAACACGGGAAAAGGGGCCTTATGAAAATTTAATTAAAAAATCCTCGTTTACGCGATAGAGTCCACAGTTTTCATTGGATTCTCTTCAAACTTTCACAGAATGATTGTACCAACATAAGGATCGTTCCTTTTGAAATTGGGTATGATCCGTCAAGAAACACGGGAAAAGGGGCCTTATGAAAATTTAATTAAAAAATCCTCGTTTACGCGATAGAGTCCACAGTTTTCATCAGATTCAATTCAAACTTTCACAGAATGATTGAACCAACATAAGGATTGTTCCTTTGGAAATTTGGTATGATCCGTCAAGAAACACGGGAAAAGGGGCCTTATGAAAATTTAATTAAAATTCCATTGAAATCCTCGTTTACGCGGTAGAGTCCACAGTTTTCATTGGATTCTCTTCAAACTTTCACAGAATGATTGTACCAACATAAGGATCTTTCCTTTCAAAATTGGGTTTGATCCGTCAAGAAAGACGGGAAAAGGGGCCTTAAGAAAATTCAATTAAAAACTCCATTAAAAATCCTTGTTTAGGCGATAGAGTCCAGAGTTTTCATTGGATTCTCTTCAAACTTTTCAGAATGATTGTACCATCATCTGGATCGTTCATTTCGAAAATGGGTATGATCCGTCTAGAAACACGGGAAAAGGGGCCTCATGAAAATTCATTAAAAATTCCATTGAAATCCTCGTTTACGTGATAGAGTCCACAGTTCTCATTGGATTCTCCTCAAACTTTCTCAGAATGATTGTACCAACATAAGGATCGTTTCTTTCGAAAATGGGTATGATCCGTCAAGAAAGACGGGAAAAGGGGCCTTATGAAAATTTAATTAAAAAATCCTCGTTTACGAGATAGAGTCCACAGTTTTCATCAGATTCTCTTCAAACTTTCTCAGAATGATTGTACCAACATAAGGATCGTTCCTTTCGCAAATTTGGTTTGATCCGTCATGAAACATGGGAAAAGGGGCCTTATGAAAATTTAATTAAAATTCCATTAAAAATCCTCGTTTACACGATAGAGTCCACAGTTTTCATTGGATTCTCTTCAAACTTTCACAGAATGATTGTACCAACATAAGGATCGTTCCTTTTGAAATTGGGTATGATCCGTCAAGAAACACGGGAAAAGGGGCCTTATGAAAATTTAATTAAAAAATCCTCGTTTACGCGATAGAGTCCACAGTTTTCATCAGATTCAATTCAAACTTTCACAGAATGATTGTACCAACATAAGGATTGTTCCTTTGGAAATTTGGTATGATCCGTCAAGAAACACGGGAAAAGGGGCCTTCTGAAAATTTAATTAAAATTCCATTGAAATCCTCGTTTACGCGGTAGAGTCCACAGTTTTCATTGGATTCTCTTCAAACTTTCACAGAATGATTGTACCAACATAAGGATCTTTCCTTTCAAAATTGGGTTTGATCCGTCAAGAAAGACGGGAAGAGGGGCCTTAAGAAAATTCAATTAAAAACTCCATTAAAAATCCTTGTTTAGGCGATAGAGTCCAGAGTTTTCATTGGATTCTCTTCAAACTTTTCAGAATGATTGTACCATCATCTGGATCGTTCATTTCGAAAATGGGTATGATCCGTCTAGAAACACGGGAAAAGGGGCCTCATGAAAATTCATTAAAAATTCCATTGAAATCCTCGTTTACGTGATAGAGTCCACAGTTCTCATTGGATTCTCCTCAAACTTTCTCAGAATGATTGTACCAACATAAGGATCGTTTCTTTCGAAAATGGGTATGATCCGTCAAGAAAGACGGGAAAAGGGGCCTTATGAAAATTTAATTAAAAAATCCTCGTTTACGAGATAGAGTCCACAGTTTTCATCAGATTCTCTTCAAACTTTCTCAGAATGATTGTACCAACATAAGGATCGTTCCTTTCGCAAATTTGGTTTGATCCGTCATGAAACATGGGAAAAGGGGCCTTATGAAAATTTAATTAAAATTCCATTAAAAATCCTCGTTTACACGATAGAGTCCACAGTTTTCATTGGATTCTCTTCAAACTTTCACAGAATGATTGTACCAACATAAGGATCGTTCCTTTTGAAATTGGGTATGATCCGTCAAGAAACACGGGAAAAGGGGCCTTATGAAAATTTAATTAAAAAATCCTCGTTTACGCGATAGAGTCCACAGTTTTCATCAGATTCAATTCAAACTTTCACAGAATGATTGTACCAACATAAGGATTGTTCCTTTGGAAATTTGGTATGATCCGTCAAGAAACATGGGAAAAGGGGCCTTCTGAAAATTTAATTAAAATTCCATTGAAATCCTCGTTTACGCGGTAGAGTCCACAGTTTTCATTGGATTCTCTTCAAACTTTCACAGAATGATTGTACCAACATAAGGATCTTTCCTTTCAAAATTGGGTTTGATCCGTCAAGAAAGACGGGAAGAGGGGCCTTAAGAAAATTAAATTAAAAACTCCATTAAAAATCCTTGTTTAGGCGATAGAGTCCAGAGTTTTCATTGGATTCTCTTCAAACTTTTCAGAATGATTGTACCATCATGTGGATCGTTCATTTCGAAAATGGGTATGATCCGTCTAGAAACACGGGAAAAGGGGCCTCATGAAAATTCATTAAAAATTCCATTGAAATCCTCGTTTACGTGATAGAGTCCACAGTTCTCATTGGATTCTCCTCAAACTTTCTCAGAATGATTGTACCAACATAAGGATCGTTTCTTTCGAAAATGGGTATGATCCGTCAAGAAAGACGGGAAAAGGGGCCTTATGAAAATTTAATTAAAAAATCCTCGTTTACGAGATAGAGTCCACAGTTTTCATCAGATTCTCTTCAAACTTTCTCAGAATGATTGTACCAACATAAGGATCGTTCCTTTTGCAAATTTGGTATGATCCATCATGAAACATGGGAAAAGGGGCCTTATGAAAATTTAATTAAAATTCCATTAAAAATCCTCGTTTACACGATAGAGTCCACAGTTTTCATTGGATTCTCTTCAAACTTTCACAGAATGATTGTACCAACATAATGATCGTTCCTTTTGAAATTGGGTATGATCCGTCAAGAAACACGGGAAAAGGGGCCTTATGAAAATTTAATGAAAAAATCCTCGTTTACGCGATAGAGTCCACAGTTTTCATCAGATTTAATTCAAACTTTCACAGAATGATTGTACCAACATAAGGATTGTTCCTTTGGAAATTTGGTATGATCCGTCAAGAAACACGGGAATAGGGGCCTTCTGAAAATTTAATTAAAATTCCATTGAAATCCACGTTTAAGCGGTAGAGTCCACAGTTTTCATTGGATTCTCTTCAAACTTTCACAGAATGATTGTACCAACATAAGGATCTTTCCTTTCAAAATTGGGTTTGATCCGTCAAGAAAGACGGGAAAAGGGGCCTTAAGAAAATTCAATTAAAAACTCCATTAAAAATCCTTGTTTAGGCGATAGAGTCCAGAGTTTTCATTGGATTCTCTTCAAACTTTTCAGAATGATTGTACCATCATCTGGATCGTTCATTTCGAAAATGGGTCTGATCTATCACGAAACACGGGAAAAGGGGCCTCATGAAAATTCATTAAAAATTCCATTGAAATCCTCGTTTACGTGATAGAGTCCACAGTTCTCATTGGATTCTCCTCAAACTTTCTCAGAATGATTGTACCAACATAAGGATCGTTTCTTTCGAAAATGGGTATGATCCGTCAAGAAAGACGGGAAAAGGGGCCTTATGAAAATTTAATTAAAAAATCCTCGTTTACGAGATAGAGTCCACAGTTTTCATCAGATTCTCTTCAAACTTTCTCAGAATGATTGTACCAACATAAGGATCGTTCCTTTCGCAAATTTGGTTTGATCCGTCATGAAACATGGGAAAAGGGGCCTTATGAAAATTTAATTAAAATTCCATTAAAAATCCTCGTTTACACGATAGAGTCCACAGTTTTCATTGGATTCTCTTCAAACTTTCACAGAATGATTGTACCAACATAAGGATCGTTCCTTTTGAAATTGGGTATGATCCGTCAAGAAACACGGGAAAAGGGGCCTTATGAAAATTTAATTAAAAAATCCTCGTTTACGCGATAGAGTCCACAGTTTTCATTGGATTCTCTTCAAACTTTCACAGAATGATTGTACCAACATAGGATTCGTTCCTTTTGAAATTGGGTATGATCCGTCAAGAAACACGGGAAAAGGGGCCTTATGAAAATTTAATTAAAAAATCCTCGTTTACGCGATAGAGTCCACAGTTTTCATCAGATTCAATTCAAACTTTCACAGAATGATTGTACCAACATAAGGATTGTTCCTTTGGAAATTTGGTATGATCCGTCAAGAAACACGGGAATAGGGGCCTTATGAAAATTTAATTAAAATTCCATTGAAATCCTCGTTTACGCGGTAGAGTCCACAGTTTTCATTGGATTCTCTTCAAACTTTCACAGAATGATTGTACCAACATAAGGATCTTTCCTTTCATAATTGGGTTTGATCCGTCAAGAAAGACGGGAAAAGGGGCCTTAAGAAAATTCAATTAAAAACTCCATTAAAAATCCTTGTTTAGGCGATAGAGTCCAGAGTTTTCATTGGATTCTCTTCAAACTTTTCAGAATGATTGTACCATCATCTGGATCGTTCATTTCGAAAATGGGTATGATCCGTCTAGAAACACGGGAAAAGGGGCCTCATGAAAATTCATTAAAAATTCCATTGAAATCCTCGTTTACGTGATAGAGTCCACAGTTCTCATTGGATTCTCCTCAAACTTTCTCAGAATGATTGTACCAACATAAGGATCGTTTCTTTCGAAAATGGGTATGATCCGTCAAGAAAGACGGGAAAAGGGGCCTTATGAAAATTTAATTAAAAAATCCTCGTTTACGAGATAGAGTCCACAGTTTTCATCAGATTCTCTTCAAACTTTCTCAGAATGATTGTACCAACATAAGGATCGTTCCTTTCGCAAATTTGGTTTGATCCGACATGAAACATGGGAAAAGGGGCCTTATGAAAATTTAATTAAAATTCCATTAAAAATCCTCGTTTACACGATAGAGTCCACAGTTTTCATTGGATTCTCTTCAAACTTTCACAGAATGATTGTACCAACATAAGGATCGTTCCTTTTGAAATTGGGTATGATCCGTCAAGAAACACGGGAAAAGGGGCCTTATGAAAATTTAATTAAAAAATCCTCGTTTACGCGATAGAGTCCACAGTTTTCATCAGATTCAATTCAAACTTTCACAGAATGATTGTACCAACATAAGGATTGTTCCTTTGGAAATTTGGTATGATCCGTCAAGAAACACGGGAAAAGGGGCCTTCTGAAAATTTAATTAAAATTCCATTGAAATCCTCGTTTACGCGGTAGAGTCCACAGTTTTCATTGGATTCTCTTCAAACTTTCACAGAATGATTGTACCAACATAAGGATCTTTCCTTTCAAAATTGGGTTTGATCCGTCAAGAAAGACGGGAAAAGGGGCCTTAAGAAAATTCAATTAAAAACTCCATTAAAAATCCTTGTTTAGGCGATAGAGTCCAGAGTTTTCATTGGATTCTCTTCAAACTTTTCAGAATGATTGTACCATCATCTGGATCGTTCATTTCGAAAATGGGTATGATCCGTCTAGAAACACGGGAAAAGGGGCCTCATGAAAATTCATTAAAAATTCCATTGAAATCCTCGTTTACGTGATAGAGTCCACAGTTCTCATTGGATTCTCCTCAAACTTTCTCAGAATGATTGTACCAACATAAGGATCGTTTCTTTCGAAAATGGGTATGATCCGTCAAGAAAGACGGGAAAAGGGGCCTTATGAAAATTTAATTAAAAAATCCTCGTTTACGAGATAGAGTCCACAGTTTTCATCAGATTCTCTTCAAACTTTCTCAGAATGATTGTACCAACATAAGGATCGTTCCTTTCGCAAATTTGGTTTGATCCGTCATGAAACATGGGAAAAGGGGCCTTAAGAAAATTCAATTAAAAACTCCATTAAAAATCCTTGTTTAGGCGATAGAGTCCAGAGTTTTCATTGGATTCTCTTCAAACTTTCACAGAATGATTGTACCAACATAAGGATCGTTCCTTTTGAAATTGGGTATGATCCGTCAAGAAACACGGGAAAAGGGGCCTTATGAAAATTTAATTAAAAAATCCTCGTTTACGCGATAGAGTCCACAGTTTTCATCAGATTCAATTCAAACTTTCACAGAATGATTGTACCAACATAAGGATTGTTCCTTTGGAAATTTGGTATGATCCGTCAAGAAACACGGGAAAAGGGGCCTTATGAAAATTTAATTAAAATTCCATTGAAATCCTCGTTTACGCGGTAGAGTCCACAGTTTTCATTGGATTCTCTTCAAACTTTCACAGAATGATTGTACCAACATAAGGATCTTTCCTTTCAAAATTGGGTTTGATCCGTCAAGAAAGACGGGAAGAGGGGCCTTAAGAAAATTCAATTAAAAACTCCATTAAAAATCCTTGTTTAGGCGATAGAGTCCAGAGTTTTCATTGGATTCTCTTCAAACTTTTCAGAATGATTGTACCATCATCTGGATCGTTCATTTCGAAAATGGGTCTGATCTATCACGAAACACGGGAAAAGGGGCCTCATGAAAATTCATTAAAAATTCCATTGAAATCCTCGTTTACGTGATAGAGTCCACAGTTCTCATTGGATTCTCCTCAAACTTTCTCAGAATGATTGTACCAACATAAGGATCGTTTCTTTCGAAAATGGGTATGATCCGTCAAGAAAGACGGGAAAAGGGGCCTTATGAAAATTTAATTAAAAAATCCTCGTTTACGAGATAGAGTCCACAGTTTTCATCAGATTCTCTTCAAACTTTCTCAGAATGATTGTACCAACATAAGGATCGTTCCTTTTGCAAATTTGGTATGATCCGTCATGAAACATGGGAAAAGGGGCCTTATGAAAATTTAATTAAAATTCCATTAAAAATCCTCGTTTACACGATAGAGTCCACAGTTTTCATTGGATTCTCTTCAAACTTTCACAGAATGATTGTACCAACATAAGGATCGTTCCTTTTGAAATTGGGTATGATCCGTCAAGAAACACGGGAAAAGGGGCCTTATGAAAATTTAATTAAAAAATCCTCGTTTACGCGATAGAGTCCACAGTTTTCATCAGATTCAATTCAAACTTTCACAGAATGATTGTACCAACATAAGGATTGTTCCTTTGGAAATTTGGTATGATCCGTCAAGAAACACGGGAATAGGGGCCTTATGAAAATTTAATTAAAATTCCATTGAAATCCACGTTTAAGCGGTAGAGTCCACAGTTTTCATTGGATTCTCTTCAAACTTTCACAGAATGATTGTACCAACATAAGGATCTTTCCTTTCAAAATTGGGTTTGATCCGTCAAGAAAGACGGGAAAAGGGGCCTTAAGAAAATTCAATTAAAAACTCCATTAAAAATCCTTGTTTAGGCGATAGAGTCCAGAGTTTTCATTGGATTCTCTTCAAACTTTTCAGAATGATTGTACCATCATCTGGATCGTTCATTTCGAAAATGGGTCTGATCTATCACGAAACACGGGAAAATGGGCCTTTTGAAAATTTAATTAAAAAATCCTCGTTAACACTTAGTCCACAGTTTTCATCAGATTGTATTTAAACTTTCTCAGAATGATTGTACTATCATAAGGATTGTTCCTTTGAAATTGGTATGATCAGTCAAGGACCACGGGAAAAAAGGGGCCCGATAAAAACTGGATTGAAAAAGTCCTCGTAAACACAATAGAGTCAATAGTTTTCAACAAATTCTCTTCAAACATTCCCAGAATGAATATTACATTAAATGGATTGTTCCTTTCGGAAGTAGGTTTGATCCATCAAGTTTCATGGGAAAAGGGGCCATATGAAAATTTATTAAAAAAATCTTAGTTAACATATAATGGCCCTAGATTTCACTTGATTGACTTCAAACTTTCACATAATGATTGTACCACCATTGGGTCTGATCCATTGAGAAACATAGGAAAAGGGGCCTTAGGAAAATTCAATTAAAAAAATCTTAATTAATGCTTGTAAGTCCACAGATGAGATGGGGTTGTCTTTAAACTCAAACAGAATAATTATACTTTTGTAAGAAGAGTTCCCTTTGGAATTGGTTCAGATCCATTTAGTAACATGGGAAAAGGGGCTATATGAAAATTCAATTAATAAAACCCTGTTAACACAATGAAGCCCACAGCTTTGATCAGATTTTGTTGAAACTTTCACAGAATGATTGGAAGGTCATAACTATCATTCTTTTCATAACAGGGTTTGAACTGTCAAGAAACAAAGGAAAAGGGGCCTTATGAAAATTTCATTTATAAATCCTTATTACCAAGTGCAGAGCTTTCATCGGATTTTCTTCAAACATTCACAGAATAATTGTTCAATAATAATGATTGTTGATGTTTGCATTAGACCTGATCCGTCAAGTATCACAGGAAAAGGAGCATTATGAAATTTGATTTTAAAATCATTGTACCAAAATAAAGTCAACAGTTTTCATCAGATTCTGTTAAAACTTTCACAGAATGATTATTCCATCATGAGGATTCTTTCTTTTCAAATTAGGCATGATATGTCTAGTATCATGGGAAAAGGGGCCTTTTGAGAATTTTATCTATAATCCTTGTTACCAAGTCCAGATCTTTCATCAGATTCTGTTCAAACTTTCAAAGAATGTTTGTACCATCATAAGGATTGTTTATTTCCAAATTGGGCCTGATCTGTCTAGTATCATAGGAAAAGGGGCTGTATGAAAAATGATTACCAAATCCTCATAAACACAACAATGCCCTCAGTCTTTATCAGAATCTCTTCAAACTTTAATAGAATGATTGTACCATCATTTGGATTGTTCCTTTGTAAATTAGGTCTGATTGCTTAAGTGACACAAGAAAAAAAACATCATTGTTACAATAAAGTCCTCAGTCTTTATCATTTTCTTCAAACTATCATTAGGATTGTTCCTTTGTACATTGGGTCTGATTTGTTAAGTTTCACGGACAAAGGGGCCTTATGAAAATTTAGTTTCAAAAATTTTTGACACAATTCAGTCCACTGTTTTCATTGATTCTCTTTAACTTTTAAAGAATGATTGTACCTTCATTAGAATTGTTCCTTTTGAAATTTGGTTTTTTCTGTAAAGTATCTTGAGAAAAGGGGCCCTCCGAAGATTTCACTATAAACTCATTAACACAATAAATTCCACAGATTAAACAGATTGATTGTACCATCATTCCAATTGTTGATTTTGACAGTGGATCTGACTATGGCAAGGGTCACATAAAAAGGGGCCTTATGAAAAACTCTCTTAAATATTCTGGTTAACACAATGATGTCCCTTGATTTCACCGGATTCACTTCACAATTTCACAGAATGATTGTAAAAATACTTAATGGTTCTTTTCAGAACTGGGTACAATCCATCAAGTATCATGTAAAAAGGGGCCATATGATTTTTTTCTTAAATATTCTAGTAAACATAATGAACTCCCAATATTTCATCGGATTCACTTTTAACTTTCACAGAATGATAAAACCAACTGTAAAATATCATGGGAAAAGGGGCCTTATGAGAACTTGAATTTAATATCTTTGTTAACACAATAAAGTCAACAGTTTTATTGGATTCTCTTCAAAGATGCATGGAATAATTGTGGCATTCGAAACACAGGAAAAGGAGCCCTACAGATTATCTTTCAAAACATTCTTGTGTATGTGATGAAGATCACAATCATTATCAAATTGTCTTTTAAATTTCACAGGACAATTGTCGGGTTGTAAGGAAAGTTCCTTTTGGAATGAAATTGATCAATCAGAAAACACAGGAAAAGGGGCCTTATTTATTTTCATTCAAAACAATCCTGTTTATGTGATAAAGTCCACAATTATTGTCAGATTCTAATGAAATATTCACAGAATGATTGTAGGGTCATAAGGTAACTTTCTTTTGGAAATGGAGTGGATCCGTCATGAAACATTGGAAAAGGGGCCTTGAGGATTGTTGCTTAAAATGATAAAGGGGATAAAGCCCTTTTTTTTATGCATTCTTCTTTGAGCAATTAACTTCCTTAAATATCAGATTTCTTTAACGGAAAACTTGATAACCAGTAGAGCGTCTCAGGCCCTCATGGTCCTCTTGTGTTATTTTGAACCCTTCAAAATCAGTTTAGACCTCTAGAATTACATGTCAAAGGAGTCCATGACTCCTGAATGTCAAAGAATAGCTCAAGCCCTTTGTTAACCCTTTCCTGGACAAACCCGGGATTTTACGTCACTGTGATTTTATACTTGAGAAAACATTGTGGTAAAAGGAGAAATTGCTTGTAACAAGCAATTTCTCCTTTTCCCACAATATTTTTCACCACGTCGAATGGTCGGAGTTCACATTGCATGCATTTTTCATTGTGATCTGAAACCTCTTTCAAGTTAGACCAGTCTAAAATTTCATAAAACAGGAAAGGGTTAACCCACCATCACACTATCACACCTTTTTAGGCCCTGAAGAAATACAGTTATGGAAACTTTTTTCTGGAAGGAGAAATTGCTTGCAACAATTTCTTCTTTTCTGACAATGTTTTCAAACTTATTTGGCAATTACTTTTCCTATTCTAGGAATTTTGTCTTCAACTCCTTTTGATTTTGACAAATCTAAATTTATACCGTCTAGTGATGGATTAACCAATTACCAGACAGCAAAATTTTAGAATGGTCCAAATTAAAAGGAGTTGCAGATGACAATTTTAAGTTTATGAAATTTTAGATTTTTTCAATTTTTTGGATAGAAAACATTGTGTAAAGTGAAGAAATTGCTTGTTACAAGCAATTTCTTAATGTTACACAATGTTTTCCTAAGTGTTTTTTTTAGGGGTGTCAAAAAGTGTCATTGTGTGGGAATGGGGTAAGATCAGCTTTCCTCAAAGAAAAATCCTATGGCAGATCCTCTCTCTATATATTTGCTACTTTTTCTTGCAGTAAATCTAAAAGCTCCAATATTTATATTTGTTTCTTGCAGGAAATCACAAAGCTCCGTCAGTTTAAAGTCCAAAACCAAGAAAGACAGAAGAGATTCATTGCCAAGTTACTGCTGTATTCCATCCTGATTTACATTGTATCAGCGCTAGTCTTCTATTTCTATTACTTTCCAGATAGATGGAAGGACAGATTACTTTATTCCATTCCATTGTTACTTTTTCCTTTCATGTAAGTTTAACATTTGCTTTTTAGAGATAATCATTTGTCAATAATTTAATTGTTTGTTTCGTCTATCAAAAACGAGCGCTCTGATTGGTCGAAAAATTTAATTCATACCTCCATGAACACAATTTTGAGCACGCAGCCATTTTGTACGCTTCCGCACAAAATAGTTCTATACAAAAAGGTATCATAATTTGTAAAGATTTGCTTTTTTCGCTCGATACTATTAAATTATAAGAAATGAAGGGAATCTTTTTTGTTTTTATGGACGTATGAACCGAAAAACCTTATCACACTTATGTATGAATCCACTTCGCGTATTCATACAGTGTGATTAGGTTTTTCGGTTCATACCTCCATGAAAACAAAAAATATTCTCTTCATCTCTTAAATAATTCAATTTTGCTTTTGTCTATCAAGATTCAAAAGTTCTGATTGGATGAATTTCTTATTTTCATAATTCAATAGCAAAATTTTGAGCAAGCAACTAATTTGTTTATTGTCAAACAGAAATTTCTGTGTCACTTTATTTTCAGTGGATTTTTTTTCACCGATAATGAGGAGCTGCAAACTGCAAAGCTAATACTATAAAGTGACAAAGTTGTAAAATAAATAATCATATAGAACAGAGTTTTATTAATAAAACATTGTAAAAGGAGAAATTGCTTTTAAAAAGCAATTTCTCCTATTACAATTATGTTTTTCTTCTATATAATCAAATAAATCAATGGTATCTGAACAACCTTTTTGCCAAAGGCTACATTGTCAGATTCACAATTCTTAAACATTAAAAGTGCAAATTTTAGTCATGTTGGGGTTTAATCAAGCTTTTGAACGAAGAAATTAGATTCAGTGTAATGCAAACAATATGTTCATTCCTTTCAAATTTCTTTTTCTTTCAGAATATGGTTTGTAAAAAAGACACTGCATTGGTATTTTGTAAAAAGAATAGCCAAAAATGGTATATGTCAAGTTTTTCATTATTATTGTTTGACAGCTCATCTGAGTCTCAAAGTTCTTGTGTCAAAAAAACTATGTTTAATCAGTACCGTTCATGTAAATGAAAACTTCTCTTTTATACGTACCAAGTAGTCTGTAAGAGCTGCTCACTCACTGTAAATGAGGTCTAGATAAGAGGGGGTAACACCATTTTAAAATCCATATTTCTCAATGGAACCCTACAGTGTGGGTACTCATTTGAATCTTCTCAGTGAGCAATTTCTTTCTTTCCATAATGCTTTTCTTCCCTAATGGACAAGAAGATAAATGTCATAAACTTCAACTCATTGACACTCACTGAAGCCTTTTAATGCCCCTCAATTAACAAGCAGTTTCTTCAATGTCCACAATGTTTTCTACCCTGAAGGGCAAAGATTTTCAAAATTCCCCCAACTTGAAATCATCGCCTGCACCTTCTTTGAATTTGGACTGGTCTAAAATATTGTCATCTGGTAAAAGATAAAATTGTCCTATACATCTTCTTTCAATCTAGACTAGTCTTAAATGTTGTTGTTAGGTAATGGGTTCAATAGCAATGCTATCAAACTTTTTCAACTTATTTTCAGACATAGCTTTAGATGATCTCAAAGATAAAAAGAAACAGATTGTGAGTATTAGTTATAGCTGCTCTAAACATGGTTTTATGTAGGGGTAATGATGAGTACATATTTTACTAACAGAAAAATCAGTTATCCTTCAAACTTTGGTGGCAAAGCCCGGCTAGCTTAGTGGGTAAACCTCTGTGCACTCAATCCTGGAATCATGAGTTGGAAAGTGAGCTCGGCCAACATTCATTGAAACATTTGACAAAAGTCATCACAACACAAAGGTCATTTGTGTCCCCAATTTGTGAACGATAAGTAATGTCATTGTCATGTAAGAAAGCCCATTAAAATTGTGGTTTGTGCTGTAACTAGCTGAATATCATAAATGAGCCTGTGCGTGACATTTCCAACAATTTCGCAGATGTGTGACTCACACACATTGAGCACACTGGACAGCCATTCGGGGCAATTAGAATATTCGATGATTGTTTAAAGAAGCTTTGGGTCAGTATCTATCTAAAGAGCGCAGAGTGAAGACTCTGATCAGACTGTGCGGATGCACAGGCTGATCTGAGACTTTACTTGGCGCACATGTGTAATGGTTGGAAATGTCACGCACGCGCTCAAATACAAATTCATTACTTTATTGCAATTAACATGCTTGGTTTTGCATTAATGATCACAGTTGAGCTTTTTGTCATTAGGTTTGTCAAAACTGAAAACAGTTTTTTGTTTATTTTAAATCAGCTGGAAGATGTGATGGAAAAAGAGACCTACAAAAAAGCAAAGGAAATATTAGAGAAATATGACCCAGAGAGATTTAAAGAGCTGGAGGTTTGTAGTTAGTTAATAAATATTTTACCTCACTTAAAGTGAAATGTATATTTTGTTTTTCAAGAAACGTGGACATCTTTTTTTCATTCTTTATTAGTAAGAAATTCCCCCATCTGCCTAACAGGAGAAAGATGGTTATATTTCAAACTATGAGATAATTATACACAATGATTGACACAATGATTATTTTATGTGACAATGGGGCTCAAACCTTTTACCTTCAGATCATGAGTCAAGCACCTTTACCACTTGGCCATCAAGGCATTTGATGCACTAATTTGAAAAAAGCATAAAATTGTTGACCTTTTAGTGATGCATTTTATATACACCAACAGTAGACGCTTGTTATCTCAAAATTGGAAATCTTGAATTTCCGCAAAAGGTGATGTCCAAACTTTTGTCATTCTTTATTTGATAGATCACTGAATTTTTATCTCTAACTATTAAAAGTAGCAATTTCTATTATGTCAAGTTGTTTTTTGTGTTGAAATTTACACATGAAGCAAACAATTTGATTAAAAAATACTGTTTTATGATTTAGTCATAATTATGATTTACAGATTTTTGACACTTAAAGGATTAAATTGAACTTTGACACTTTGAACAGGTTTTGAACAGACTTGCAATTAACCCCTAGACTGATGGAAGCAAAAATGTCCTAACAACGATTCTGATAAAAGAATATTAATCTTAACCATGTTTTCTTTCTTCTTTAGGCACCGAAACCAACACCTATGAAGACTCCTGGAACAGGTTCGGATTTATATCCTTAACCCTTACCCTACCAATTAAATTCTTGTTCAGAATTCCAGTAAAATCAAAAGGCTGAAAGCATTTAAAAGCCCTAATTGCGAGTCAATATTTCTTTTCTTAACTAGTTTAGTAAACAACTCTGTTTTAAAACGTCAAATGGATGGTTTGAACAGATTGCACATATGTGGAGGCTAATCATAGTCTATACCTCCTGACAAAGCAGAAATATTCTAAGTTCAGCCTGACAAGTGTTACTACAGGGGAGAGGAGCATGCATAGCTCAGTGGTTTAGAATGCATCCTCATGATCTGAGAGTAGAAGAAGGTTGTGGGTTAGAGTCCTAGCTGTGCCACTTGCATGTCAGTATGTCCTTGGTCAAGGCATTCGGAGCTCTAGCCCAGTATTGGATGATACTTTTGAAGAACCTGAATAAGTGAACTTGGCAGTGATAGGATGAAAAGCATTCAAAACAGTGTAAAACCCCATTCAATCAATCAGTCATTAATGTAAGGACCAACTTTTACCAGTAAATAAAAATGCATGCATGATCAGTTTAAAAAAAATGATCATACATAGTTTATTTCAATACATTTCTAAAAAATAGATAGGGATCATTCTGCCTCATAGTTGTCTTGTCTGTCTGTCCTTTGACTATTGAGATTAATTGTGTTTTCCCAGAGTGATTAATTGTTTTAGATTTAGCTAAATCTGTCCGATAATATAGAGTTGTAGTTAATCCATTCCAACACTATCCTGCTTTTCCATGCCACTCGAGAATGAATCCTTGTAAGAATTGTGGTGAATGAAGAAATTGCTTATTACAAGCAATTTCTTCATTATCCACAATGCTTTCTTCCCCTAAATACAAGATTAAAATATCTTCATCTTAAAATTGTTGTCTGCAAATTCTTTCAGTTAGAGTCAGTTTTAAATGTTGTCATCTGGTAGTTAAGAGGGGGTAATGCTATTTCAAAGTAGTTATGACTCAATTTCACCCTATGTTATTTGTACTCATTTGAATCTTTCTTATGGAGACAGTTTCAATGAGTCCCCCACAACACATTTGAAACTTCTCATTAAAATTTTGCCGTCTGGTAATCGGTTAAATGTTGTTTTTTTATTGAACAGAATTACGCCAGAGACAAGTAGGTATTAACACTCCAGCCCCTGGTTCACAAGGGGCCCAGATTCGACCCCAGTTTACTCAGCCAGGGATTGGTGCCACACCTATGAGACAACCAAGACCACCGATTAGGCCAGGCATGACCCCCTACGGTCCCAGGGGGTCAGCGCAACAAATGCAGGGACGAATACTCATGGGAGGTCCACAGAATAATGGTATTTATTTTTTATTACATATTGCTTGCCACACCCACTGTCCTCCAACTTGACGGTTCAACCGAGATATCAAACTTCATTATTTTACAAATAAATGGCCAGGAGTATAAACCTAAATGTAAATCATTAGTTGGCAATTTTATGTCGTGACTACATCTTGCCAAACCTACAAAAATGCTCAATATAAATGTCTTAGTACGACAGTTGCAATGAATTTTTTATTGGTCAGTCAGTTTTTTGATGGAAAGCGGGAACCCATCAAATATGACACATAATTTAATCTATAACTAGATGACAAAATTTTAGACTGGTCCAAATTTGAAAGGCCACCGTCATGGAACACGTGGTAGCGCAACAGACTTCTAATCTTTAATTATTGGACATCATGGGTTCGATCCCCAGCGGCGGCACATATCCTTTCCGACATTTGACTCTCACCAATGGATGGTGGATGGATAATTTTAAACCTAAGTGGGATAGCAGCTGGAGGCTAGGAAAGGATGTAGTGGTGGTACTGGTGTGAGAAATACCAGGAATACTGTTAAAAGTGGCATTAAACCCCCATTCAAATGATCAATAAACCAAATTTGAAGGAGTTGCAGACGACAAGTTTAAGTTTTGATTTTTGGATAGGAATCATTGTGTAAAATGAAGAAAGGGCTTGTTACAAGTAGTATTTTTATTATACACATTGTTTTCCCATTTTTTTTCTTGGGGGCATCCAAAGCGCCATTGTGTGGGAATGGGTTAAAGTGTAACAGTAAAATTGCTCTATCATCTTGCTATAAATACTAGCTTACAAGACAAGCAATATATTATCATACACTGCCTGGCTGCATGATTATAATGTGCTTAAATGAACCCTCTTTGCAAATTTCGTATTGTACTATCTTAAATATTTGAGTTTGTATTTTATAATTATTGACAAAAAATTATTATGGCCTGGCATTGGTAAGATGGGGGCATGTTATTTCCTATTTTGGTGTTCAAAGTTCGCATCCAGTTTAAGTATACAATTCTATTTGTCTGTCTACAGACAACCATGCAGTTTGATCAAGGTCTAAGCTACTTATTTATCCCCCGCCATTTCGGCAAAGGGGATATAGTAATGGTCTCCATCTGTCATTCCGTAGGTCTGTCACTTAACTTGTCCGAAGCATATCTCTGAAAGTATAATTGGTATCAATTTGAAACTTCATAGGTTAATAGATCTCATGGAGGAGAAGTGCAGTGTACAAGAATCACAACTCAGTTTACTATCAAGCTTTTACGGCTGGGGATGGCCATGTCCGATATGGCTCTTGTTTCATATAACTCAGAAAGCCAAGGAATAATATATAAGCCTGCAAAAAATATTTTGAACAATTTTTGCATTTAACCCAAGTGAAGACACATTTCAGCCTGTACATCTACCCAGTCTGATTCGAGGCTATGCTTTGAGCTTTGGAGATAGATACTGATTAACTATTACTTAGGATTCTAAATGCAGGTTGTTGTTTAATTTAGTGTCTTTGCATCCTTGATTGTCATTTTTGTCATGCCCATGTTCTTAATCATCTGTTTATTGAGACCCCACATGTCCCTCTTTTACCATGGTAAAAATTACCTAAGGAGAGGTGAATCATGGACAGATTCCTTGAATTTATACTTGGAGAAGGACCTCAAAGAGAATCGCTTTCTCCTTTTTCCACGATAATTTCCATAGCAAGTTGCATTATTTTATTCAGAAGACAAGAATTATCCAAGTCTGTTCCAGGCCCTCTCCAAGGGCCATTTTTACTGAGGCCAATATTACCCAGGGAGAGAGGAACCATGGAGAGAATCCTTGAGTATTTAGTTGGAGATGATCTTGACAACAGATATGCCTCTCTTTTCACAAAAATTTCTCTAATGCTTTTTTATTAGCTAGCAAAGCGTCAGCTTTGATAGCTTAAGTTAACAGACAAAATTTGAAGTCATCTCATAGTTCGATGAATGCAAACCGCCACTGGAGGTTTAACCACTAAACCTGTTAAATGCCTGCGCCATAAAAAGTAGTTCTTATGTATTTAAGGAATATTGTAAACTCTGCCTGCAAGTTCATGTCTTAGGTATTTTTCACTCATCTAAGCTCATCGTCACTTTGTGTTAAAAATGATTCTGATCTGAGTCCTTAAAGAAGTTGTGGACGACAATTTCAAATTGTTGAAAATTTTAAAAAAATCATCTAATTAGAAAAGAATGTGGAAAATGAAGAAATTGCTTGTTACAAGCAATTTCTTCATTTTCCACATTGTTTTCCACAACTAGTTTCTTATGGGGCGTTAAAAGGAGGGATTGTGTTGGCATGGGTTAACTCCTTGCTTACTTTAACCTTGTTTCTTCATCATGATAACGTTTGACAAAGAAGATTACAAAACAATGCTTTGCTAGCTTACAGTGCTTTCAGTACTTTGATTTCAGCATAAAATAATGCAATATTTAGGATAACAAGTTGACCATTGTACGTGCTCATCATATTATTCAGTAGATCAAGTTTTGTTTCATTTGTTTCCAGGCACCCCTCAAGGGCCTGTTTTACCACGGCCAATATTACCCAGGGAGAGGGGAACCATGGACAGACTTCTTGAGTATTTAGTAGGAGATGGACCTCAAAACAGATATGCCTTAATATGTCGAAATTGTTGCTCACATAATGGAATGGCATTAAAAGAAGAATTTGAATATATTTGTAAGTTTTCAACCCAATATTGCAAGTATACTGTGATTATGGTAATAAGCATTCATATTTCTTGTACATAAATCCTTTAACCTAATCCTGCTGGATCCTGCTTTTCAATGACCTTAACCCTTTCCTGTACAAACCAGGGATTTTACGTTGCTGTGATTTTTATACTTGAAAAAACTTAGTGGAAAAAGGAGTAATTGCTTGTAACAAACAATCTCTCCTTTTCCCAAGATGTTTTCTACCCCATTGGATAGTTTTGCATCTAATTTTGATTTTTGTCTGCAACCTTTTTCAATTGGACCAGTCTAAATTTAAAAAAACATGAAAGGGTTTAAGAAAAAAGCTTAGAAAACCTTGTGGGGAATGTAGAAATGACTTAAGAAATGACTTGTGCAAAGCAATATCTTCATTATTTCCAATGTTTTCTACAATTAGAGGCAAAGAGTTTTTGAATTTCAGAAACTAAAATTGCTGTCTGTAACTTGTTTCAATTTAGAACAGTCTAAGATTTAGCTGTCTGGTAATAGGTTAAACACAGAGTTTTAACATTAGATGAGTGTGAAATAATATCAGTGATTTTTGTCAGACTGAGCAGCTGTGCCTTGTTAACCACTTACTAGACAATAGTATTTTTGACTTGTCCAAATTCAAAAAAGTTACAGAGCACAATTTTTCAGTGACAAATTTAAAAAAAAAAATCTTTTGGAAGATACAGTATGGAGGATTATGAGGAAATCGCTTTAAAAACGTCCAAAAGCAGTATTATGTGGGCATGGGTTTACCACATACCAATTGACAAGTATTTAGTCTTGTCTTAATTTGATTTAGCTGCAGTCGATGGTACAAAGAGGACTTAAATTGAAAAGTGTCACATGGAATAGAAAGTGTGGTGAGAAATGAATTAATTGCTTGTAAGACGCAACTTTTCCTTTTCACAAAAAGTCTTCTACTGCTATTATTGTCTTCTACTGCTATTGCCTTGAATGTTTCTACTGTGGCATACTGTATGGTGATCAGTAAACAACAAAAGTGCTTAAATTGAGTCAGATCAGCCTTGCACAAAACGCAATGCTGTAAACTTTGGCTATATTCATCAACCGGCTCAAATACTTACCTTATTCTATTTTCTTGGTGTAAAGGGAGACCTCTCTAACCTGCCTTCAATTTTTTATCTTTAACCCATTCGAGATGGCAAAATTTTAGACTGGTTAAAAACTGCATCGAAGATGCAGCAGACCACGATTTTTGTAGATGTTATTTAAAAATTCAAGCAATTGCTTCATTTTCCACAATGTTTTCCAAATTGTGGGAATGGGTTTATTGTCAGTACACAACTAATGCATTAAAGGAGATCACTGTCTAGCTCAGTGCTATTTTCTCGAAATGTTGGGTTTCTTGTTTTGGATTTCATCTATGGTAGTTGTTTTTAAGACAATTATTTATGATGGTCTTAAATGTTTACATATTTGAAGCCTGTTTCATGAAAAAGGATCTATTTGTAAAAATCTATCAAACAAATTTTGACTGTAAAGTACTTAGATTGATCAGGCAAAAAAATACCATTGGTAGCTGTGAGAATCTAGGTCATTTTCTTAAAAGAAAGATGACATATCAATGGTTCAGCAGGAAACAGTTGTAACTGCCAATAAACATATAGGCACATGGGACAACCATCTAGTTTAATTTTTCAAATTAATGTTTTCCAGCATTTAAGTGCTGTTATTGTCAAGTATTTAATCCTGCCAGAAAGAAAAGACCTTTTGCTCCTAGAATAGAACCAAGGCCAGTTGTTACATTAGAGGCATCAAGTCAAGAAGGTAAGCTATGCCCATTATCAATAATACATATACTTAACCCTTTCCTGCTTTGCAAAATTATAGACATTTCCAAATTCAAAGGTTTTGCGGAGAAAAAATTGATTTGGATTTGATTTGAAAGTAACTATTTAGGAGAGTAGAAAATGTTACAGAAAAAGAAGAAATTGGTCTTTTCTACAATATTTTCTCAATTATAAATTCTTAAGGACGTAAAAACCTTGGATAGAACAGGAAAGAGTTAATTTTTTTACTTTTACAAATTTTAAGAAAGTTGCAGACAATATTTACCAAGGTGTTTCATTTGAAAAATTAAGGTCGCACAAGTTTGGTAGATAGCACTTTGATAAAAGCAGAAATTACTTATCCTGCAGAATACAGAAAATAATCATGTAGTTCATGTGACAAACTTGGTGTTTCTAGCTCAATTTTATTTTTAATTTCGTCTACCAAATACAGGCATTCTATTTGGTCATTTTGTATGCTTCTTCATTAAATAGTTCTATTAACCCATTCCAACTCAATCCCTCCTTTTTACGCCCCTCTAGAAAAAAGCATTGGAAAACATTGTGGAAAATGAAGAAATTGCTTGTATCAAGCAATTTCTTCATTATCCACAATGTTTTCTATCTAAAAAGATGAAAAAATTCAAAATTCCATCAACATGAAATTGTCGTCTGCAGCTTCTTTCAATTTGGATCAGTCTAAAATTTTGCTGTGTTGGAATGGGTTAAAAAAAGTATCAAAATTTATAAAGTTCTTGCTATTTTCGCTTGATGCTATTTAATTTAAAGAAAATGAAGAGAATTATTTTTCATGGAGGTATTCATGCAGTGTGAATAGTTTTTTCGGTTCATACCTCCATGAAAAAAAATTATTCTCTTCATCTCTTAAACAACATACTGAAGGTGAGATTTTGTGATTGTGTAATGTCATCATCTAATGTGTAGAAACTTAACAGGTTAATCAACCTGAAAATTGGTCAGAATATTTGTCTTGATGGAATCTTGGACAAGTTTGAAATTGGGTCACTTGAGTAAAAGGCTAGGTCACTAGGTCAATCCTTAGTAAAACATTGTAGACAACCTGAAAATTAGTCAGAAGGTTTGTCTTCATTATAATCTTTGAAAATAGAAATTAGAATTTAATCATATGAAGTCAAACACAAGATTAAATTTAAAAAAAAACAACTTGCTTACACTGAAATCACATTTTGTGCTCAAATGACCTGTAAGTTGGTCAAATTGTATGACTCAACAGAAAACTCAGGTGAGTGGTTAAAGGCCATAATGGTCCTCTTGTTTTATTTTGGAGTAAAAGAAAAATAACTACTTAAACCCTCATGTTGCTTTTGAGCTCACAAAGTAGACTTATAAAAGTTTACTCAGAAACAGTAAAGTACTTGCTTTATTTTGCTTGATGGCATTAAATTATAAGAATTACAGAGAATGTTTTTTATGCCCCCGCATCGATAGATCTGGGGCATATTATTTTACCGGTGTCCGTCTGTCTGTCCCTCTGTCTGTCTGCAAAACTTAACCTGCCAACTAAACATTTTCCTATAACTTCAACCCTAATTAAGTTACGATGCTAATATTTGGTAAGTCAATAGGTCTCAACAAGGCGCAACTAGGGAAGGTCATTTCATCAAGGTCAAGGTAAAAAATTTAACCCTTTTCCCTAAAACAAAGAGAAAAAAATAAGAATCAACCGTTTCTAAAGAATTCCTGTTTCGGGTCTGTTTCGGGGTCAAAGTGTTTCACAAACACATCTTGTTTCTTCTTTGCTTATTCATACAGTGTGATTAAGTTTTAAGGTCTTACTTCAATGAAAACAAAAAATATTCTCTCCATTTCCTAAATAATCATGCTGAATACTTTTCAAGGTTGTGGATATGATAAAAAAAGCATTATTAGAAAATACTTCAATTGAAAGACCGCTGACCCTGCCCAGTGGTTCAGCTGGCCCTGCCCTGACTCAGCTGGCTATGCCCACTGTCTCCAACAGGAAGTCCCACATCATTATTAAATGGTATTATTTTTAAACGCCTGTCGAAGACGGGACATATTATGGGATCACCCGTGGCATCCGGGCGTCCGGGCGGTGTCCACTTCTTTGTCCGGAGCATAACTCTGTCACCGTTAGTCCGATTGACTTTAAACTTGGCAGTTATATTTTTCTCATCAATACGGAGTGCAGTGCTCAATAACCATAACGCTTCCTGGCCTATTTTTTGAGTTATTGCCCTTTGTTGTTTTTCATACTTGAATCTTGTCCGGAGTATATCTCTTAAAATGTTATAGCTAGGATCATGAAACTTCATGGGTGTATAGATCTCACCAAGGGGGAGTGCAGTGCACAAGAACCATAACTCTACCTGGCCTATTTTTGAGTTATTGCCCATTGTTGTTTTTCATACTTGAATCTTGTCCGGAGTATATCTCTAAAAGTATAATAGCTAGAATCATGAAATTTCATGGATTGATAGAGCTCACCAAGTGGGAGTGCAGTGTACAAGAACCATAACTCTACCTGGCATATTTTTTGAGTTATTGCCCTTTGTTGTTTTTCATACTTGAATTTTGTCAAGAGTATATCTCTAAAATTATCATAGCTAGGATCATGAAACTTCATGGGTGTATAGATCTCACCAAGGGGGAGTGCAGTGCACAAGAACCATAACTCTACCTAGCCTATTTTTTGAGTTATTGCCCTTTGTTGTTTTTCATACATGAATCTTGTCCGGAGTATATCTCTAAAAGTATAATAGCTAGAATCATGAAATTTCATGGATGGATAGAGCTCACCAAGTGGGAGTGCAGTGTACAAGAACCATAACTCTACCTAGCCTATATTTTGAGTTATTGTCCTTTGTTGTTTTTCATACTTTGTTTGACAAAAAATATTCATTCAAAATAACCTCAGTTTTATTCAAACCCCTAGTTAATATTAAGCAGGGCGTATCTTGTGACAATTTGGCACCTTGTTCACTATTAATGGCCAGTTACATGGAACAAAAAATCAAGATGTTTAAAACTGCATAATCAACAAAAACACTTCATACACATTTGACCAATGTTTGACTTCCAAGTTCATTTCTAGTTTGAATGAATGATTTGATTGGTCAATTGATTACTTGATTGACAGTCATGACCAGTCAATTACTCACCATGGGACAAAATTCAAGATTTGTCCAATTTCAAAATATATGTTGCTTGTAGTTGACAATCCAAAGTGTGGATACCTGTATAACGACAAGTACATATCGTTAGCTTAGTGTAAAACATCATAAGTGTCTATACTTAAGACTTTTTTGCACTAAGCCACTGATGTATGAGTCATATGGGGTAGAAATATTGTGTAAAAGGTAGAAAATGCTTGTCTCATGCAATTTCTCTTATTATGACAGTGTTTTCCATAGATTGTATCAAAATATAAGATGTTGAAATGACAAGCTAATTGAAAATCTAATTTATCCACACTTTTCTTACCATTTAAAAGATGAAGGTTCAGGGAGTGAGGAAGGGAGTGAGGAGGAGGGGGAGGAATCTGAGGATGGAAATGAGGAGCAGAATAACGAGGAGAACCAAATACGTGAGGCAGCAGAACAGCAACAGCGAGATGAAAATATTGGTCACACAGGAGAACAGGAGGAGATGGAAGTAGAAAATATTGAATCAAACACAGCTGGCTCTCAAACACATGCTGATAACAGGGAACCAAGTCCAAATGAGAATCAAAGTACTTAAAGGATGCTGAATATCACCAAAGTATTATTCTTTTTCAAAAGTTTTTGATAAGTAAAGGTGGTCAGGGTATGAATGTAACAATATGTATGAACAATTTTATCACTTAAAATCCTTTTATATGTACAGACAAATGGCATTGGAATGATTTATGCCTATCAATATTTACTGGACAGAAAAATAATATTTGGCCATTTACCCCACAATCATGACTTTTTACAACCTTCTGAAATAATATTTAATAATATATTGTGATGAAAGATAAATTACAGTTCTAACAAGCAAATTCTCCATTTCTGGTAATTTTGTTGCTTGTCTTCTAATTTAACCTCACTTTGAATTATCATCTGTATAAACTCTCAATACCAGCCAGTTGAATTTTTGTGAATTTTTGTTGATCTAACTACCACATTGGTTGTGAATGAAAGAAGTTTCTGATGCTTACTTTTGTCCATAATGAGCCTGTAAATCAAGGGAATATCAAACACAGGCTTATTTCAAAAATATTTCAACCATCTCAGGCAAAAATTATGACTGAAATTCTTAGAAAGTTTGCTTTATTATCACCAGAAGCTTGTTTTCATTGAAAAGAATCAGACATAACAGAAAGTCACCATAAAAGGAATACAGTAGAACCTCGTTAATTCGAACGTCACTGGTTCGTAGGTATGTGTTCGTTCGTATTCTTAACGCGGTCCCGATCTTTTTCCTTCTTTAGCTTTGTTAGAAAACTCTGTCTAATTCGAACGTCAATGGTTCGTAGTTCGTAGGCCATTTCAAGTCCCGAAATTATAATTATAGCAGAAACTCCAATGTTTAATTCGTAGGTGTGATAAACTGATTGTCACTTATGACCACTTACCTTGATTTTCACACCTGATGAACTATATGACAAATGATGTGTTATCATGTACCTTTAGTTAAAAGGGGCTGTTTGGTTATAAGGTGGGTAATTAATCGAATAAAGATTCCCGTATTATCGCCGAAAAATTACTTTAAATTGACATCCCCCATTATTATCAGTGTTACTGGGCATTTAGAAATTCTAGCCTCTTTATTTTATTCTGCGGTTGCTTTCTTCACAATCGTCGGTCCTTAATTTCATGATTTGATGATAGAATACTCAGAGTGATTTGATCCCATGTATTGTACAGGGAAATCACTCTGATGGAGTCTACTATTTTATACAAGCACTGTGTTTAAAAAATGCCAAAAATTAACACAGACATAAAAACATTAAAAATACAAGATGAGTATTTTTTAATTTATGTTTTCCTCAATTAATATCTGCGGGTCTTGTTTAGAAAAATAACCAATTTAGAATCAATTCCTAAATTGGGGACAGAACAAAACCATGGCCGAATCCGTGTATCTCAAACAGTCGACCTCTTGCCCTCCGTTTTGTTTGTACTACGCTTAATTCGTATAAATTTCCCCGGTCCCTTGCGCTACGAACTACCGAGGTTTTACTGTATTATGTAAATGTTGCGATACCAAACCTGGCATTTGGATGCTTGCAACACAGGAAAATTTGTATATTTCATGAGAGCTTTCAGTCTCACGAAATACAAGATTTTCTTTGTGGCAAGAAACTAATATTAGTTTTGTATCACTACTACATCATAGTTTTGCTTTTATTATATTTCAACAAATTTTGACAACGAAAAATAAAAAGGGTTACAAAATTTGTTATAAATCAATCATTTTCCAAAATCATGATAATGTAATTCTTGGCATGACGCCAATTTAACAGATAAATGAAAACATCTAACAATATTCTATCAGTTAAGCAAATGTACATGTATACATGTATGCTACAGATTTTTTTTTTTCTGTTGAGTCAGACTTTTTCTGTGTTCAATGAATGTATTTAATAAGGAAATTTGGTAGGTATTTGATAAATATTCATTCATGCCCTGGCCACTTCTATAGTTTTTCATTAACCCTTTCCTGTTTTTTGACAATTTAGACTGGTCCAAATTGAAAGACAAGCAATTTCTTCTTTTTCCACAATGTTTTCTCGAGTATAAAATCACAGGAACGTAATATCCTGTATTTGAACGGGAAAGGGTTAAAAATGATCTTTTGACATAGAAAATGAATTTACAATAGTGATAAATATCTGCATTTTGCCAGCTTGCCGGTGCTATTTATCCTTGCCACCTTTGTAAAAATAATTTCATAGTTTTATATCTGAGTAAATCATATGGGACATGAAAGCAGTTGAAAATATTGTCTCTACATTCATTGATTGGTATATAATTATAATTGAAGTGTTAAAGTGTGATTGGTATATAATTATAATTGAAGTGTTAAAGTGTGATAGTAATAAGTTATTGGGGCCAAAACAATAACACAGTATTATATCAAATGAGTCTAAACATGATATTTAAAAAAAAATATGACGAATTCCTGCTGTCTATCAAAATATTGATTGACCAGAGCAATGTATCCTGCATCATTTATCTAAAACATTTTTGTTGTCAAGTGGCCGAAATAACTTAAGTTTTTAGGTCACTCAACAACGATTTACTTCTTAGCTCAACTTTTTCGAAGAGAAGAGGGGCTATTTTAGTCACCTGGACGTTGATGAAATGGTTTGGATAAATTTCACATTATATCCACTCTCCTACTAAGGCAATTGTACTGAAACTTTGTGCATTCCTGTTTGACCATAAAACCAAATTCAGGCTATTGTTATTCTGACATTCAATTTGTAGAGCTATGATCCTTTTTTTTTTTCAGCTTTGAGATTTAGTAAAAATTTTGTTGTGCAAGTCTGCCACATGTCATATCTCTGTAACTATTTAAGCTTTTACTGTGAAACTTTGCACATATGTTAAGGGCCATAATTCAATTCTATTTGCAGAGAAATCTTACTCTTGTCATTCATTTCAGTGGTATTTTGACCAGTTTTTGACATAAAAATTCCTGGTGTAAGATTCACCTTCAAGTTGGTGCATAATGTATCTGTACCTTCTTAGGCTTTTGCTTTGAAACTTTGCACATGTGTTTAATCATTAAATGGTTTTTATATCCCTCAAGAAAATGGCTTTAGAAAGCATTGTGGAAATTAAAGAAATTGCCAGTTTTAAGTATTTTGTTCATTATCATCGTTTTCTACTCCAGCAGACAAGGATTTTAAAAATCTTGAAATTTCATCAACTGAAAATTGCTGTCTTTAGCTTCTTTGAATTTGGACCAGGCTAATTTTTGGTTATCTGGTAATGCATTAATCTTCTAGACAAATTTTCATAATTTTTTACTTTCATTTTGTGGAATTATGCCCTATCTGGACATGAAATTGCTGTTGCTATCCAGCACTTAGAACAGTCGAACATTTCTGTCCACCAAAAGCTATTGTTGTTTTATGCCTCAGACTATATATTACGCAAAATAATGTCATTTGATATAACAGTCAAGCTAACTTGTTGGAAGTCTTGGGGTTGATTTGTTTATTACTTATGTGTGCTTGATGAATATTGAGATAAGCCTGCATGTTCTTGGAGTCTGGTCGGGATCCCCACTATGTAGTCTGTTGATAGGTACTTTAACCCATTCCCACACAGTGACATCTTTGGATGTCTTTCAAGAAAAACAAGTGGGAAAACATTGTGTAAAATGGAGAAATAGCTTGTAACAAGCAAGTCCTTTATTTTACATGATGTTTTCTTCCCAGAAAGTTGAAAAAATCTTGAATTTCATAAACTTTGAATTCTTGTCTGCAACTCCTTTCAATTTGGACCAGTCTTAGATTTTTCCCTCTGATAATGAGTTAACCCATTACCACTCAATTAATTTTTAGGCTAGTCCAAATTCAAAAAAATTACAGATGGCAATTTCATGTTGATGAAATCTTTGAAAATTTTGTCTTTTGGGGAAGAAAACATTGTTGATAATGAAGAAATTGCTTGTAACGAGCAATTTCTCAATTTTCTACAGTGTTTTCTAAAGCTTTTTCATTTAGGGGTGTTTAAAAGTGTTAATGTTAAATTTCGTAGGACTATCAGTTGATATTCAGCCAAGTCAGTTTAGTTTAGTTGGTAACACTGTGCTCTCATTTCTACTGGTGTGAGTTCATAGCTACAGGCTTGGCCAGCATTCTTTCCAATATTGATAAAAGTCATTGTGACTAGTGTCATTTGTCTCTCACCAATGGGCAAACGATAAATATAGATTTTTAGTGGGTTTAGAGTTTTCGGTTTGGATTGATTGTTGTGACTACTTTTGGGAGTAATGAAAGCAAGCCATGTAGCACCAGCAGCTGCAATATAACTGAAATAATGTTGAAAGTGGTTTTTAACACCAGACTAACAAATCAGCTGATATTCTAAATACATAGTTTGGGTGTGCAAGCTGTACTACGTTTTTGGTTTTTGGGCAAATGAAATTTAAATTCTCTTGTGTAGGCCCAAAATGCAGAAATTCTGACTTAATTACTTTGTACAACCCTGAGATTCATGTTTGATATTAACTCATTCTCACACAGTCCCTCTTTTTTAAGCCTCTCAAAAAAAAAATTGATAAAAGATTGTGGACTATGAAAAAAATGCTTTTCCTACATCATTTTCTTTCCTTCCAGATGTTGATTCCTGGATTTACACCAATATTGAATAATAATCTACAATTGCCTTAACCAATTCCCTCACAAAGATGAAATTTTACAATCCGGTAATGGGCTATCTTTTTCTCACATGATCCTGCTTTCTTGCGACTCTCAGATACTGTGGTCTAGAGAATGTTGTAGGTTTATAAGTTATTTTGTCATTTCCCGCGATGTTTTCTATTCTGCATGTTTTTTGTGTGTTTGTTTTTCAAATCACAGCCATTTCAAATAGTTTTCTTCAACCATTATCAAATTGGAACTGTTCAAATTTATCAAAAGTTAAAATTGTCACAAGCAATTTCTTCACTTTCCTCAATGTTTTCTACCCAGGAAGACAGGGATACTTTAAATTCTATAAAATTGAATTTGTCACCAATAGTTTCTTTCAATTTAGACCAGCTAAAGATTTTGTTGCCATTAATGGGTTGGGGTGAAGCTTTTACTACATAATTCCAATTTAGATTTCTTGACCCATTACCAAGCCGCTGTAAAAGCGCAGTTGGTAGGACTGTCAATCTAGAGGTCCAAGGTTTGATCCCCGACAGCGGCACTCATCCTTTCCGACTATATGTCTCTCACCAATGGATCGATAATTGTAGACCTACGTGGGATAGCAGCTGGAGGCTAGGTAAGGATGTAATGGTAGCACTTATGTGAGAAATACCAGGATTCTATTGTAAGGTCCTCCAGCTGCCGCGATATAACTGAAAGATTGTTGAAAGTGGCGTAAAACCCCATTCAAACAAATTGACCCATAACTATAAAATTCTATTTTTTTTTTTACTTCTTGAAGGAATTATATTGGGGAACTTGCTTGTAGCCTATAACAACCCTATAAAACACTAATTTCTTATTTTGATTGCACTTTGACATACTGTCTGTGACTTCTTTTAATTTGGACTAGTCCCAAATTATGTTGTCCAGTGTTAGGTAAAAGAAAAAAACAATAGTGTGAAAAAATAGAAAATGCTTGTAATAAGAAATTTTCCATTTTCTCAAGAAGCGGTTTCATTTTTTCACAATTGATAATGCTTAAGTGACAATCTTATTCTTTTAACTAAAAAAAACCTTTAACCCTTTCCTGTTCTATTCCTGAATTTTTCATTTGTATTTGAATTTTGAATTTGCAATTGAGTAAATATTGTAGAAAAAGGAGAAATTGCTTGGAACAAGCAATTTCTGCTTTTTCTACAATATTTTCTATCCTACTGAAATAACTCATTTTCCATTAAACCGAAATTAAATTTTTGTCAGCAAAACATTTTGATAGGTCAAAAATTAAGCAAAATAGGAAAGGAATAAAATTGATCTATGCAACTTCTTTGATGAACTACTTTATAATTTTGTCTTCTGATAGAAGTTTAAGTATTTTGAAGGCTAATTGCCTCCTCTTTATCTGTATGGCTGATTATTTTGGAGAAATATGTGAAGAGTGTCATAAAATATTTTGTAAAAGTGCTATTTATTGTATAGAAATATGAAATAAATTGTTCTCCTTTTCCAACAACTGAGTAGATGATGAATATTTGGCCCTAAAATACACATGAAGACTCGCTTGGCATTATTTTTGCCATGTATACTTAAAAAATGCACTTCTTAAAGGGCGTGGATGTGTGGGCCCGCCAAATCGTCATTCAAGCTGTAGATACGAGATTTCGGTCACACCTAAACATTTCCCCTTTTCTCACACTCTTTCTTTCCTATATGGCTTAATTTTTAGCACGGCTATTATCGGAGAATGCCTGGGGTATTGCTATGGACAGGTAGACGTCTGCGTTAGTATATTGTCGTCTGTAAACTTTGACATTTTTGTAAAATCTCTGGTATAACCGAACATATACACTTAAAACATGGAATATAAGTTCACTATCAAAAAAGCAATGCATTACCACCAAGGGGGTAATTGTATTTTTGAATGAATTATGCCCCTTTTTCGACCTAGAAATTTTACACACTATCAAGCACTTGAAAAGCCGGGCGTCGGCGTCCGTCTGCTGTGCTCTTGTTTCAACTTATTACCTCTTTCAATTTGGACAAGCATAAAAAGCTTGTAAAGGATTAAAAGCAACTCTTTTTTGGCTTGTTGAAGGGACTTGTCAGGAAAGATATTTATTTCTCACAAAACTTTCATTCGATGATATTTTTTATTCAAAATATTTATCATTCAAAGGTAAAACAAATAAACAACAGAACAACTATACATATAGTTTGATTGGTATACACATTTAGAGCATATACATCTTTAGACCGAGACATGATTTTTAAAGTTCATAAAAAGGAAATGCCCTGCATTTGAAAAAAAAAGATCTAATAAGAACTTCTACAAAATTGCGAAATGTCAAATCTTATTATTGGATTAAAATTAAACATGTAGGCCACCGGAAGTTATAAGAACGCCATCTTTTGTGTACCTCATATGGCGCCAAATTAAGAGAAAACATTTGACCAATGCACCAAATCCTGATAAACCCAGGAGAACGATTGTCAGTACTGTATTTCGGGAACCTTCGTTGTAGTTTTCCGTTAGGCTGCCTGTTATACCAACAATTAGGACGAGGTAGGGTGTGAAGGTGTATCTTGACCATCTATCTAGAAAGAACCAGTCAGTAGTGAAAAACACGAGGATCACCACACCCAAGATAGATAGAACAGCCGTTGAGGCGTCTCGGTTACTGATTCCGTCAGCGACATACGTCAATACGATCCCAAAATTTAACAACGTCGCTATCGTACACCATGTTGCGTATATACCAAGTCCGTTTTGCACGAAAAGACGCGTGAACCAAACATCCTTCTTCAATCCGCTACTTATCAATTTATCGATGTTCCTGTCTAACGCTCTGTACGATAATACAAGTGGAATCGCCAAGGTAACAACCATCATGAATAAGACAGAAAATGAGGCCTCAAGATATTCTCGATCGAAAAGAATCAACCATGAGATATTTAAACACAAATTGATAAGGTATGAAACGTAAAGCGGTATGCTTTGAAGAACAGGGTTGGTGTATAAGGGACCTTCCGATGTTTTCCTAAAGAGGTTGACGATCACATATATAATCCACACAGCCTGCCAGATGTAGATAACTCCCCAGATTGAAAATGTCCATCCAGCTGGTGTGATCTCAAGATTGTACTTGTCGGAGATAGTGGTAGTGTCGGATTCGAAAATAACTGAAAGAGATGGAGAAATACATCGATTTTCAGATTGTAATATTAAGATGTAATGTAAATTGGTTCCACCTATAAAGTCGTGCATTCCGATTTGCCGAAAATGTGTTACATTCCTCCTTGAAAAAATGAATACAGTGATTTTTTGTATACTTGTGCACAAATAGATCCGTAAAGATCTGTCCAAAGCTTTTATTTGTTTGAAGAAGCTACAGGTACGACGTTAAAGTCGAATCGAAAATGTATGACAAAAAAGGAAGCGTTGCACTTCAAGTCTGAATAGGTTATTTGATTGCCCACTCTTTTTATTTCATTTCTTTTATCAGCAACGGTACCACTATTGCAGCGAGGGAAATATTAACACGTGTATCGTGCAGCACTTAGAAGACCGAAAATGAAATTACGTATCAGGTTGTCAACCGTGAAAGATAACCCATTCCCACCCAATCCCTTCTTTTTACGTCCCAAGAAAAAAGCCCTAGAATACATTGTGGTGTATAAATTAACCACAATGATTTCTATCCAAATGGACGAAAAAAATTAAAATTCCACCAACTTGAAATTGTCGTCTGCAGATTCTTTCCATTTGGACCAATCTAAAATTTTGATGTGTGGGGTTGATAGGGTTGATAGAGTAAAGACGTACCCGAGGAACTGACAGCAAGTAGATAGTTGAAGCCGGCCACTACACAAAAAACGATGGGCACTGCCACGGTTACGCATATCAATGGAATATTGTGCCCTGCCATGATTTTTGTGAATTTCTCCTGAAAACATGGATATAAATATAATCATTTGTGATTAATGTTAGCTTTGTCTATCAATTGTGGTCAATTTCTTTTGACAGAAAATCTATTTTCGCGTCTCTGTGAATCTTCTACCATCTTTTTCTTTTTTCGAGCACGGAACTACTCTGAATAAATGCGCAAAGTAGTTCTTTATCATTTGAAATATCCTTGCCTGTTGAATATACATGACCAGTGAAGCGTAAAGGAACCTTCTGATTAGAACGGAATATTTCGACTTCGGTCAGTCTGCGCGGACCGCGCAGGCTGACCGGGTCGAGACCTTTCGCCTTTGGCAGATTATCTGAACCTAGGATAACTATTCTACCCTACTGCATATTTGTTCTCGCAGTGCGACACCTGGTTGACTTATGCTGGATCCGATCTATTTTTCAAATATTTGTTTAGCGGTGTTTGTGGCACCTTTTTTCTTGACGGATCACATATAGGTATATAGTTTCATTAGCGACCCGTCAAACCAAGTTATCTACGGACATATGCACCTCGCTTCGACCAATTGGCGAATTATTGAATGATTTGATTCCTATGCAATATTTAGGACGGCGTTGGCACATATCTTTTTCCGACATTTGTCTCTCACCAATGAGTGGATAATCGTAAACCTAAATGGGATAGCAACTGGAGGCTAGGAAAGGATGTAGTGGTAGTACTGGTGCGAGAAATACCAGGAATCCATTTTAGGTGCTCTAATCGCTGCCCCCGGCTGCGGCACATATTCTTTCCGACATTTGTCTCTCACAAATGGGTGGATAATCGTAAATCTAAGTTGGATAGCAGCTGGAGGCTAGGAAAGGCTGTAGTAGTAGTACTTGGTTGAGAAATACCAGGAATCCATTATTAGATGCTCCAGCGGCCGCGATATGACTGAAATACTGTTAAAAGCGGCGTTAAGTCTCATTCAATCAATCAATCAATCTAACCGCTTCCGCGTTAAACCTCATTCAATCAATCACTATTTAGGATTAACAAATCACCACAGTGATTTCAATAATCATTCCATTGAAATTAATTAAATACAGATATCAATACGAAAATGCAAAGCCCAAAAACGATCGTACAATAGTGAAAATATTAGACCGAGAACAAATTAATGCTGACGTTTACAATTGATGATTGATTAAAATTAGTATTTACATAGATTATTAAAACAAGTCTTTACCCAGATTATGAAAGTCAGTGTTTACCTAAGTTTTAGAAATCAGTGCTTACCTATTCCCGCGAATGCAGTCCTTACTATATATTTTGTCTTAAGCTCGAAACGCTTAAACCACGTTCAATAACATATGACTGTATGCAAATAACTTCTATTTTAGGAGGTATGTTTTATAACTCGTTACGGTAGATTTGTTAGAAGATTTGAGCTGTGAATGGGAGCACACCGAGGTCACTGAACAAAGGAGACGTGGTGACCGAATTCTTGGGTCATTCAATAATCGACCCGTACAAAAAAAAAAAAAAATAAAAAAAAATCTGTCTTAATTGTTTACCGCTTCCAACGTTCTCGCTCCGCCTTTAGATATAATAACATGTATTATTATTATCATTATAATCATCATCATTATAGAGTTATAATTATTATCATTATCTTTAGTATAATTATTGAGTTATAATGTAGTTCTAGGTTCGTCTCAAAATTCCAAAAATCGTTTCATACCTTTAGCACAAAAGGAAAAATGAATAACGAACCATTTTCCACGCTTGCGTATAAAAAGTAGATTCTTAAAACGATGTTTTGGATGTTTATATGAAGAAGAATTTTGTTCATTGTGTGATAAGGTTTTCAATTCATTGCTCAATGAAAATTAAAAAGTGTCTCTTCGTCCCTCAATTGAAGTAAGAAATGATAGAAAAGAAAACGAGTTCCATCTATTTTGGCTTAAGTTTTCCGCAGTCCTGTTTGGTTATTCACTTTCTGTTGAAAAATAATTCATTGAAAATGCCTGAGCGTTTATTTCGGATTAAGAACAACTCATATTTGTAACCAGACGTAATTGAGCATTTGAAAAAAAAAAATTAAAAATCCAAACAATCGCAAAAGTTATTAAGCTCATTTTTTATTCGTTCTTGGGAACGGGTTAAAGTACTCTTTATTCAATTTGCAAAACAATGGCTAGTCGCGAATCTCGCACCTAGTAAATTTGTTCCAGCAACAACGAAAAATCCAAGCCCAAAACTACAACACCATGTAAGTTAGAAAGGATGCAGTGGTAGTACTGGTGTGAGACTTGAAATATCAGGAATCCATGTTTAGGTGCTCCGGCCGCCGCGATATGACTGAAATACCGTTTATAGTGGCGTTAAACCCAATTCAAGCAATTATTCAATTTTTGAAGAAGCGAATCAGGTTGATAGACTCAGTCTCTATCAATTTTTGTAAAGAGACAAATTTCATCCTCGGAAAGCACGGGGTCTACTTATTTGCAACATAACGTCAGTTGATCAATCGCAGCTGTCTATCAATGAATATATCGACCAATCAAAGTATTCATTCAACCGGGAATTGGTATTTGAACTCCGCCATTTGTGTGCAACAATTTTTTTTGTTTGGCGTCTTAAACATCGTAACTACAGCTTATTCAAGCTGTTGTTACGACGTTTAAGTCGACAACTAACGATTCTACTTTTTTGTTAAAAGCTACTGACCATATTTTTTGCAAAATAAGCCGTTTATAATCGAAGCGGGACCTCCTGTGGAGTCATGGGGCGTTGCTAAGTAAGTAAGTGGGCGGGGCCAGCAACTGGTCAATTGACCGTAGCCAAATAAGGGTATCCGAGGACGGCTAGGTTCTAGATTGTTCCAAATTATAGACGATTTTCGCGTGAAGATAACACAAACCTTTCTCTGAAATCTTTTTCTACAGTATAAGGGAAACAATTATAGAAAAAATTGAGTGAAGGGATGCGGTTGTCATTTTAAAAACTAATCAACCAATCAAGTCATTCATTTAGACCGGGGCTCAGTGATGACCTCCGACATTTTTGTAAAGTATTTTCATTGGTTAATAGGTTTCCTTACTCGTTGTTTGAGTTACGATTTTTAAGTCATCAACTAGCGATTGGCTTTTTGTTTGTTTCCCCGATCATTTAATTTGTAAACTATGTCGCTTGAGATCACTAACTTCCTTTTCGGAGCGAGCATGGCCAGTGATCGCTTAATTGACAGATGGTTATGTCAATCAAGAATCAATCGACCAATCAAATCATTCACTTTGACCGGAAGTGACATTTGAAGTCGTATATTGGCCGACACTTCTGCAAAGTCTAAACTACAGCTTGTTTAAGATGTAGCTACAACGTTTATGTTGCAAACCAACCATTTTACTTCTTACAATAACCTCAAGTTACTGGCCATAAAATTTGTAAAATAACGCCGTTACTGTCTAAGTGGAACTTCCTGTCGGAGCTCAGACTGCTAGGCAAACGATCCGTCAATAACGATCAGTATCGAGAAGTGCTTTTTCTCTGTTAATCCATTACCAGACGACAGAATTTCAGACTTGTTACAAGCAATTTCTTCATTTTACACAATCTTTTCTCAGTCGTTTTCCTAAGGGGCGTCAAAAAGCGTCATTGTAAGGGAATAGGTCAAATAGCATTACAAACAAACTCAGCTAACCATTAATATGAAAAAGCAAATAAGGTAGAAAGTCACGTTGAAATACATGCGGTTCATCTATGTATATTTTGTTTCAAATGGTAACCTTTAACCGATCATTATCGGGAAAAAAGTCAGAGTAATAATTGTATTCATTTTTCCCCAAACCCTTCGGCAGTTAAGCCAACCCTGTAAAATGAGTTGATCCAATCTCTAAGGTGAAGGAAAACACCAATCTGAGTCAGTCTGCGCAGTTAGGATCAAACTTTTTCGACGTTGATATATTTAAACAATGTATGACGACCATTCATTTTGAAATTCCACCCTAATTGAAAGCGGCTCTTGAACAGATTTTCAGGAAAATTTGATAAGGAAAATTATATTTTTTTTCCCAAAAGTTATTAATATCATTTTTACAATAACTATTCTTTCTTTGAGTTAAATCTATTTAATTGACTAGAAATTTAGTTTAATGTGATATATTCCCTATGACCTACTTTGAAACGTCGGAATTTGTCGGTTGAGATCGTAAGTCTTCGGTAATGTCGATCATGACTGTATTCCTAGCGGAGGCCATTGACGTAATTATTACGTCACGAAAACTACAAATAAGGCAATTTTCGATGCAATCGACAGATGACATATGTACTCGATGAATTCCGGTTCCGTTCGGGTTGTTCTTCCCTGATTTTTTTGGCGTTTTGTAACGCGTAAAATTGTTGCTTCTTTTCTATCTTTATTTTAAGTTATGAACATTCTCATTACAAAATCCGCCTAATCGCATTCAAAGAAACGTCTGAAAGCTTTACAGTAAGAGAGCCGAAACTGTTCTTTCGTGGTCTGTGCAAGAGCCGCTTTAAGGATCGAGATTTCCAATCAAAGATTCGATCGACCAACTGAATCAACCTTAAAGACTGAAGGTGAACTTTGAACTCCGATATTGGCTGACTTGTATGAGAAGCATTTTGTTTGTTTGGGATTTAAACGTCGTAACTACAGCTTATTCAAGCCGTAGTTACGTCGTTTATGTCGCCAACCAACAATTTTCTTTTTTGTTACACGTATATGATCATGAGTATCACAAAGCAACGCCGTTTAATGTCGAAATGGAATTTTCTGGTGGAGTCCTTGGGCGTGGTCAGTGGAGTCAGTGGGGGAAAAACTCGTCTTATTTCATATTATGCCTGTGCATGATATTTCAACCATTACACATACACGCTACATAAGGACTCATATCACCCTGTTCAGAGTCTGCACTATGCCCTCTCCTGTATGAAGCTTCTGTAGGTTCTAAATACCACGGATGTCTGTATAGGCAGCTATGTGTCTCTACTTCACGCACATGCGAAAGGGGTGGAATTGACCAATCGCTGGCCCCGACTCTTAATCCGTTGGCCCCGCCAATTGACTTCGACAGGAAGTTCCGCTTCTTTTTTAAACGTCGTTATTTTGCTAAAATTATGACCAGTAGCATGAAACAAAAAAGTAGAATGGTTGGTCGGTGATGTAAACGTCGAAACTACAGTTCAAATAAACTTTAGTTACGACGTTAAGACCCCAAACCAACAAAAAAAGTTAAAAAAAATTGCGGCCAAAGTTTGAGATCAAAACGCATTCCTGGTCTTTATGGACGATTTCATTGGTGGACTGGTTATTTGATTGACAGCGACAATTGGTCAATCGTCTCCGTGACAAGGGTCCATACGTTGAGATCGGCTGGCAAAACGCTCGCAAAATTATTGTTATGATATCCTGCTTTGCAATTGCACTTCTGCCTAAAGAGGATTTAACCCTTTCCTGTTCAATCCCTGGATTTTACGTCCCTCTGAATTTATACTTGAGAAAACATTGTGGGAAAAGAAGAAATTGCTTGTAACAAGCAGTTTCTTCTTATTCCACAATATTTTCTGCCCTACTGAATGGCTATTTTTCAAATTAAATCCACTTTAAATTTGCAAATTCTTTGAATTTGGACAGGTCTAAAACGGGAAAGGGTTAAGAGAAAAGCGATAACTAATAGTTTGAAATCCAAAAAAACCAGTCGACAGCTCGGAATACTGATGACATAGGCTTTCAATCTTATACTTCAGAATGCCTGTTCACCCTCTTGAGTTAAAGATCTTCGTTGGACTCGTACTATGTCACTGGCAATACCACACCGCCTTTACTGGAAGTATCGATATCAACTGTTGCGTTGAAATAGAGAAACAACGTCCAACTAAATTTGATCAATGTTGCCGCTCCAGCGACAGCCAGCAGTACCATAGTTATGACGGTGTCTCTGTCTCCTTCAGCATAGTTCTTACTCAAACTGCCAACTAATGAGACCACGAACACAACATAGGGTGTCAGTGTGTACCTCGGATCCCCTTAATTATCTGGTAACTTGACAAAATAAAAGTTTTATAAAATAAAAATAAATAATAAAAGAAAAAAACCGCCATATCCGCAATTAATTTCGTGTTTGTTTAGCTCATGTAATGGCAGTTCAATTAAAACACGATAAACATAATTAGATTTCATTTTCTTTCTTTTATTTTCATGGTTAAGAGTAAGCATTTTTCTTGGAAAACAGTAAGCAAATTAAAAAGTCAGATTTTTAGTAAGGCATTTCGTGTCAAAATTATTCCTCATGATCAATTTCTGACATTATTTGTGTGGTTGCTCTAAAACCAAGGGTGTTTTTCATTTCAGATTTAGAAAAATCATTATTTTTTATTCTAAAATGTCAGTATACTCTCTTATTTGAAGCTCTCAAATGAACTGACGGATCGCTGGCACCATCCACTGACTCTGACAGGAAGTTCCACTTCGAAATTAATCGGTGTTATTTTACAAATTTATGTCCAGTAACACGAAAAAAGTAAAAATGGTTGGTCGGCCACCTAAATGTAATAACTACAGATTTTTAAAGATGTAGGTACATCGTTTAAATTAAACAATGTCGGAATTTGAAGTTAATTTCCGGTCTAAATGAATGGTTTGATTGGTTGATTTATTCTTTGATTGACAGCCGCTTTTTAGTTTGCCGATCAAAATGTCCTGACTACATCTGATTCCAGTTAAAGTTACGATGTCTAGGTCGCCAACCAACCATTTTACTTTTTTGTTACATTTTACTGTCAATAAATCTTGCAAAATAATGCTATTTAATATCGAAGTAGAAATTTTTGTCGGAGCTTAGTGGGCGTTGCCAGCGATCTGTCAATTAGTATAAGGTCGCCGCAAATCTTCACAGTTTTACAAAGCCTGCTTTTGAAGCCCCGTTATGAAATGTTCCGTTAAAATAACGCCACAATGTCAGTGTGAATTTGATCAATGTTGCCGCTCCAGCGACAGCCAGCAATACCATAGTTATAACGGTGTTTCTTTCTCCTTCCACATAGTTTTTACTCAAACTGCCAATTAATGCGACCACGAACACAACATAGGGTGTCAGTGTGTATCTCGAATAGCGGTCTAGAAGGAAGATGTCCGATAGTGTGTAAAGGGGAATAACTACGGCCAAGATCGATAACGCGACAGTTGATGCGTCTTTCTGACCAATACCATCAACAACATAGGCCAGAACTATAGCAAGGTTGAGAAGTGTGGCTATCGCACACCAGGTACCATATAACGCCAGACCGTTATGCACTAATCCTCGTGTCAACGTGATGTCCATTTGTCGCCCTTGTTTGACTAGCATATCTGTGTTCTGGTCCAGACTTTTGTAAGAAATAGCCAGCGGAATAACCAGAGTTAAGGTCATCGAGAAAAGAGCTGCGAATGCTGCCAGAAGTAGTTCACTGGTAAACACAAAAATCCACGTACAGTTGAATACCAAGTTGGCCATATAGACCCCAAGAAACGAAGCGGGCAACAGTACGGGGTTTGTATAGAGAGGTCCTTGGTCCGTCTTTCTGAATAAATTAATTACAGCGTATGTGATCCACACGGCTTGCCATATATAGATGAATAACCATATAGAGAATGTCCATCCAGCTGGCGTAATCTCTAGGTAATATTTGTCAGACAGTGTCCCGATATCCTTGGCACGAGAGTTGGTTACCACGGTAACGGCGAATAACACTGGTAGGATTCCAGTAAGTAGGGCCAGCAAGATGTTCTGCCCAGCCATCTTGTTGTATTGAAGGGCAATACCTCTGTCTTCTTAGTAACCTGTTGTAAATTAAGAGAATGCTTTGATTGTTGTACTTTTAAAAAGCAAAATATCCGACATAAAATTGTTCGAATTGTAGGTACATGATACTCGCTACGCAAAAAAAGGGGTGACTGACAGTTCGCGGCTGTCAATAAAAGAATCAATCAACCAAACGAATCATTCATATAGACTGGAAGTGAGCTTTGAGCTCCAACATTTGTTGACATGAATATGAAACATTTTTTGTTTGTTTGGCGATTTAAACGTCGTAACTACAGTTTATTAAAGCTGTGGTCACCACGTTTAAGTCGCAAAAAACGACTTTATTTATTTGTTTAAAGTTACTGGCCATAAATTTTGCAAAATAAGAGAATCAATCAACCAAACGAATCATTCATTTAGACTGGAAGTGAGCTTTGAGATCCAACATTGGTCGACATGAATGTGAAACATTTTTTGTTGGTTTGGCGATTTAAACGTCGTAACTACAGTTTATTTAAGCTGTAGTTACGACGTTTAGGTCTTCAGTCTACCATTTTAATTTTTGTTAAATGCTACTGGCCATAAATTTTGCAAAAGAACTCTGTTAAAAATCGAAGCGGCACTTCCTGTCCGAGTAAGTGGGCGGGGCCTAGAAAGTAAGTGGGCGGGCCAGCGATTGGTCAGTTCTCATATGAATGTAAGTACATGTGTAATTTAGAAATACCCATGCATGCTCGTGTTCAATTCAATTGACCAATTACGGATGTCAATCAAAGTAACAATCGACCAAACGCACCATTCATGGAAGTGAAACTTGAGCTCAAACATTGGTCGACATGAATAAGAAAAAACATTTATTGTTGGTTTGGCGATTTTAACGTCGTAACTACAGATTATTCAAGCTGTAGGCACCACTTAACTTATTTGTCTAAAGTCACTGGCCATAAACTTTGCAAAATAACGCTGTTCACGTCGACGTTTGAATGCATTTCAAATCTCAGCTATACTGAATATAACGCAAAAACATCAGCTAGTTTGAATTAAACATATTTATGGAAATATATGGAAATGAACATGCGAGATTTGCAACACTTACCAAAGACGACAGTGTAGGCTTTAAATAATCAGTAATTCAGAAACAATAATAATTAGTGTCGGGATAACATCCAACACACACATTTCTTATGAGATACGCAGCGTTCGCTAACTAGCCCTTCTGTGTCTGCATTTTATAGGTGGGTGATTGATGATACCCCTTTGAAATCCGTCAAGCGTATCTAAAACTGCTTGAATAGAGGGATCGCTCACCTCGCCCACAGACCTCCGACAACTCATTTGGACTGGGAAATTAGACGATTTAAGAATACATAATTTATGACTAGGAGCTTAACCCAATCCCACACATGGGCACCTGTAGACGCCCCTTTAGAAAAAGGCTATGGAAAACATTGTGGATAATGAAGAAATTGCTTGTTACAAGCAATTTCTTCATTACCCACAATGTTTTCAATCCAAATAGATAAAGATTTTTAAAATTTCATAAACTTTGAATTGTCGTCTTCAACTCCTTTCAATTTGGACCAGTCTAGAATTTTGTTGTTTTGGAATGGGCTAAGAGGACAAGAGGGCCAAGATTGCTAAAGATCGCTCACCTGAGTTCTTAAATGAACTCAGAAACGTGAATCTGAAACTTCAAAAACACTTTCCGCTAAGAAACAATTAGTTCAAGACCTGATCAAATGGTCATTAGGGCAACTTTTCCCGTGTTTTCCGATGGATTAATCCCATTTTCAATAGTATTGTACTTATGACCTGATAAAAAATCTGACCAAGTTTCATCAAGATTTCTGCCCCTAGAAATAAATATAGCATTTTTCATCATTAAGGGTCTTGTTTAAATTGTGTAAAAGTGTTCATTCTTATATGGACTAACAGTCATTCTACCAAAGTTCCATCAAGATTTGGCAAAAATTATGGCCCCTATAGTTTATCCGAAGAAATTGGCATAAAGGCACCTTTATCCCCCAATAGTATATTCCAATTTTAAAGGGTTCATTCTTATAACCCAACAATCCTTCTGACCATATTTCATGAAGATTGGGCCAAACATAAAGGCCCCTTTGTCCTCCAATAGATTATTCCAATTTTTTAAAGGATTCATCCTTATAAACTAACAATCGTTTTGACCATATTCCATGAAGATTGGGCCAAACATGTGACATTGTGAGTGTAATATTTTAACTATTGCCGCCGGACGTCTCACGATGGACGAAAAGCATTCGGGGATCACAAAAGCTCACCATGAATACGTTGTGCTAAGGTGAGTTAACCCATTCCCTCACAGTGATGCATTTAAACGCCCTTCAATATGGAAGCTTTGAAAAACATTGTGAAAAATGAAGAAACTACTTGTTACAAGCAATTTCTTATTATCCACAATATTTTCTACCCAAATAGACACAGATTTCAAAGATTTCATCAACTTTGCAGTGTCTCCTGCAACTTCTTTGAATTTAGATTGGTCTAAATCTTTATCATGTGGGGTTGGGTAAAAGAAGAAATGGGTGGCTAAGTGTAACTACAGCTTGAATAAGGTGTACTAACGAAATTTCAGAAGCCAGACCAACAAAAATGCTTGGCATAAATATCGACAGGTCTACATTCCATTCCGGTGTAGATGAATGATTTGATTGGTAAATCTATTTTGATTGACAATAGCGATCGGTCCGTCAATTAAACATAAGTTCATAACTTACAAGTTTTTCTTGTATTAACCCTTTTCCACATAATGACGCTTTTTGACGCCCATCAGGAAAAACGATCAGGAAAACATTGTTGAATATGAAGAAATTGCTTTTAACAAGCAATTTCTTCATTTTCAACAATGTTTCCTACCCAAAAAGTTGACAAAAATAAAAATAAAAAAAAAAAAAAACAAAAAAAAAAACACGAGATTTCAAGGGTTTGAATGGTCGTCAACTTCTTTCAATTTGGACCAGTCTAAAATTCTGTCGTCTTATAATGAGTTGAAAAAATATGACTTTCTTTCGCGAATTTCTTGGACAACCCACGCACAAGAAAACTTATACACATGATAAAAGAGTATGCTATCATTTTTAGATTGAAGTGGATGGACAATTAAATTTCCTGTTCTTAACCCTGTCCTTCACACTTAATCCCGTTTTTTTACGATCCTCACGAACTAGGCTTTGAAAAACATAATTGGAAACAAAGAAATATTTAATGTAACAAGTAAGTTATTATGTTTTCAGACATAAATGATAAATATCCCCCCCCCCAAAAAAAATGTATAAACTTAAAATTGTCGTCCGCAACTTCTTTCGTATTTAGACCGGCTTAAAATTTTGTCGTCTGGAAATGGGATAAAAATGATCGAAAATGCCTCCAAAGGCTTGTAAATGCGAGCTACTTGGACAATTGTCAGTATTGAGAGATGGTCGACGAATGTAGCATGGCGTAGGCTGGTTGACCCACTACCAGACGACAAAATTTAGACTTATCCGAATTAAAACAAGTTGTAGACGACAACTGTTATTTGGTGAAATTTTAAGATGATATCTGTCTTTATGTGTAGAAAACATTGTGGATAATGATTAAATTGCTAGTAACAAGCATTTTTTTCATTTTCCACAAAGTTTTCCAAAACTCTTTCCCTTAGGGGCGTCATAAGGCGTAATTGTGTTAGAATGGGTTAAGATCGGTTGATCGTTAAAATCATTTTGTTCTCGAGTGTGACCTTTGCCTGACCAGCTTTGAGCCATTAATAGACGACAGAATCTTAGACTGGTCGAACTGAAAGAGCTCCCAAACAATCACTGAAAGGAAAATGATTTTGAAAAGGGAGCCTTGACCGAGATAAGCCCAGGTCGATTAAAAGGCCTTGGCAGCTAATCATCGTAACTACGGCTTATAAAAGCTGCATAGATCTGCCAAATATACGTGTAGTAAATAAATGATCATTTTATTTACATTCATATCATCGTCGGTTATTCTTGAAATGCTGTAGTTACGACCATCCTATTCGAGCACCCATGGTATACAAAATTTACCTTTATCATTCGTTGACTCTGTTACAATATGGACGGATAATCAGAAAACTATTGTAAGTGCCAAAATATACGCACTTACAATAGGTTTGCACTGACCCCTGAATATTATAGATGTGTTTAAGTTTCTTATTTTTGACTGATTGATTTAATATGGTTTAAAGCCACTTTTAACAGTATTTCAGTCATATCGCGGCGGCTGGAGCACCTAACAATGGATTCCGGGTATTTCTCACACAAGTACTACCACTACATCTTTTCCTAGCCTCCAGCTGCTATCCCACTCAGGTTTACGATTATCCACCCATTGGTGGGAGACAAATGTCGGAAAGAATAATTGCCGCCGCCGGGGATAATGGGCTAAACTTGAAAAATCGAGCACATAGATTTTATAATAATGCCTCTTTCAACAGTATTTCGGTTATATCGCAGTGGCTGGGATATATAACCATGGCTTCCTGTCGTTTCGCAACCCAGTATTTTTGTCCGGCAAATCAATGGCTGATAGTCGCGACCTACTAGTGTCGTTTGCCCGGGGATCGAACTCACGACCAAAAGATAGAAATATCGAACTGAACAGGTAAACTGAACTTATACCAGAAGATGATCTGTATATTAAGTAAAAAGAAATTTAAGACTATAAAACAAATATTACCTGTATTTTGCTACTCCGATATGCTTTAAACAGGTTATTTCAGCTGTATGAATAACTTGATCACGTGTGGCTCTCACGTGACATCTGAAATTTATTACCGGCTCAGATAAGGAGAGATTATAGACTCGGATCAGACACTAAATCATAAATTAGACTCGCTCATAATCCACATTGATAAACCGCTGACTTTCCGACGAATGAAGTGAAATATTCTAAATCAGAAAAACAGAAATAATTAGACCATTACCAGACGACAAAATGTACGACTTGTCCAAAATGAAAAAAAAAGTGGAAAGTGAATTTTTTAGTTGATTGAATCAAACAAACAAACAAACAAAAACTTTTTTTCAGGGGGTAAAAATATTGTTGTTATTGAAGAAATCGCTTGCAACAAACAGTTTTTTCCACAATGTTTTCCAAAGCCTATCTCTTGAGGGAATCCAAAAGCGGCATTGTGTGGGCGCCGCTGAATGCTACGCGTATATTGTATAGCGTCGGCGAGCGAGCAAAATGACGTAGTTACAACTTAAATAAAGCTGCAGTTACGACTTTGGTGTCGACAAACAACTGTGTATTAGGATCTGGTTTCATGGACGGATCAATTAGGGAGTTAAGCTCCAAAACCCCGGCCCCAATCAAACCCCGAACCTAAACAACAGTCCTTCGCCTATAATTGGCAAAATCGTTCGGAAAAATAGTTCGGAAAAACATTTTGAGAATTGAAAAATAATGCTTTCGACAAATAGGTTATTCATTACTCTGTACCTTATTTTGAAACCAATCCCAAATTTTTCTACACGTCAAGATATAGTCTGCAATTGTGTGTGTGTAGGAGGGGGGGGGGGTAAATTTGGACTGGTTTTAAAGTTTGTCGCGTGGTAACAGGCTTAAAAATGGAGAAATTGCTTGTTAAGAGAAATTTCACACAGAGTTTTCTACCTCAAAGAGACAACTATTTTCAAAATATCATCAATTTCTTAGAATGTGAACAAATTAAAAAAAATTCGTCTGGCAATGGGTTTACAGAATTTAGTTTACTGATATAGGTGGACTGATTTGACCTCACATGTCTGAACTTAAGGCTGGTTTAAAGCCCCAGTAACGCAACAATTCGACCGCTAACATGTTCTAAATACCTCAGGAGGCCGCGACCATAGAGAGTAGTAGACAGTAGGTAGAGCACAGGACTCCTAACCAAGGGATCCCGGGTTAGATCCCCGGACGCGGCGAATATCTTCTCCGACATTTATTTAGATATATATGGGTGGATAATCGTAAACCTAAGTATAGGGTTGGTAGCTGGAGGCTCGGAAAGGATGTTGTGGTAGTATTGGTAGGAGAAATACCAGGCTTCCATGTTTAGGTGCTCCAGCCGCCGCGATATGACTGAAATGCTGTTAAAAGTGACTTTAAACTCCGTTCATTCTATCAATCAAAATACCTCACATTTTTACATATAATCGATAACGTTCAATCAAAATATATCAAACATGTTTATAAATAAATCATTAATATAAGCCTGAATGAAATATAGGCATTAAATGTTTGGGCCGAACTCTAATTTAAAAAAGGTTTACGAGGACATGTCACTCAAATAAATCATCATATTGAAATCTGAAGTAATTTTCATATGTGAAAATTCGAAGTATTACTGGTACTTTACCATTTTCTGCTTTTCAAAATTTTAGTCTCGTCTATTTTCAAAGAAGTTGCAGACGACCATTACAATTGAGTGCAATTTGAGAAGTAACCAACATACGGGGTAGAAAATATTGTGGTAAAAGAAGAAATTGCTTGTTACAAGCAATTGCATCTTTTTGCGAAATATTTTCCCAAGCTTAAAAACACAGGGACTTTCAGACCAGGGATTGAATTCATGACCAAGAACGAATCGGTATTACATTATGTCAGAGATTCATCACAGCGCACACCAGTTTAAGATGAAAAAGTAGTAAGGTAGAATGACCGTTTCATATACTTGGACTCTTCCACAGACTAGGAGTATAAGCCCTGATAAGCCTTCTCGAGTTGCCGAGTCTGACAAGAACTGATATTTTTATTCAAGTTCGCGAACAGTTTCTGCTAAGGATCATCGGCTGATCGCTGCCCAAGTCAACTTACCGATCGCGAGGGGTCAATCAAATAACCAGTCAACCATTGAAATCATTCATTTAGACCAGAAATATGTTTTGATCTCTGATATTGGGCGCCATTTTTGTTGACCTTTTTTGTTGGTTTGGTGACTTAAACGTCGTAACTACAGCTTATTCAACCTGTAGTTACGACGTTTAGGTCGCAAACCAACCGTATGATTATTTTTTTAAATGCTACTGGCACCGGTTAAAATTGAAGCGGGACTTCCTGTTGGAGTCAGTGGGCGTGGCTAAAGAAATAAGCGGGCGGGGCCAGCGATTGGTCAATTTAACCCATATAAGATAATTTGACTGAGATTACTTTGTAAAATCTATTGTCAAGGACAATGAAACAAAAGGCAAGTCGTTAGAGGGTGGCATAAACATCGTTATATAACTTAAATAAGCTGTACTTACTAAAGATTAGTCGCCCAGAAACGGAAACGATAGAAATAAATGTCAGAGGTCAGATTTCACTCCGGTCTAAATGTATCATTTTATTGGTCAATTTTACTTACCATAAATTGTGTAAAATTAACTTCGGTTGATATCTCAGACAAGCTGTCATGTAGGGGGTCAGTGGGCGTGGCCAGCGATCCGTCATTTCGCAAAAATCGGTCCGTTTTTTTAACACTGCAATTGTTCGTTTTTGCGTGATGGATCAAATTGATTTACGAAGGATTTCCTATGACACGTGCCTGTTCGTGATAATATTTTCAAATAATGCATTGATTGATTGACTGAATGGGGTTTAACGCCGCTATAACAATATTTCAGTCATATCGCGGCGGCTGGAGCACCTAACAATGGATTCCTGGTATTTCTCACACCAGTACTACCAGTACATCCTTTCCTAGCCTCCAGCTACTATCCCACTTAGGTTTACGATTAACCACCCATTTGTGAGACACAAATATCGGAAGGATATGTGCCGCCGCCGGGGATCGTACTCATGACATCCTATGATTGAAGATTGAAGTTCTGACGCTACCGGCTGCGCTATGAGGCGGCTCCAAACAATGCATCTTGTGCGTGGGCAGCCTTGACAGCATCACAGTGTATGCAAGCTTGTCATGCTGAACCCGGAATATTTCTGTTTTGACAGGACGTTAAGATAAAGATCAGCCTGCACATAAGTGCAGTCTGATCTTAGTCTACACCTCCTGTTTGTCTCCTTCAACCTAGAGTTGTTTGATAAATTTTCAATATAAATTTTGACCCTTTACTACTCTACACAGACTTCAAAGCTTGTCATGCTGAGTCGGAAATATTTCTATTTTGACAGGATGTTTAGACAAAGATCAGCCTGCACATAAATGCAGTCTGATCTTTGTCTACACCTCCTGTTTGTCTCCTTCGACCCCGAGTTGTTTGCAAAATTAATATTCAATATAATTTTTGACCCTTTACTACTCTACACAGACTTCAAAGCTTGTCATGCTGAACCCGGAATATTCCTGTTTTGACAGGATGATTAGACAAAGATCAGCCTGCACATAAGTGCAGTCTGATCTTAGTCTACACCTCCTGTTTGTCTCCTTCAACCCGGAGTTGTTTGCAAATAAATGTTCAATATATTTTTTGACCCTTTACTAGTGCTTCAAGTGTATTCAAGCCTTTGATTTTTAAATTCAAATTCATATCAGCATGGTTAGGGTTAAATGTGTAGCTATATACATATCACATAGTGAGGGCTTTGATCAGACTGTGCGGATACACAGGCTGATCCTAGTCTTTACTCGGCGCACTTTTGAAAGCGTTGGAAATGTCATAAACTGTCTCATTTTGAAAACCCGGATCTTGAAGCCTACGATGTGTTTAAAGCCTACAGCTACATCCAGCCAAATCGTTTATAGTTAAATCATTCAATAGCAGTTTCGTCTATCAAGTTTTAACCCTTTCCTGGATAAACCCGGGATTTTACGTCACTGTGATTGTATACTTGAGAAAACATTGTGGAAAAAGGAGAAATTGCTTAAAATAAGCAATTTCTCCTTTTCCCACAACGTTTTCTACCACATAAGATGGTTTTATTTGGAATTGCATCCAATTTTCATTGTCGCCTGCATCCTCTTTCAATTTGGACCAGTCTAAAATTTCAAAAACTAGGAAAGGGTTAAGCGTTTTTATGTGTTGATCTTGAACTTAATTCAAAATATCTCAGCAGTCATAAAACCGACATGCCTCGTATGTATGCCCGTCGTATTATGGAGCAAATGAAATAATTTAAATTCGTCCAATTAAGACTAAGGCTTTTTAATTGGTTGGATTTTTCTTTTCGTACTAATTAATTTGTATCCTTGCGCATTAACCAGATCCATAGAGTTATACTCAAAACAAGTAAAATATTTGCTTTATTTTGCTTGATACCAGTAAATTATTGATTAATTGTATGGAGTTTAACCCAACTTTTAACAGTATTTCAGTCATATCGCGGCGGCTTGAGCACCTAACAATGGATTCCTGGTATTCCCCATATCCGTACTACCAATACATCTTTTCCTAGCCTCAAGCTGCTGTCCCACTTAGGTTTACGATTATCCACCCATTGGTGAGAGACAAATTTTGGAAAGGATATGTGCCGCCGCCGGGAATTGAACCCTTGTCATCCCATATTGAAGATTGGGAGTCTGGAGCGCTACCGAATGTCTGATTCAGTTTCGTTTCGCGTGTTAAACAATGTGATTAAGTTTTTAGGTTCATACCCCAATTAAAACAAAATATATTCCCTTCATTTCTAAAAAACACAACAACAACAACAAAAATATGACACTTCAGATATATTTGTAAATCTTTATAAATATTAACAATTAAAAAGGAAAATAATAATTGAAATATAAAACGATAAGCCATAGTATGAAAATGACATCTAATGATGTTTATTTCTAATGAACCATCATTCTTTCCTCCAATTGACCCCCGAAAGAGCGGTTCGACTGAGATGTCAAACGAAGTATATTGGTAGGGGCATAAAGAAAACAGTAAACTCAACAAATTATGGATCAATGTAGGAGTTCAAAGTTCATTTCCGGTCTAAATGAATTTATTTGATTGGTAATTTGATTTTTAATGGAAAGTCAGTTGACGAAAATTAGATATCAATTAGTTTATTCTAATTTATTTTAGTTCGATTGCGACGAAAGCTTTAAGCTTATAGAGTCGCCTCGAACACACAAACCAGATATTTTCACGTCCCTGAAAAAGAGGCAGTGGTTTAACCCAACTGCTACCAACTTCTACAGCTGGGTAGACTGGGGCTGGCTATTAAGTGTCTTGGCTATTAAGTGTCCTGCCCAAGAACACAAACCCGGTGACATTTGGGCCCGAACCCGTGACCTTCAGATCACGAGTCAAACACCTAACCACTCGGCCATCGAGGCAGTCGACAAATCATAACACTTCTTTTCGAATATTGTCAATATTCGAAACTTAGGCAATACCATTACGTCGACGGGCGACAACAAACGCCATAATTGATTTAGTTACGAACTTTAGGTCACTCAGCAATGATTTCCCCTTTTCGCTCTGCAAAAACAGCTTCGATCAAGTAATTCAAAATGCTTTTAATGTCGTTCGGTACCTTCGGCAATTTGTCAAGACGACACTTTTATGTTCTATTTTACCAAGAATTTCTGATACTATAAAATAGACACGGAAAAAAATTAAAAGCTACAATGCAAATATAGAATCTATTCTTACGAAAGTCTTGTCAAATAGTCAATAATTCGACCACAAAAAGTTTTGCAATACACATTCCTCCATTGACTTCAAATGCAACATTTGAGTATTTTATTAAATACAAATTACAGTTGTCAGGAAACAACCTCGAAGCCTGCCACGCTTTAGGCTTTCATCTCTTTTGACGTAATGACGACAGTCTGTGTTGCGTCATTTCTATGTCGCCATATTGTCAGACCACATTTAACTAGAGCAGCTACTCCTGCCACAGACAATAATACAATAGTAATGACGGTGTTCCGTGATCCTTCGTCGTAATTCTTCGCAATACTGCCAATAAAGGCTACTACCAGAACTATATACGGCGTGAACGTGTACCTCGTAAAGCGGTCAAGTAAGAACCAATCAGCCAGCAAGAAGATACAGATTATTGCGCTAAGGACGGCCAGTGAAACTGTCGATGCGTTTTGTTGACTGACTGTATTGCCTGTATAAGCAATGACTATGCCCATATTTAGGAGTGTCGCAATGGTGCTCCAAGTTGTATATATACCGAGCCCATTATGCACAAACAGACGAGTAAGCCATACGTCAATATGGCGTCCCTGCTTGATCATGATGTCTATATTTTCTCTCAAAGACTTGTGAGAAATTATGAAGGATACAATCAAGAGAGAAGTACTTAGGAAAAGAAATGCAAATGCGGCTGGCATTATTTCCTTCGTGAATACGATCGACCATGCTGAATTCAGGATCAAGTTGACCATGTAACAACAATAAAATAGCACAGACAAAAGCAGTGGGTTGTTGTAAAGAGGGCCTTGGTCAGTCTTCCTGAAGAGGTTTACGAGTGAATACAGCATCCATAATGTCTGCCAGGCGTATATGAATCCCCAGATTGAGAAGGTCCAGCTAGCTGGCGTAATCTCCAAATAGAACTTGTCAGATACATTACCAATGTCGGTCTCCTCCATATCTGAAAAGATCGAGTTTGTCAGAATAATGTCTGGTCCATTTCTCTTTCATTCTTAAATACTTTCCAGTAGACTATTGAGATTTCTCGGAAAATTACTTTCGATTATTTCATTTCAAAAATCACGAAATTAAACTACTACCTAGAAAGTCGTCTAAAATGCACTCAGACGATTATTTGATACTTGTGTCGATAAATAAAAATGGGCATTATGTTTGTATGAAAGCATCGTTGGTCGCGGAGAAATTGCTTTTTATATAACCCCCCCCCCCAAAAAAAAAAAAAAAAATCTCCCATAGTCAATGATTTCTGTAAAATTATTTTTCAGTGTCTTCAAAACAATCGTAGTGACTAAATTTCACGCCTCTATCCTTTGCAGTAAAAAGAAAGTCATCGAATCTATTTATTGGAGAGGTTAAATGAATTCTCGAAACTTCTATAAGAGGAACACCGTGGCCCGAATCGTCTACTGACAAATTAATATTATACCAAACAACGCTTACCGTCATCAAATCTGTTTGTGAAAGAGTTGAAGATCAACGTCGCAATAAAAACAGTCGGTGTGAGAATCGTCAACACGATAAGAGGTATACTGTGGCCCGCCATCGTCTACTGAAAGAATTAAACGTATAACCGTTGTGATAAAAAGAAAGCAATTAGATTTAGTGAGTTTCAACCATTTCAATCTGTCGACAAACTTCATCTTCCTTTATCGATCTCTAACGTCTACATTACTTCGAGTCTAAGGGGGGTGTGTTCTAATGGAAATAAATTACCTCCAGCTTTGGTGTTTTATTACTATTTGTACAAAAAATAACAAAATACGTGATCTTGAACTTAACTCTTGTCATGCTGAACCCAGAATAATCCCCTTTTTGGAAGGAGGTATAGATCAAGATCACTCTGCACCTGCTTGTCCCTTTTAGGCCAGAGTTGTTTGAATGATAGATTTTCGAAATGAATATTAACCAACAATTAATGATTTCAGTGTTTTCAACCCTTTAATCTTTAAATTTTTTCTCTGTTTCTCCAAACATTCGTTGCTTTAAATAAAGATTTAATCTTTGAAGTGACGTGAAAGACGTGTGACATTTTCTTTAACACCTGTGTCCACCTAAACATCCACTGTTTACCGAGACAAAAGCTTTTTTTACATAATATATGCTGAAATAATGTTATTCGAAATGCATCGACCGGACAAGTTTTCGGCGCGAGAGTTTGGTGAATGATGATATAACTCATGACGGTGGAACAAGAATAATAATAGACAAATGAGGACCTCAAGCAGCCCCTTTCCTGCCACAGCATATTGGCAGAACCAGACACGTAGTAGAAAAAAAAATCTTTGAAGGTCTGTAACTAATGTAACGTAGGTAGAATCGAGAAAGACTGATCTTAATTTGTAGACCCTGTTTCCAAATCAATAAACTTTATAGATTAAACCAGAACTCAAGTTCAACAAGGAATGATTCAAATGATAACAAGTTGATGCCCGTGGAAAAAATATTTAATGCTAGAATCTGGTCGTCACAAAAAGACAAAGGTAAAGATCATCATACCAGTGAACTGATAGAGTTCAGTGCGAGATATAATCGTGAAATTTGGGGAAAACCTGTATAGAAATAAATGCATTTTCTCTATAGTAGATCAAATACAATGTCACTAAGTGGAAGCCTACCAACTGCTGAAGTTCTGTCTTTGATACAATCATATTAGCCATACGGTTTGTTGAATTAAAACCAATTTATCTCAAGTAAGTGGGTCAAAGTAAGGTCAACATTAAAGACACCAAACTAGATGCAAAGTTAAAGTTTATTACATAATAGAGTTCTGAGCAAGGTGCAATTATTTAGAGTATAAGATACATCAAAATAAAAACAAATTCATTACATCAGATTTCAGGGTAATAATATCAGATGCAAATCGGAAGCCAATGACCCGATGGGGATCCATACCAGATATAATTATAAAATAAACCAGGCATATGAAAATAAAAACCTGCACGTATTAAGAGGACTCGATAAAAAAAAATAAATAAACGGTGATCTTAAATACAGGGTTAACAAGATTCGGACTTCTAAACGGACGAACGGGAACAATTCAACGATACAGCTCTTCTGACATATGTTCAGATTCCCCAGTGGTGTGACTGCGTCAACTCGACACGATACTTAATAGCACTAAAATTTATTAAGTCGTAATACCAAGACCCCTTTTCATCATATTTGACGATCAGAATTTGATTTCTTAAAAACATGTTCTCAAATACTTAATCTTGATATCCTTTTACCAAGATTTGTTTAGCAAATATTTGAATGAGAAACCAAGGCAAGGGCGATATTGCGAACAAAGGAAGATAGAATATAGGATTCGTCCAAACGAAAAAGTTTTGACCTTTACGAATCCACTCGGACATCAGGGTCGATACTTTCAATAGTGTCTGGATAGACTCTTGCACGAGAAATTTCACGTACTTTATATTTGACGGATCGTCACAGTCAATCAAAATATCAATTGACCAATCAAATCCTTCATTTAGACTGAAAGTGATTGCTGTACTCCAACCTTTATGTCTTTTATTTTTGCTGATTTTGGCGACTTCAACGTTGTAAACACGACCTAGACAGCCTTGAATAAGCTGTAGTTACGATATTTAGGTCGCCAACCAATCATTTAATTTTTTCGTTGTGTTCATGGGTTTGATGGACACATCTCGCTTTGCGACCACACCATCTTAACTTTAGCTTATTCAGGCTGTAGTTACGAGGTTTGGTCGCCCAGTGACGAAATAATACATTTACATATTACATTTTGAAATTGAAATCAGTTCCTCTTACATTTTTTTTACCTCAAATCGCAAAGAAAACAAAGGAAAAGAAAAATGAAGAAATACATTAACCCATTCCCACATGGTGACGCCTTTTGACGCCCCTCTAAAAACGATTGGGGAAACATTGTGAAAATGAAGTTTGCAGCAAGCAATTTCTTCATTTTCCACAACATTTTCTACCCCTAAAGTTTTAAGAATCTAAAATTGCACCAACTTTTAATGGCAACTTTACAACCCCTTTCAATTTAGACCAGTCTAAAGATTTTCTGTTTGGTAATGGATTACAAAAACACATCATTGCATAGTAGTCGTGTTTTCACGCGGATGTCTCAGACAGCATGATATCTGCACCATGTGTGTCGTAAACTTTAATACAAGTAAACTGTCTTGAGAAAATAGTTGTGTTTTTAACAAACATATATAAGCCGCAGTCCTGATTGGACAAAAGACAGACTCGCAATCTAGCTACTCCAGATAAATATAGTAAAATTTCAATTTGAGCTATTCCAAATTTGAACCCCCCCCACACACACATACGCCTTAAAAAATAGAAGAAAAATATATGTTTCAAAGTTTATATTTGCAGTGGAATCTAACACGGCTGACAGTGGTGACTTTGGACGTACATGCTACAAAATGTTGTATGTTTTATTTGTTCCTTTCCCACTTTAAAAACTGGATTGAATTTGGCAAAATCCAAGAATTTAAACTATTCTAACTAAGTCCAGCTTTTCAAGACGACCAAGAAAAATACGTAGAAAACATAATGGACAACGACAAATTGTTTGTTACAAGTATTTTTTTATTGTCCATAATACTTTAAACAATAAATGGGAAAAAAGAGAAAATTCCAAGAGCTTGAAATTGTCGTCTGCAACATCTCTCAATTCGAACCTGTCTAAAATGTCATCTGAGTTTTGTTTAGAACGGCTATAACATTGAGAAATCTGTCTTGATTTTGTAAATAAAAATGGCTTAATATAGACGTTGATCAATTGACCTGCATCTTAAACATGTAATCCTATAGAAAGCTTTTTTTCTAGCAAATGTCTGTCGTTGTTTTTTTTCCAAATTGCTCATTATAAACCGTGCTTTTTAAGTTTATTTGGTTGCTTGTTTGTTTGTTTATTCTATAGTATTGTTTTGTAATTATAGATAAATATTCAGGTTACCTTTGTTCGATTAATTCATAAATCAGCAACAACACAAAATCAATAAATGAGTAAGATGTTGACATCCCACAAGGTTTTATAGTTCATTCGAAGTTTCATAAGCGAGCACGTTGCGGGACCATATATTGAATTTTAAACTTCAAAATTCAATTAGTGTATTCCTTGAGGGGTTATAGGATTTTTTGGTAAACTTTTATTTGACACATTAAAGGGAAAGTGACCGGCGTATGTAAATTTTTGAACCTCGACCACTCTTTTCTTATTATAGCTTGTGTGCTAAAAAGTTACCGCGTACAAATCAAAATTATAACCTTTAACCAAACAATTTCGCCCGGGTTGAATAAACACATCTAATTAGAAGTCCCACTGTTTATCTACCATATGGGATGCTCTAATGAACATGGAGTTATAGCATAACTATAGTCTGGATCCAATTTTTATTAATTACCAATCGCAGCTGTCAATAAAAGAAAAAAAATCGGCCTTTTAAATTATTCATTTAGACTGGGTGAAGTTTGAACTCCGACAATAGCCACCATTTGTGTGAAGCATTTTGGTTGGTTTTGTCGACTTAAACGCCGTAACTACAGCTTAAAATCGAAAACCAACAAAATGTTGGACTTCAAAGTTCACTCCCCGACTGGCTAATCGAGCTCAAACAGGATTATTCAGGTTTTTACTAGGAAGCATGGATATCGACCAGACCGCTAATAAATGCAGTCTGATCTTAGTATATGCTTACTCTCTGTCCCTTTACGCTAGAATTGTCTATGAGACTAATTTTCTAAAGAAGTATTGATGATCGAACAACAAGTATTTCCAATGCTTTCAGCACTTTGATTTAAATGCATTCTGTAAAATTATTTCTATTCAGTATGACAAGGGTTAAGATTGAACATTACCAGGTTCTTCATATCGTCGTTTCGTTCTAAAACGTCGTAACTACAGCTTTATTCAAGCTGTAGTTACGACGTTTTAGAACGACAACGACGATATATTGTTTGATAAAATAATTGCCGTTTAAAGGAAAGAATAAACAGTTCTTCACAACCCTTGCTCGCGTGCATGTAACATAGAACCCGTTTTGAATTTGTTTGTTTCACTCTAAATCTCTTTACTTGTAGCCCAAATTTTTTGTTGTCAATTCTTACTGTGCAATTCGTGCATGCTTGTAAGTCTGCCAGCGTTTCAAAGCTTTGAATAAAAACTGTGAGTCTGAGGTTTTTCTTTTTATTGTAATTGCGAAAAGGCGCAGGAAGCTTTTGGAATTCTTGCATACCGTAATCTGGATGGAAGGAATCATGACTGATCATTTTTTGCATAACAGGAGATCTGAATGATTATTTTTCTTTTTGAAAGAGAAGAAAACATTGCACCAAATGGAGAAATTAATCGTACCCATCATTTTCGTTATCCCTTTCCTTTCCAGTCCCTGTGTTTTACGTCCCTGTGATTTTATTATTAAGAAAACAATGTAGAAAAAGAAGAAATTGCTTGTAACAAGCGGTTTCTTCAATTGTCCAAAATATTTCTACCCTACCAGATGGTTAACTTCAAAATTAAATCCATTTTAAAATTTCGTCGGCAAAACGTTTGAATTTGGACAAGTCTAAATTCTAAAAAAAAAAGGTGAAAGGGTCAAGGTATGCGATGGACCCAGATCACTTCGTTCTATATGATACTTTGTTTTCCGGTGAATGGTCCCATTCGCAGATCCTCTGCAGCAAAATTGTCCTATTCAGGACCTTGGGTCGTAATAACACTCGATTGTCGGGGAATCACTGAGAGGTGATCTGTATTGAATCATCTTTGAGCTTCGGACGACAAAAAAAAAAAAAAAAAGCATCAACAACAACAACAAACAGAATTGTTCTAACGTCCCTTTCTCATGATTTGTTATGATAAAACAAATAAAACAGTTGCATTAGATGTTTAATCAGTTTTTATTGAAATATTATGATATAACTCGCAATAAACTTAAATCACGTTTCAAAACATACATTTTCCCCGGCAAATATACCCTATGAATGCAAATAACCTGTTACGGAAACTTTCATTATTGGTGTTAAAACTCAATTAGGAAGATGTCACTATTCTAATGAGATACCGTAACTTACTCTTTTGATATTCGGTAACGTCTCAGCGTCAAATATATTTTGGTTGACCCATTCCCACACAGTGACACCTTAGGACGGCCCTTAACAAAAACAATTTGGAATACATTGAGTAAAATGAAGAAATTGCTTGTAACAAGCAATTTCTTCAATTTACACATTGTTTTCTACCAAGAAAGTTGAACAAATCTGAAATGTTATAAACTTTAAATTATGGTCTGCAACTCCTTTCAATTTGGACCAGTCTAAAATTTTGTTGTGTGAGAACGGGTTAACTACTAGATTGTACCTCCGGGCTTAAAAAAATATGCATACCACCCAAAATATTTCGTAATAAGAAATTTGTATATTTTAGAAAAAAGTCTGGGATGTCGCTCAACCCATTCCTACACAAGGACGCTTTTTGACGCCCTCAAGAAAATCCTTCGGGAAAAGCAATTGGGAAAACATCGTGTCAAATGAAGAAATTGCTTGTCACAAGCAAATTCTTCATTTTCGACAATGTTTTCTACCCAGAAATTAGAAAAAAATTAACAAATCATAAACTTGAAATCGTCTTCTGCAACTCTTTTAAAATTTGGGCAAGTCTGTAATATTGTCTTCTGGTAATGGGTGAAGCGGTTCTGTTGTATTCTAAGGTTGTCGGTTGTCTCATATTCGATATTTTTACTTTAAATTTCATCGGCCTAACCACTTGAAGTTTAAACGAAGATTGGAAAAGTGGCTTCTTCGGTTTTGTCAGCAAACCTACACAGAAATAGTAAAAAATTACCTTCCCTGCGTTAAGGATGACAAAATGCTTGCTAACGTTTAACCCATTCCAACTCATTGGCGCTTTTAGACGTCCAAAAGAAAAGAGTCATTGGAAAACATTGTGGAAAATGAGGAAATTGCTTGTATCAAGCAATTTTTTCATTGTCCACAATGTTTGCTTCCCGAAAGGTGAAAAAAAATCCCAAATTTCATAAGCTTAATATTGCCGTCTGCATCTGTTTTCAATATGGGCTAGTCTCAAATTTTGTCATCTGGGAATTCTTTAAAGAATGGTACCCCGCTTTGCATGTGTTCTTTTCAAGAGGGAAACGCTCTCTATTATTTTGTAGATACAAGATGTATCTTGTATCTTATCTATTTTTTTGTAATCTGGACTGCAGCCTAGGTTTTTCTTCAAATGAAAATGACCATGTAGCCGGCAAGCCTATGAAAGGCGTTACAGAAAAAGTCGTTGTATCGAGTTCACAAGTGCAAGAACATGTTTCACACTGAGATAGCTTTCATCAGTTTTTATTGAAATTTAGATTAACGTATTAGTCCCACTGCTACCAGTAACGCATGAGTTAGCAAGGAGTTACTGGAAAGAAAAAAAAGTTAAGAAGACCTGAAAATTTGTCTAACTTTTGTACTTTGACAATTTGGAGCGGATTCATACATTGTGTGATTAGGTTTTTCGGTCAGAGATTCGTTAATTTCTGTTTGTATGACCTTATATTGGTGCCAAGGTCAATCCCACTTTTTGCATACTTATCAAACCAAAAACTTTAAAATTGTTCGTATAGCTTTAGGAAAGGTTGTTGATAGCGTTTTGTAATTCACATCTGTATTTCTGGCGGCAAGACCTCTCCCCTGGCACCGAGGTCAATGTCGTCTGTTATGCTAAAGTCTAATATCAAGGTCACATTCCAAAAACTGGTAGATACGGGGATACTCAATAATAAGGCAATGGACATTGCTTTCCTCATGTTTCGAGGACGAACTGTTGTATATGAACTTAAAAGTCGTCGTATAATTTTTTCAGAAAAGGGCAATCTAATGAAGTCTGTTATTTTTGAAAGCGAACCATATTAACCCTTGCCTGTACAAACCCGGGATTTCATGTCTTTTGGGGTTCATACTTGAGAAAAGATAGTGGAAAAATAAGAAATTGATCGTTTTAAGCAGTTTCCTATTTCCACAATTATTTCTACCATATAAGATGGTTTGATTTCAAATTGCATCCAATTTTCATTGTCGTCAGCAACTTCTCTCAATTTAGACCAGTCTAAAATTTATAACAAATGAACCATGATGGTCATATATCGCTCACTTAAGTATTCTGGCTCATGGCTTAATGATGTATAGAAACAGCTCTACTCCTGACTTTTGGGGGCTTATTTTCATAGTACTATAATTCATTGAAGTATTTTGGTAGAGGCCCAACAGTCAGTGAAACATACCAATTATGAAAGCTCTATACCTTATAGTTAAGGAGAAGAAATTTTCAAAGATTTCCTGCTTTATTCCTATGCAAACTCAGGGATTGCACAGAAAAGGGCTAAGTTTATAGTACGGTAAGTAATTGGGGTATTTTGGTCGAGGACAAATAGGCAATGATACATACAAAATATTGAAGCTGTATTCCTTATGATTTAGGAGATTTCATTCTCTATTTCTATATTATATCAAGGATTGCACAGAAAAGGTCTAACTTTCAGAGCACGTTAATTTTTTGATGTATTTTGGTAGATGGTTAATGGGTATTGATAAATATCAAATGTTAAAGCTCATGTAAATATAGTTTAGGAGAAGAAAAAAATCAAAGATTTCTTTCTTTATTCCTATGTAATATCAGGAAACGCTCGGAAAGGGGCTAATTTCAGAGTATGGCATTTCTTTGACATATTTTGTAGACATTGATACATTCCAAATAGCAAATCTTTAGGTCTTATAGTTTGTGAGAAGAACAATGTTTTTTTTTTCTATGTAAAATTAGTGTTCGCAGAAAAAAGAGTTAATTTTCAGATTACGGTAATACTTTGAAGTATCTTGGTAGAGGGTCATTAAATGATGTCATATATAAAATATCAAAGCTCTATGCCTTTTGGTTAGGATGAGAAGCTTTTTTTTATATTTTTTTCACTCGGTTGCCATGGCAACCATAGTTCGTCATGTATTTCAATTCTTTGAAAAAAGTTGAATGAGCATATTCTAAGGATCATTTCTGTGAAGTTTGGTTAAAATTCCATTGCTTGTTTAGAAGGAGATTCGTTTGAAATTTCAACAGACGGAGGGACGGATGGACGGATGGACGGACAGACGCCAGACGATGGCCGATCACAATAGCTCACCTAGAGCACATTGTGCTCAGGTGAGCTTAAAACAGGAAAGGGTAAATTTGCACACATTTCTATTCACATTATAATCTAACCAATAAACCTCGATCATCATTTCAACTCCATGTAACTAGGATAATCGCCATATGTCCGCCGCTGTGTATCGTCGCGCGTCTGTAAACGATCTCTTTTAATTTCTCCGCCCCCACCCCCCGATCCAATGGGCCAATAGTGATGAAGCTTAAATGTGTCTTTCTTTGGTTGAACCTGTCAAATTCCTTAAAATTAAATGCATGAAATTAAAACGCATATACATTTAGCCATAGGTTTATAGAAGTAACGGCAGTTTCATCCAGTTTGGCCCAAATGAGGTAGGCCCTATGACTCCAACAATCGTCAATTTTCGGATCGACATGCAAGATGCAAATTATACGCCCCTTATCTATTGATGCGATGTTATGAAAATGTATCCTATAAAGCGAAAATATACTTGGGGAAAAACATCATTAAACAAGAGAACCATGATGGTCTTAAATCGATAATATGAGTCATCTGCTTTTTTGTTTTAAACAAGACGCAACTGGGGCTAAATTAATATAAAAAATATGATTTCGGGCATAATACAAAACCATTGAGTAATGCCACAGAAAGCCATAGGTTTTATAGTCTTAACCATTACCAAACAATCCCAAATTTTAACTCCCCCGAGGGAAATATCTTTGGAAAACGTAAGAAAAAGAGAACTTGCTTGTTACAAGCAATTTCTCCATTTCCGAATTAATTTCTACCCTAAAAGCTACTCATATCTTAATTTCAATTTAATTCGAATTGCCAACGCAACTTCTTTCAGTTTGTAGCAGTCTTCAATTTTGGCATCTGTGTATAGGGGAGAACAATTTAAAATTGAGCTTATTGAGCATTCTTCCAAACTTTGGACTTAGTACATTTTTGGCATTTTTGTGGATAACCATCTGGATACTTTAAATACCAAATGTAAAAACATTACACCTTATACCTGGGCTATGGATATTTTCTACAAGAGCATAACACAAGAAAAATCATCTAGTGAAACTACATAACAAACATGAATGTCTTAGGCCTCATATTTGTAGGACAAGACTTTTGAATTTGCTCTATTTGAGCGTTTTTCTGAAATTTTGACCCTTGGGGTAGGTTTATTTTGACCCCAGGAGTATATTTTTGACAAATTGGTAGAATACCACGTGAGTATGCTATATCTTGAATATGATAGTATTACACAATTATGCACTGCGAGGAGTAGATATTTGAACATGCTGAGCATTTTTCCTAACTTTGAACCCCTGGGACAAGGCAGATTTTACCCCCCCCCCCTCCGGGTAGTCCCTTCAATAGTAGATAACGATCGGGTTATGCTATATTCCAAATGTGAATGTTTAACCCATTCCCACTCAATCCCTACTTTTTACGCCCCTCAACAAAAAAGCTTTGGAAAACATTGTGGAAAATGAAGCAATTGCCTGGATCAAGCAATTTCTTCATTATCCACAATGTTTTCTATCCAAAAAGACAAAAAAAAAAAAAAAAAAAAAAAATCCATCAACTTGAAATTGTCGTCTGCAGCTCCTTTCAATTTGGACCGGTCTAAAATTCCACTGTGTTGGAATGGGTTAAGGCCTTAAAGTCAAGAAGAAGCGTTTTTTAACTTTCTCTTATTGAGCGAAATTTCCAACTTTGAGACCCCTGCCACCATTGTGATCTCATGGACATAATTTTTAATAATACACAAAAGCACCTAGTCATGTTACATAACAAAAATGAATTCCTTAGGTCATATAGTTTCTGAGAAGATTCTATTTGCTCTAATTGAACGTTTTTCCAAATTTAGGACGGTCTTTCTTTGACCCACAGGTGTATTATGTTTAGAAGAAAGTCTTGTGATTATGCTATAAATATATCTAATAAAATTGCCATAGAAATTGTGGTTTCTTAAAAAGGTTTTCCGAAGATTTGTTATCATTTCCCATTTTCAAATGCCACATCAAAAAGTTTTTCATTGAAATTCTTTAACAGCTTTTGTAGAGCTTCACCCTAAGAACATTACTGCTCAGTTTCAGCTTGATTGACCAACTGGTTTGGGAGAAGTTTTTTAAGAAATTGTGGACGGACAGACAATGACCAATCACACCAGCACAACCTCGCACTTTACACTCAGGTAAACAAAGAACACGGAGATGATAAGAAATTTTGAACAAAAAATTTATTTTATTTTTATTTTATCCATTTTTTCTTCTTTTTTTAACTTGCGAAAACATGGCATAAAAATATGACACAAACATGTTTACATGTAAAATTATCCATACAAAAATACATTACAATATATCACAATCGTTTATTTTTTTACTTTTAATTTTTTGCAGAGAAAAGGGCAAGATATGCGCTTATCAGTGATAAAAAATATCAAGATTTAGTTTCTACAGAACCAACAAAAACCATTAGCCCTTTACAATACAATCCCAACTATCTTGACGCAGTGCAGAAAACAGATATGGATAACCTCATGGGAAACGGAAAATTGTGTGTAAAAGGGATATGTCCGTTTTCTATTTTCTATGGCACTTACTTTTCGGTTTCAATGCACTTGCTTAGACGTCTGCAACTTAAACTGTCGTCTGCTTGTGGTTTAAACTACATTAAACTAATAGTAAATTAAAAGTTCGAATAGGAGAATTATTTACTCGGAGATTCGCTTTCGAGTTGTGTAAAAGATAAATCGTCGATAGGTGACCAAAATGCCAATGCCATTACTGCGACACAGACAAAGTTGTAACGAGATTTGATGCCCAAAAAACACATTTCTTGACTTTTACGGTAACCTGAGAGGTCCCTTTTCGCATGACGTTTAAAATATATTTACACAGACAAAATTTACCCGTTTATCATCACTTGGAGACAACGACGAAAAAAAAAATCGTCGTTGGGCCATCAAATTATCGTAAATACAGATTGATTAAGTTGTGGTTATGATATTTTTGTCGCCCAGCGACATTCAAATTCACTGTGACAACAAAGTACAATCCGAAAGAATGCAACTAGCTGTTATTTTACTTCGATGGAACGTATGCAGAATCATTGTAAGTGACTGTGAATTTATAACTATGGTCATTTATTTACAGTGTTTTCCCGATTATCCTACCCAACGTGATATAGAGCCATTTCTAAAATCCCATTACTTCAACCTTATAGGCCATTAATTCGGCATACGCCGTGGTTGGGCGTGCAAATGTCATAACTACAGCTTTATTCAAGCCATAGGTACAACATTTCCCACGCCCAACGACATCATTCTTTGAAATGCTCGCACTATTTCTAAAACCTCATAACTACAATTTTGTAGAGTGACAAATTAGCATTCAAATTGTACTATAACTGAAATATAACGACAGACCGTATTAAAGAAAAGTCATACAAGCGTCTCTTGATTATTTGATTAAAGCTGTGAAAATGCACTTGATTTGTCACATGTGTGATCTTAAACCCTTAAACCATCTGTGGTTACATTTGCACAGGCAGAGGTCCTTTTAAAATGGCGCCAGACTGTGAGGACACATTTCACAAGGGCGGCAACCCCGCAGAAGGCAAGAAGGACAATCGTAAAAACAGTGTTTCTCGCACCTTCGTCATAGTTCTTTGAGATGCTGCCAATAAGTCCGACAATCAGTACAAGATAGGGTGTGAGGGTATATCTTGTATATCTATCTAGTAAGAACCAGTCTGTGAAAACAAAAGCGACAATTACGGCGCTCAGAATAGACAATGCTACGGTACTGGCGTTATGTTGGCTGATACCATCGGCTCGGTATGCAAGAACAAAGGCAAGGTTCAGCATTGTGGCTATAGTACACCACGTAGCGTACATACTCAACCCGTTATGAACCAAGGCTCTGGTCAACCAAACGTCCTTTCTCCTCCCTTGTTTGGTCAGTATGTCCATGTTTTGGTCAAGGGCTCTGTATGACAGTACCAGACAGATAACTAATGTTACGACCATAAGAAAAAGAACCACAAACGCAGCTTCGAGGACTTCTCTGTCAAACACGATCATCCATGTACAGTTTAATGCAAGGTTGAATAAATACACAGCAAAGAACGGTATGGATAATAGTATCGGGTTCGTATATAGTGGTCCTTGGTCTGTTTTTCTAAACAAACCGATGATAGAGTAGACGATCCAAAGGCCTTGCCATGCGTAGATGAAGCCCCAAATAGAGAAAGTCCAACTCGCTGGTGTTATTTCTAGTGAGTATTTGTCAGATAAATCCCCGGTGGTAGACTCATATAGGCCTGTAAAGGAACATAAGAAAACGTTGGAATTGACTGGTCGCGAATATCTGTCAAAAATTGATCTAGCTAAATGAAATCATTAATTTAAAACGAAAGTAAACTTTAAACTCCAACATTGGCCGACATGTAAGCGAAGCACTTTCGTTAGTTTGGCGAACTTAACGCCGTAACTACAGCTAATTCAAACTCTAGTAAAGAAGTTTAGTTCGCCAGCCAACCATTATACATTTTTACTTTACTGGCCATAAAGTTCGCAAAATAACATAAGTGGAACTTCCTATCGGAGTAAAGTGGGCGTTGCCAGCGACCCGTCGTCGCCAACCAACAGAAAAGGGTAATCTTCATAAAGCCAACCAACGGAAAAGGTACTCTTCAGAAACTTAGTTTGATATTTCATGTAAGGGCAAATTAGACGGGAAAACATCAACCAGACAACAGACTGTTTTCCCACGAACTAATCCAGGATTGGAACGAATTCCCTTCAGACATACGATTAGTAGGTTTAGGTAAGTTAACGCCTTTAACCAATTATCGCATAACATAGGCTTTTTAAGTTTCCAATGACTTCTAAATATAAAACATTGTAAAAAAGAGAAGAAAGCGCTTGTTTCAAACTATTTTTTCTTTCTCCATTATGACTCTCATTTTTTTACATTTCATATTACATGCTTAACGCTACTGAACAGCATCTCATTGAGACCTTTTTTTCGATTTTTTTTGGAAGTTCGCTCCAAAAATAAGGGGTCTCGGGTAAGAAGGGGACTTACCAGTATTATTATTGGAAGCCAGAAAGTTGAAGACCAAAGTGACAGTGAACATACAAGGTGTCAACACCATGAGTACAGCAAGTAATATAATGTGACCTGCCATCTCTATCTTCTACTTGCTGCTAGTTTCTTAAAAAACCAGTAAACCTACAACGAAAAAAGGTAATAAAAAATGAATTTTAGTTTCTTCTATGAAGATCCAATCGTTTTGATTTCTTTTCATACTTCCATTGGAAGTATGAAAAGAAATCAAAACGACTGAATCTTAATAGAAGCTTCATGAACAAAATTTTGAGCACGCAGCTTTTTTGTATGCTTGCACACAAAGTAGATCCATCAAATTTTAATCAAAATTAATAAAATATTTCATTTTTTTGCTAGATGGTATTAAGTCATAAGAAATGAAGAGAATACTTTTTTCTGTTTTCATTGAGATATGAACCTAAAACATTAATCTCAATATACGCGAAGCGGATTCACATATTTGGTTGATTAATTATTCAGATTCATACCTCAAAGAAAACTAAAAAAAATCTTTTCTTCAATAATTATTAAAGAAAAACACTTTCATTATCATTCGCATAAAAAGCTATTACATGTATTATTGTAGTCTAGATTAGCTGAAGTATCGAAGAAACAAGGAAAACAAAGAAATGCAAATATTACCTATCTAAGACCAAGAAGAGAAATAACGTTCAAAGTCTATTGAATAGTATTATTTTCACAAGTGAAATAATGCGTTCAAAATGACGTCACATGAAAAAAAGTATGGAGCGATTGACGTCGCTATTTCCCGCATCTAATATAGACGCCATAACGTTATGTTTGCAGGTTTGTCTTCTAACGCAAACAATTCTTTAGCAATGTATAAATTTATCTAACTTTAAGTTTATTGTTTAACACAAAATAGAGTCTATCATTCATCCCAACTCGTACACCGAATATTTTGGGAATCGCCCAACTCCAAGATACACATGTATTTCATTAGCGTGCGTTTTTCTTTACTGTTTAATATTTTTATCTTTAGTTTGTTTTTGCATTTTCTTTTTTTTTTTGTGTGTGTGTGTGTGTGTGTTAATCGGTCTTCTAGACGATTGAATACGAGAAGCGTCTCATTTCGTGACTTCATTGTCGAAGCAATCTCATTAACCCATTCCCACGCGAAAAAATTCAGATTTGTCCAAATTGAAAGGAGCTGCAGACGAACATTTCAAGTTGATGAAATTTAGAATCTTTCGTCTTCTTGATATTAAGCATTGTGGAAAATGAAGAAATATGATACAAAAATGATACAAGCTATTTTCCATTTTCCAGAATGTTTTCAAAAGCCCTTTCTTGAGGGGCGTAAAAAGGGGGGATTGTGTTGGAATGGGTTAACTTAAGCCATTACCACACAACGAGATTTACGAATAGTCACAATTCAAAGGTGTTGCAGATGAGAATTTCACGTTGATTGAAATTTAAAATCCTTGTCTTTTGGAATAGAAAACATTGTGGATTATGAAGAAATTACTTGAAACAAACAATTTCTCCATTCTGAAGAACGTTTTTCAAGCTTTATCCACGAGGTGCTTTAACAGCGGAATTATGTGGGAAAATATTAAACCGGACGACCCCCGAAAATCTAAATCGAATCGAATCGGGGCTAACCTATTACCACACAATACCCATCTTTTACACACCCATGGGAGAGATTGTAAAAGCAATGTGGAAAATAGAATTTTCAAGCATTTTCATTTTTTTCCCACACAGTTTCTTACCAAAAAGACAATCAGACGTATTCAACTAAGTGATGAAGAGATTTTATATAGGTAAGAAAACAGATGCATGGAAGCCAATGTCTCATCCACAGGCTCTTAGTTTCTTGATCATATTCCAGCTTCTAGGCGGATTCGATCAGGAAATCAAATGCCCGTGGTTTCATCTACTATATATGTCTTTCATGTATAACAGTGAAAAGTAATTTAGAATTAAACATAGACATTGGCATTTATGAAACTTATTCAATTAATTACGTGTATAAATTCTATGTAAATAATAGTTAAATAAAATACCTGTTAATCTGTTGCCTTCTCTGTCTGTTGGCGAATATATGAACACAAGCTAATGCGCGTGCCTTATTTATTTGATCGATTTTAGGTCTATTTATAGCTCTTTAGTTGTATAACTCGCCACTTACCGTGACGTCGGAAAAAGAAATATAACTGAATTGTGTTCAGTGACCCGTGAAAGCGCTGTAAGGTAAACCTTGTGAAAACCAATACATAGCCCTCCTATGACCCTTCAACAGACGAGTCCATTAAAACTCGACACAATCACGTTTAAACGGAATGAAAAAAAGAACTATGAAAAAGAGAATATTCTTGTTGCAAGAAAGGCCTCCATTTCTCATAATGTTTGCTGTCCTTTTAATAGAAAAAACTCTTACAACTATAACCAGTCATAATATGGTGGTGGTGTTGTTGTTGTCTGGTAATAGGTAAAAAATTGTCAAATAAATGAAGATAAGTGACAACACCACAGCTAGTATAGGCATATCGTCGTTGTCGTTCTAAAACGTCGTAACTACAGCTTGAATCAAGCTGTAGTTACGACGTTTTAGAACGACAACAACGATATGCATGATAGACCCTATCTACGTGACACAAACACGCAGATACGCGCGTGTGCACACTGTGACAAAAGTTGTACAAAAACATCGGCAATGCGCACTGAATTCTTCTGTCAGAACATTACATAAGCGCACAATCTTAATGACCTGTTAAAAGCGGAAGGTTTCTAAGAAAAACACTGGGGTCGGGAAGTCGAACAAAGGTTAAAGACTGACAATCAAAGAGTCAGTCGACCAATCAAATCATTCTTTCAGACCGGAAGTGAACTTTGAACCCCAACATTGGTCGACATTAGCATGAAGGAATATTGTTGGTTTGGCGACTTAAACGTCGTAACTACATCGTTATCAAGCAGTGGTTACGAAGTTTAGGTCGCAAACTAACAGTTTCACCTTTTTTTGTTAGATGTTACACGCCATAAACCTAACCGGGGAGTCAACGGGTAAGTCCATCGACCAGTCAATTGGAAAAACCGAACTTATTTTTAACCTTTATAACCACTACATTATATAACTCACAAAATATGTGTTTTGCCTCGGTAATCTCATCCTTAACCACAATAACCCATTACCAGATGGGAATATTTTAGGCTGGTCCAAATTGAAAGGAATTGCAGACGATATTTCAAGGTATATATGAGCTTTTTTTTTTAAAAACTTTCTGGGTAGGAAACATTGTGTAAAAAATGCTTATCACCAGGAATTCCTTAATTTGACATAATGTTTTAATATATTTTATTTTTCTTTGGAACGTCCAAAAGCATCATTTTGTGGGAGAAAGGATTAAACTAGTCCCACTTAATTCCGCTATTTTACATCTCACAAGAAAAAAATGTTTTTGAAAACATTGAAAAGTATTAAGAAATTGTTTTTTACAAGCAAATTCTTCATTGTCCACCATAAATTCTAGGCTAAAATAAAAAGATTTTCTAAACTCCGTCAACTAACAATTGTTGTCAGACGTCTGAATCTTCTAACAATTCCAGAGTAAAAGTGATCACTAAAAGAAAATTGAGGAAATTCGTGTGTAGGATCTACTTTATTATTTGCGAGAACCAAAACCAAAAAAAGAAAAAGAAAAATAATCGACTCTTAACTACACAATTCCGCATTTTGACACGCCGAAGAAATTATACGCTGAAAAATATTGCGGGAAAAGGAGAATTCGTTTGTAGAAAGCAACTTGATTTCTTCTTTTCTTACATTTATTCTAGCCTACAGGGCTTTCACGTTGAAAGTAATTTAAATTGTCCTCTATAACCTCTCTTAACCCAGACGACAAAACTTTGGACTGGTCCCAAATAAGGGATGTGCAGACGAGTTCAAGTTTGGGAAATTTTATTAACCGTTTGCCTTTTAGGACATTAAACATTGTAGACAATGAAGAAATTGCCTATGACAAACAATTTTTTGTCCACCATGTTTCACAGAGCTTTGCTTTCCTGATGGCGTACAAAGTATGATTGAGTGGAAATGGGTCAATTTTTATCATTCTAAAACTTCGTAAATTCATAAATTGATGCTTCAATACTTAAATCTCATTCACTGGTTTTCACGATCCCTCGGAGTAGCCTAACTTTCAGGAATTACTGTCGGAAAAGAACCGTAATTTCACCAAGATATCTTCTTTTACAGCAATGTCTTTTCTGACATAAAACATACATGTATTATTATGAACGCAATCTTTAAAATGTGTGGGTTTTTTTGCAATCATTTCAAATTTGGACAATATCATCGAGAAATTATGGATTCTGTGCACAAGACTTTGCCTCAGGCAGAATCATACAAAATTGACGGGTCGCCAATCTAAACCCATAACCAGACAGAAATAAGTTAGACTGATCCAAATTCGAAGGAGTTGCAGACGACAATTTAAAGTTGAAATTGTATACTTTGTATCTCTCTGGTGAGAATACTTTGTGAAAAAATGAAGAAATTGCTAGTTACAAACAATTATTTCATTTTCCACGATGTTTTTCTTGGTGGGCGTCAAAAGGCGCCATTGTATGAGAATGTGTGAAATACTCTGGTCTAATTTGACAAAACATGTTCAACTTAACAGATAGGCAACAAACATCAGCAGGCAAATGACAGATTGCTGGCAATTTCTCCGTTTTCCACAATGTTTTCCTATGCCTATTTATTGAGGGGGATAAAAAGAAGGGATTGTTTGGAAAAGGGCTTAATGAATGATCACGAGTTTTAGTCAACCCATAATGTTACAAGGCGTGCACTTATTTGTGAACTTTTCAATACGAACTGTTATACAACTGACTCGTGAATGACGTAAATCACAATAAACAGCTTAATCCTTTCAACTGTACATATCTTTTTTGTTTGTTCGAAAACGGAATACAAGTGAAGCGACGAAACATGAGCAAGACACAAAACAAGAGGGCCGTAATGACCCTGGATCGCTCACCTGAACTAGTGCATATCAATGTTTTTTGTTCTTTTTTTTTAATTTCTCTTTTTCTATCTATCGTTCTTACAAAACTAGTGTCAGAATCTCTGTTAGGAAAGTTTTCCTTTAAACCCAAATAGCTGCTCACAGCGTAGGGCTATAATCTGGGTATTTTGGTAGAGTAACATTTTGTGATACTGCATGCAAAATTTGAGATCTATCGGCCTTTTAGTTAAGGAGATTTAATAAAAACCCCATTCTTTATCTCCATGTAATATCAACCTGGAAACACAGAAGAAAAGGGTTTGTGTATATTTCAGAATAATATTCTGAAGGATTTGTGTAAAAATCATATTATAGATGAAGAGAATATTTTCTTGTTTTCGTGGAGGTATGAACCGAAAAAACTAATCACACGGTATGAATACGCAAAGCGGTTTCATACTTAAGTGTGATTAGGTTTCTCGGTTCATACCTCCACGAAAACAAAACATTCTCTTTTTTTTTCTTATAATTTAATAATATCGAGCGAAAAAAAAAACAAAAAAAAAAAAACAACACACACACACACAAAAAAAAAAAACACTTTACAAATGGAGTTATGAATAATTTTGTTCGACCACTCAGAACGCCCGTTTTTGATAGACGAAACTAAAAATCAAGTTATAAGTTGATTCTGTATGGAAAACTTGAGAGCTCTAGGCCATTTAGTTTAGGAAGATTTATAAAGATTCCCTTCTTAATGTCGAGGTAAAATCGAAGATCACACAAACTTTCATTGTAGAAAAAATTACTTGAAGAATTTTGGTAGATGTCATTAGGTAAGGCTACAAGCGAAATATCAAAGCTTGCGATATTAGAAAGAGAAGATTTTTCATGTTGACTTTTCATCTGGTTTGGGATGGCAACAAGATTCCTCAATGGATTTCGATTCTGTGAAATGTTTTGATAGAACGTGATATGAGATTCAATTCTGTGAAGTTTGGTTGAAATGGTTAGTGTGTGAGAATATTTTTTGTAATTGTGGACGGACGGACAGACAGATGATGGATATTAATCGACCATTATAGCTCACCCCGATCACTTCGTGTTCAGATGCCGAACTTTTCAATATGCCTGTGCCTTTCCACAAAGTAATTCCATAAAAACAACCGTCTCAAACTAACCAAACTTTTTCTGCGACATCATATTTGGGCGTGCAAAATGTCGTAACTATAGCTTTATTCAAGCTGTAGTAACGACAGTTTACATGTCCAACGACGATATATACCTTTACCCATTATCAGACGACAAAATTTAAGACTGGTTCAAATTGAAAGGAGTAGCAGACGACAATTTAAAATTTATGAAATTTTAGAATTTTCAACTTTCTGGGTAGAAAACATTGTGTGAAATGAAGAAATTGCTTGTTACAAGCAATTTCTTCATTTTACACAATGTTTTCCCAAGTATTTTTCTTGAGGGGCGTCCAAAAGGGTCACTGTGTGGGAATGAGTTCAGTGGCAATACAAAATATCCAGGAACGAAGATAGGATTTTTTATCATTTATTGCCTAACGATACAAATAAATCGTCATTCTATGCACCTGCTTTGTGATTAGGTTCGTAGATTGTTGAAAGCGGCGTAAAACCCCATTCAAACAAACAAAACAAAATATTTTTTCCAATATTTGTATTTATTTTATCGGATCAAAACGCGGGGTCGAATGGCTATAGACTAGGAATATCTAGATTTCCCACGTTCTCACAATTTTAGCTTGATCAATTGTATTTAAAATAGATACACATATCGAGTTATATAAGAACACACACACCGAGTTATTTAAGTACACTAAAACTTCATGGTCTGTGAAACATGATGTACTTTATCTGAATAACCCACTAAGAGTCTAATATATAGATCACTTTTTCAACAGATTCATCAAAATTCACGTTTACCCTTTCCCGTATAATCCCTTGTTTTTACGTCCCTGTTATTTTATTCTTAAGAAAATATTGTGGGAAAAGAAGAAATTGCTTGTAAAAAGCAATTTCTTCTTTTTCCACAATATTTTCTACCCTACTTAATGGTTATTTTTCTAATTAAATCCACTTTAAATTTTCGTCTGCAAAACCTTTGAATTTGGACAGGTCTAAAATTTTGAAAAACAGGAAAGGGTTAAACCCGGTAAAGTTTTCTTACGAGTCAGACATTTGCATTAAATCAAGTAGAAAATGTTGCAAAGCTAGGAAATGTGGAAATGAAAGGACTTGTGCTAGCTTTTGAAATCCAGGAGTCCTGGACTCTTTGACTATAAAATTCTCAGGATAAATCCTGCTTTTGAAGGGGAGGGGCTAATACAGCTCAAGGGCGAATCAGAAGTATACCCTTCTCGGTTTTTGCAAAATTTTAGACCTGTCCGAAATTATGGGTTTTGCAGACGAAAATTTAAAGAATAAATTTGAAAAATAACCATTCAGAAGAGTAGAAATATTGTGGAAAATGAAGAAATTGCTTGTTACAAGCATTTTTCTACAATGTTTTCTCAATTATAGAATCATAGACGTAAGGTCAAGGATTGAACAGGAAAGGGTTTAAGTACCAAAAGCCCCATTCTTGATTTAGTTAATTCACTTATAAAAATGTCTTTTAAAGATATGAATTTATGAATTTTTTAACGGTACGCAAGACCCCATTTTATAGAAATTTCTAATAGTCAAACGAGTAATTTTTCAGATTTTGGAGGGTCAAACCCTCGTTTACGTGTCAAACGCAAGCCTAAACTTCGTAAGACTATTTCAAAATGATAGCACAAAACTATAACAAGTGCCTTAATTTATGTAGGCACTTGGAATAATTTGTTGTTGACAAATATATCTAATAACCAACCTAGTTGGAAGGTGATGTAATTGTGAACAAGAAGAAGTCGGTTAAAGTCCCAGTCACACCTAAACCCACCAAGTCGAATGGGGTTTACAGTATTTCATTCTGAAGGCTGAAGCACCTATCCATGGATTTTCTGGTATTTTTTCGGTCCGAATATTTAACCCATTCCCACACAACAAAATTTTAGACCAGTCCAAATTGAAAGGAGCTGCAGACAACAATTTCAAGTTGATGTAATTTTAATTTTTTTCGTCTTTTGGGGTAGAAAACAGTGTGGATAATGAAGAAATTGCTTGATACAAGCAATTTCTTCATTTTCCTCAATATTTTCCAAAGCTCTTTAATTGCGGGGCGTAAAAAGGAGGGCTTGAGTTGGAATGGGTTAAAACCTATGTCCGATTCATTCTGTTGGATAGTCTTACTTTACTCTATGGTCGGTCTGCAAAACTTATGAGAAGATTTGATTCAGAGATAGCGTAATAAACTTCAGTAGACCGCCACCAACAAAACCATCATTTTCTTGCAGTCATTGAAGTGTTATCAGTCAAGAAAAAAATATACTATGGAAAGCCAGAAAGTGTCAACACTTGTCATGCTGATCCCGGAATATTCATCGGTTGGCAGGAGGTATAGACAAAGACCAGCCTAAGCATATGTGCAGTCTGATCTTAGTCAACACCACCTGCTAATACCTATAGCAGCACTTGTTTGTATAATTGATTTTCAAAAGAAACAAGCATCTATAAGGGCTTCCAGTGCTTTGATTTAAAAGTAGTCCAGGAAACAGTTTTTATTCAGCATGACAAGGGTTTTAAGCAACAGAGAACTTCCCATTTTCAAAAATGTTCTCTGTGGTAGGCCATTTAATTCTGCGTATCCGCATTTAACTATTCCCAGATCCTATATTCAAGATGACATTGTTGGACAAGAAGAAATTCCTTGTATCGAGCAATTTCTTCTTTGTCCAAGATGTTCTCTAACCAACAGGATGTTTAGATTACACCTATTTTAAATGTCATCTACAATCTCTTTGTAATAAAGCCTCGTGTAAGGGACCGACTTTCAAAAGTGTCTTTAACCCATTATTGAATGACAAAATCTTAGACTGGTCGAAGTTCAAAGAAGTTGCAGACGAGATTTTTTAGCTTATGGAATTTGAGAGATCTTAGTCTCATGGGCTTCTTCAATTTCAACAATGTTTTCCAAAACTGTTTTTCTTTGGGGGCGTCCAAAGGCTGGACTGTGAAGGAATGAGCACAACTCCCAGTTGAAAAATATTTTTTTTAATGATAGAAAATGACAAAAAAGAGCTTAAATAATAATTGAGAGATTAAATCTAAATCAAACGAGTCAAGGTCTGTGATATTTCGATACAACATACATGTACGTATTGCCGTTAAAACTATATTTTTGTGATTTTCTGAATAACAATTTTAGTCTTTCGAATCGTCGCCACTAAAACATCTTTATAATTTAAGAGCGTCCGGTATTTATGACGTCCGGTTGAAATATTTTTGCGATGACAGGTCGAGATTAGAAACACACAAATAAATAATGAATCTTCTTCGCGCATGAAGGAGCAATTAAATTAGATTTTCGTGGTTTAAATCACGTTGGGTAGCATGTGCTTGCCAAAATGAGATTATCTAATACAAGGGGACCATAATGGTCTTATCGCTCAAATGCATATCGTCAGCGTTCGACAAAAACCTCGCAATACAGCTGTAGGTAAGAGGTTTTGGTAGAACACCATCGATATGAATAATCATTTTTTCGATGTTTTTTTTTTTTTGCTAAGTTATACCGTTAAGCCGAAACAAGAAACTGAAAGACAAATTCATGTCAATCTTAAGAATTCTAGAGGTCCCGGGTTCGATCCCCGACGGCGGCACTCATCCTTTCCGACTATTTGTCTCCCACCAATGGGTTGATAATCGTAGACCTATGTGGGAAAGCAGTTGGAGGCTAGGAAAGGATGTGATGGTGGTACTGGTGTGAGAAATACCAGGAATCCATTGTTAGGTGCTCCAGCCGCCGCGATATAACTGAAAGATTGTTGAAAGCGGCGTAAAACACCATTCAAACAAACAAACAATCTTAAGATGTACCGTGGCCTCTAATCTATCTACAACTAAGAGCACGGTAGGCGGATGCCAACGCTCGGCTGTTCAAGTGCTTGATTGTGGGTTTAACTTCTCGGTCGAAAAAGGGACACAATTCGTTCAAAATGTATTTAAGTTTCAAGTGAATGTTTTCAGCAATACTGGAGACATTAAGAATGTAGAAGTTTTTTTATACGACGCACATGGCGACCTGGCTATTGCAATACCTCGGGTTTTCTGTGAAAATAGCTGTGAATGCCCGAATTAGAGAACTTTTGACAAGGAAACAAATGTGACTTGTTATAAATCCAATCTTCCCCGCTAGTAAAATGCAGATGCTATATACCCCCACACTCATTCATACAATCTCTAATACAGCACTTTAAAGTGTGAGTTTTGGCCTACTTGAATAGTTGCTAATGGTACTGCTAATTTTATCTTAATGTTCCAATTTATCTTGAAATCCACTAGAAAACACAGGAAAGAGGGAAAATTGCGATGCGTCCGACAGAGGAAACAACTTCAGCATAACTTTCTTTTCCCCGAAAAGTCTGCCAAAATAAAACACCGGTTTTATGCTGCTATGATCACAAAACACCGAGACCAGCGCACTAACCATTTAACCCTAAATCCCACAGTTTTTCTACTTAAAAGAACACCTGATTTCAAAATTCCACCAGCTAAAAATTGCCATCTGCAGCGTCTTTGAATTCGGACCAGTCTAAATTTTTGTCTACAAAGGGGTATCATCGCTAGCTACCAAATAGTCAAAAACGCTTAACCATTGAACACATGTTGAACATCTATCCATTACACGCAAAGGTCCGGCACACTGAATTGTCAGGGCTATTGCCCCTTGATATATCTATACTACTACTAAAGATAAAAGTGTTACTGGTGCTTTAACATATAACTCTAAAATGATTGGGCACCAGTATATGGGGCTTTTACAAATAACTCTTAATTGACGGGCACCAGCATATACAAACACGCATTCTTGTCCACACATTTTATAATGTTGAGCTTGGGAATCATTTATCTAGACGAAAATCTAAAACCTACAACTTCCATTTGCTGATAATATTTAGAACCCAATTACTTTTTGTCGGTGGGGCCTTTTTTACCAGGACATTACCCTAGGCTTATTATACAAGCATAGAACCGTGTTTTTATGCTATATACTGAATATGCAAGACGAAAACATTGCAATACTAGTTTGAACGCCGTAGACGTTATACGTAGGGGTGGGGTTGGGGTTAACTTGCTCGAATTCAGTGTTTTCCCGTTTTTGACCCAATGGGGTAATTTCAACATAGTTAACTATGAGGTTATGCTTAATACCAAATATAAATGCTCTAAGCCTTATCGTTTAGCAAGAGAAAATGCCCGAACTTGCACTTCTTGAGCATTTTCCAAATGTTGGAATCTCTTCCCTTGCTTAACTGTAACGAATAGTGTATTCATATTTGCTATGTAGCACTGTTTTGTACAAAGTTTCTGAAAATTATGGTCTTGGGGGTCAAAAACGGACCTGCCAAAGGAACCCAACGTTGTGCTCAGGTGAGCTAAAAACCATTTCAATACATAAACGTACTTTATCTTCGAAAATAGAACTCGAAGGCCAAGTGCTTATAATTGCTCAAAGGTTTGCATGTCGAACTCTGGACTGACCCAACAAACTAATTGTGTTTCGAATGAGATATTAAACCGAGAACCCGTGACGATGATTTGCAGCGTGCACGTTAAAGCTCTCAGTGGTTTCGTCCTGTATCCTTGCACTATCCTCTATAACAATTGATCGTCTTAAGGGGGCGTCGCATAAAGAGGCATGTGCTATGGTAGCGATGATAAATAAACGGCAATGCACATCCGGCACGCATAAATTGGTTCTCTTTTGAAGAAAGTCCAACCAAACTGGTCACTGTCTTTCCCGATGAAATGTGAATGTTGATCCTTATTCAACTGTCATATTTTCGTGTATTTCTGTTGACAGTTTCGGGCCTTTTTTCGGCACCGCGATTCCTTTCTAGAACCGTAATCGCGGATACTATGAAGGATATTCCTAAAAAAAGGGAGTTTTTCTAAATTTGACAGATATTCTAAGACTTTCACTGCGCCCCTCAAGAAAACATATATTTTTTTCCTATTCATCCTTATCTTAAAGTGAATTTTTTTCAAATAGAGAGTGAACGTAATTTTCTTGAAAATTCACATCATCATAACAAGCATGTTTTAATATGGTTTGTTATTATCATTTCCTTCTCTTTTTTTTCATCATAGACTCGATTTTCTAATCAATGTACTGAGAGCACTGATTGAAGAGGACTAAGTCATGTTGCACGAGCATTTATTCAATACCAATTACAAAAATAGACTGACAAGTTTACTACTGATTACACATTATCCATATTGTTTATATTACAACATATAGATTAACAGATTTAATGAGTAGCGAAGATCGTTTGACCTTGGCATCGATTCCTCTTCAATTTGGCAACAACTATCCTCCTTTTAGCCCCAAGTATTTTATCAAACCTATTAGAGAACCATGTGGTTAGGCTGTATGTGAAATATGAATGCCCTTGGCCTGGTCGTTTCTGAAAAAAAATCAAAGATTTACTCGAATTTCCCATTTTCAAATACAATGGTAACCGAGTTTTTTTTATGTAATTCAATTCTTTCAACAACGTTTGAAGAATTTCACCCACTAAACATTGTAACCAAGTTTCAGCTTGATCAGCTTACTGGTTTACATAAGGAGAATAATTTTTACGAAAATGCAGACGGAAACACAGACAAAAAACACACAAATAACAATAACTCACCTCGAACTTTGTGCTCAGGTGAGGTAAAAACAAAATATGTGACTTAATTTTTTTTCCAATTTAGTTGCAATTTGAAATATTGTCCTTAATTTCTTTCAAATAGGAACAGTACAATTTTTTTGTTGTCTAGTAATAGGATAGTTTCGGAAAAGTAGGAAAATATAAAGCTCGCAGACAGAGGTGTCTAACAAAAGGGTATATACCCTTAGATGTACATGTATTGTAAAGCCTTTACCAGGTGACAAAATATTAAGATTAGATTAAAATTTAGGGCAGTTGCAGACGAAAAAAAAAACCAAACAAAAAAAAAAAAAAAAAAAAAAAAAAACAAGAGGGCCAGAATGGCCCTAAAATCGCTCACCTGACTAATGTAAGATGATTCGAAATTTTGCCAACACTTTTGAAAAGAGTCACCCAAGGAATATTCATTTAAGTTTAGTTGAAATTGGCCCAATGGTTACTGAGGAGATGTTAAAGATTTCTAAGTCAAAAACTGCCCGCCCTGCCACGCCAATATTTTGGCGTAAATCAAAATTCTGCAAACACCTTTTGAAAAGAGTCACCAAAGGAACATTCATGCCAAGTTTTGTTGAAATTGGCCCCATGATTACTGAGGAGAAGATATTAAAAGATTTCTAAATAAAAAACGGCCCCAACCTGCCACGCCCATATTTGGTAGTCAATCAAATTTCACAAACAACTTTTGAGAAAGGTTCACCCAAGGAACATTCATGTCAAGTTTGGTTGAAATTGGCCAGTGGTTACTGAGGAGAAGATGTTTAAAAATGTCAAAGTCAAAAACTGCCCCACCCTTCCACACCCTTATTTGGGCATCAATCAAAATTCTAGAACAACTTTTGAAAAGAGTCACCCAAGGAACATTCATACCAAATTTGGTTGAAATTGGCCCAATAGTTACTGAGGAGAAGATGTTTAAAGATTTCAAAGTCAAAAACTGCCACGCCCATATTTGGGCTTGAAACAAATTTCTGCGAACAACTTTTGAAAAGAGTCAACCAAGGAACAATCATGCCATGTTTGGTTGAAATTGGCCCAATGGTTACTGAGGAGAAGATGTTTAAAGATTTCAAAGTCAAACAAGAGGCCCATGAGGGCCTGAGACGCTCTACTGGTTATCAAGTTTTCCGTTAAAGAAATCTGATATTTAAGGAAGTTAATTGCTCAAAGAAGAAAGCATAAAGAAAAACAAGAGGCCCATGAGGGCCTGAGACGCTCTACTGGTTATCAAGTTTTCCGTTAAAGAAATCTAATATTTAAGGAAGTTAATTGCTCAAAGAAGAATGTATAAAGAAAAACAAGAGGGCCAGAATGGCCCTAAAATCGCTCACCTGACTAATGTAAGATGATTCAAAATTTTGCCAACACTTTTGAAAAGGGTCACCCAATGAATATTCATTTAAATTTAGTTGAAATTGGCCCAATGGTTACTGAGGAGATGTTTAAAAATTTCAAAGTAAAAAAACTGCCCCGCCCTGCCACGCCCATATTTGGGTGTAAATTAAAATTCTGCAAACACCTTTTGAATAGGGTCACCAAAGGAACATTCATGCCAAGTTTGGTTGAATTGGCCAAATGATTACTGAGGAGAAGATATTTAAAGATTTCTAAATAAAAAACTGCCCCAACCTGCCACGCCCATATTTGGGCATCAATCAAATTTCACAAACAACTTTTGAAAAAGGTTCACCCAAGGAACATTCATGCCAAGTTTGGTTGAAATTTGCCCAATGCTTACTTAGGAGAAGATATTTAAAGATTTCTAAATAAAAAACGGCCATGCCCATGTTTAGGCGTCAATCAAATTTCCTAAACAGGATTTGAAAAGGGTCACCCAAGGAACATTCATGTCAAGTTTGGTTGAAATTGGCCCAGTGGTTACTGAGGAGATGATGTTTAAAGATTTCAAAGTCAAAAACTGCCCTACCCTTCCAAGCCCTTATTTGGTCATCAATCAAAATTCTAGAACAACTTTTGAAAAGGGTCACTCAAGGAACATTCATACCAAATTTGGTTGAAATTGGCCCAATAGTTACTGAGGAGAAGATGTTTAAAGATTTCAAAGTCAAAAACTGCCCTACCCTTCCAAGCCCTTATTTGGTCATCAATCCAAATTCTGCAAACAACTTTTGAAAAGGGTCACCCAAAGAACATTCATGCCAAGTTTGGTTGAAATTTATCCAATGCTTACTGAGGAGAAGATGTTTAAAGATTTCAAAGTCAAAAAAGTGCCTGACCCTGCCATGCCCATATTTGGGCATAAATCAAAATTCCAGGAACAACTTTTGAAAAGGGTCACCAACGGAAGATTCATGCAAAGTTTGGTTGAAATTGACCCAACCGTTACTAAGGATAAGATGTTTAAAGATTTCTAAGTAAAAAAACTGCCACGCCCATATTTTGGCATAAATCAAAATTCTGCGAACAACTTTTGAAAAGGGTCACCCAAGGAACATTCATACCAAATTTGGTTGTAATTGGCCCAATAGTTACTGAGGAGAAGATGTTTAAAGATTTCAAAGTCAAAAACCGCCACGCCCATATTTGGGCGTGAAACGAAATTCTGCGAACAACTTTTGAAAGGGTCACCCAAGGAACATTCATACCAAGTTTGGTTGAAATTGGCCCAATGGTTCCTGAGGTGAAGATGTTTAAAGATTTCAAAGTCAAAAACGGCCACGCCCGGCCACGCCCATATTTGGGCATAAATCAAAATTCTGCAAACAATTTTTAAAAAGAGTCACCCAAGGAACATTCATGCCAAGTTTGGATGAAATTGGCCAAATGGTTACTGAGGAGAAGATGTTTAAAGATTTCTAAGTCAAAAACTGCCATGCCCTGCCACGCCCATATTTGGGCATAAATCAAAATTCCACGAACAACTTTTGAAAAGGGTCACCCAAGGAACATTCATGCCAAGTTTGGTTGAAATTGGCCCAATGGTTACTGAGGAGAAGATGTTTAAAGATTTCTAAGTCAAAAACTGCCACGCCCGGCCACGCCCATAATTGGGCATAAATCAAAATTCTACGAACAACTTTTGAAAAGGGTCACCTAAGGAACATTCATGCCAAATTTGGTTGAAATTGGCACAATGGTTACTGAGGAGAAGATGTTTCAAGATTCCTAAGTCAAAAACTGCCACGCCCTGCCACGCCCATATTTGGGCATAAATCAAAATTCCACGAACAACTTTTGAAAAGGGTGACCCAAGGAACAGTCATACCAAATTTGGTTGAAATTGGCCCAATGGTTACTGAGGAGAAGATGTTTAAAGATTTCTAAGTTAAAAACTGCCACGCCCTGCCACGCCCATATTTCGGGGTCAATCAAAAATCCGGGAACAACTTTTGAGAAGGGTCACCCAAGGAACATTCCTACCAAGTTTGGTCGAATTCCACCCAGTGGTTACTGAGGAGAAGATGTTTAAAGAATTGTTGACGTTTTCCAACGCACGACGGACAAAAGGTGATACCAAAAGCTCACCTTGAGCACGTTGTGCTCAGGTGAGCTAAAAAGGGGGCTTTATCCCCTTTATCATTTTAAGCAACAATCCTCAAGGCCCCTTTTCCCAGGTTTCATGACGGATCCACTCCATTTCCAAAAGAAAGTTACCTTATGACCCTACAATCATTCTGAGAATATTTCATCAGAATCTGACAATAATTGTGGACTTAATCACATAAACAGGATTGTTTTGAATGAAAATCAATAAGGCCCCTTTTCCTATGTTTTCTGATGGATCAATTTCATTCCAAAAGGAACTTTCCTTACAACCCGACAATTGTCCTGTGAAATTTAAAAGACATCTTGATAATGATTGTGATCTTCATCACATACACAAGAATGTTTTGAATGATAATCTGTAAGGCCCCTTTTCCCCTTTTCCTGTGTTTCAAATGCCACACTTATTCCATGCATCTTTGAAGAGAATCCAATAAAACTGTTGACTTTATTGTGTTGACAAAGATATTAAATTCAAGTTCTCATAGGGCCCCTTTTCCTGTGATATTTTACTGTTGGTTTTATCATTCTATGAAAGTTAAAAGTGAATCCGATGAAATATTGGAAATTAATTATGTTTACTAGAATATTTAAAAAAAAAAATCATATGGCCCCTTTTTACATGATACTTCATGGATTGTACCCAGTTCTGAAAAGAACCATCTAAGTATTTGTACAATCATTCTGTGAAATTTTGAAGTGAATCCAGTGAAATCAAGGGACATCATTGTGTTAACCAGAATATTTAAAAAAGTTTTTCATAAGGCCCCTTTTTATGTGACCCTTGTTATGAAAAGAATGATAGTTATGACCTTCCAATCATTCTGTGAAAGTTTCAACAAAATCTGATTAAAGCTGTGGGCTTTATTGTGTTAAGGTTACTTGATGGATCTGAACCAATTCCAAAGGGAACTCTTCTTACAAAAGTATAATTATTCTGTTTGAGTATAAAGACAACCCCATCTCATCTGTGGACTTACAAGCATTAATTAAGATTTTTTAAATTGAATTTTCCTAAGGCCCTTTTTCCTATGTTTCTCAATGGATCAGACCCAATTTGAAAGGAACAATCCTTATGATGGTACAATCATTATGTGAAAGTTTGAAGTCAATCAGGTGAAATCTAGGGCCATTACATGTTAACTAAGATTTTTCTTATTAAATTTTCATAGGGCCCCTTTTCCCACGAAACTTGATGGATCAAACCTACTTCCGAAAGGAACAATCCATTTAATGTAATAATCATTCTGGGAATGTTTGAAGAGAATTTGTTGAAAACTATGAACTCTATTGTGTTTACGAGGACTTTTTCAATCCAGTTTTATTCGGGCCCCTTTTTCCCGTGGTCCCTGACTGATTATACCAAATTTTGAAAGGAACAATTCTTATGATGGTACAATCATTCTGTGAAAGTTTGAAGTCAATCAGATGAAAACTATGGACTCTAGAGTGTTAACAAAGATCTTTGAATTTAATTTTCTAAGGCCCCTTTTCCCATGTTTCTTGAGGAATCATATCAGATTCCAATAGGTACAATCCTTATGATGGTACAATCATTCTGTGAAAGTTTGAAGAGAATCCGTTGTACATTGTTGGCTCTAGATTATTAAAGAGAATTTTTTATTAAACATTTCATAAGGCCCCTTTTTCCTGTGTTTCTTGAATGATCATACCAAATTTCAAAAGGAATAATCCTTATGATAGTACAATCATTCTGTGAAAGTTTGAATGGAATCCGATGAAAACTTTTGACTCCAGAGTGTTATCAAGAATTTTTTAATTAAATTGTCATAAGGCCCCTTTTCCCGTGTTTCTTGACAGATCAGATCCGTTTTCGAAAGAAACGATCCTTATGATTGTTCAATCATTCTGAGAAAGTTTGAAGAGAATCCGAAGAAAACTGTGGACTCTATCGTGTAAACGAGGATTTTAAATGGAGTTTTTAATTGAATTTTCATAAGGCCCCTTTTCCCATGTTTCTTGACAGATCATACCCAATTTTGAAAGGAACAATCATTCTGTGAAAGTTTGAAGAGAATCCAATGAAAACTGTGGACTCTATCGCGTAAACGAGGATTTTTTATTGAATTTTTAATTAAATTTTCATAAGGCCCCTTTTTTCGTATTTCTTGAAGGATCATACCAAATTTCGAAAGGAACGATCCTTATGTTGGTACAATCATTCTGCGAAAATTTGAAGAGAATCCGATGAAAACTGTGGACTCTATCTCATAAAAGAGGATTTTAAATTGAATTTTTAATAAATTTTCATAAGGCCCCTTTTCCCGTGTTTCTTGACGGATCAGACACATTTTCGAAAGGAACGATCCTTATGTTGGTACAATCTTTCTGAGAAAGTTTGAAGAGAATCTAAAGAAAACTGTGGACTCTATTGCGTAAACGAGGATTTTTTATTGAATTTTTAATAAATTTTCATAAGGCCCCTTTTCCCATGTTTCTTGACGGATCAGACCCATTTTCGAAAGGAACGATCCTTATGTTGGTACAATCTTTCTGAGAAAGTTTGAAGAGAATCTAAAGAAAACTGTGGACTTTATTGCGTAAACGAGGATTTTTTATTGAATTTTTAATGAATTTTCATAAGGCCCCTTTTCCTGTGTTTCTTGACGGATCATACCCATTTTCGAAAGGAACGATCCTTATGATGGTTCAATCATTCTGAGAAAGTTTGAAGAGAATGAGACGAAAACTGTGGACTCTATCGCGTAAAAGAGGATTTTTAATTGAATTTTTAATTAAACATTTCATAAGGCCCCTTTTCCCGTGTTTCTTGACAGATCATACCCATTTTCGAAAGGAACGATCCTTATGATGGTACAATCATTTTGTGACAGTTTGAAGAGAATCCCATGAAAACTGTGGACTTTATCGCATAAACGAGGATTTTTAATGGAGTTTTAATAAGGCCATTTTTCCCGTGTTTCTTGACAGATCTGACCCAATTTCGAAAGGAACGATCCTTATGATAGTACAATCATTCTGTGAAAGTTTAAAGAGAATCCAATGAAAACTGTGGACTTTATTGCGTAAACGAAGATTTTAATTGAATTTTTAATTAAATTTTCATTAGGCTCCTTTTCCTGTGTTTCTTGACGGATCATACCCAATTTTGAAAGGATTGATCCTTATGATGGTACAATCATTCTGCGAGAGTTTCAAGAGAATCCGATGAAAACTGTGGACTTTATCGCGTAAACGAAGATTTTTTTATCAAGTTTTAATTAGGCCCCATTTCTCGTGTTTCTTGATGGATCTGACCCTATTTTGAAAGGAACGATCCTTATGATGGTACAATCATTCTGTGAAAGTTTGAAGAGAATCCGATGAAAACTGTGGACTTTATCGAGTAAATGAGGAAAAGTTTAACGGACTGACGACAGACGGATGGATGGCCGGACGCAAGGACGCCCGACGGGAAAAAGCCATCGCTATAGCTCTAGTGGCCTTCGGCCAGTTGAGCTAAAAGGGGCTTTATCCCCTTTATCATTTTAAGCAACAATCCTCAAGGCCCCTTTTTCCCGTGGTCCTTGAGTGATCATACCAAATTTTGAAAGGAACAATTCTTATGATGGTACAACCATTCCGTGAAAGTTTGAAGTCAATCAGATGAAAACTGTGGACTCTAGTGTGTTAACAAAGATCTTTGAATTAAATTTTAATAAGGCCCCTTTTCCTATGTTTCTTGAGGAATCATCTGATTCCAAAAGGTACAATCCTTATGATGGTACAATAATTCTGTGAAAGTTAGAAGAGTATCCGTTGAAAATTGTTGGCTCTAGATTATTAATGAGAATTTTTTATTAAACATTTCATAAGGCCCCTTTTTCCTGTGTTTCTTGAAGGATCATACCAAATTTCGAAAGGAATAATCCTTATGATAGTACAATCATTCTGTGAAATGTTGTAGGGAATCTGATGAAAACTATTGACTCGAAAGTGTTAAAGAGTATTTCTTAACAGTTTTTCGATAAGATTTTCATAAGGCCCCTTTTCCCGTGTTTCCTGATGGATCTGACCAAATTCCCAAAGGAACAATCCTTATCATGGTACAATCATTCTGTGAAAGTTTAAATACAATCTGATGAAAACTGTGGACTCTAGAGTGTTAACAAAAAATTTTTAAAATTATATTTTCATAAGGCCCCTTTTCCCCTGTATCTTGACAGATCAGACCCATTTTCGAAAGGAACGATCCTTATGATTATACAATAATTCTGAGAAAGTTTGAAGAGAATCTGATGAAAACTGTGGACTCTATCATGTAAACGAGGAATTTTAATGGAGTTTTTAATTGAATTTTTATAAGGCCCCTTTTCCCACATTTCTTGATGGATCAGACACATTTTTGAAAGGAACAATCCTTATGTTGGTACAATCATTCTGAAAAAGTTTGAAGAGAATCCAATGAAAACTGTGGACTCTATCGTGTAAATGAGGATTTTTAATTGAATTTTTAATTAAATTTTCATAAGGCCCCTTTTTCCCGTGTTTCTTGACGGATCATATCCATTTTCGAAAGGAATAATCCATATGATGGTACAATCATTCTGTGAAAGTTTGAAGAGAATGCGATGAAAACTGTGGACTTTATCGCGTAAACGAAGATTTTTTAATTAAGTTTTAATTAGGCCCCTTTTCCTGTGTTTCTTGACGGATCTGACCCAATTTCGAAAGAAAGATTCTTATGATGGTACAATCATTCTGTGAAAGATTGAAGAGAATCCAATGAAAACTTTGGACCTTATCGCGTAAATGAGGAAAAGTTTAACGGACTGACGACAGACGGATGGATGGCCGGACGCAAGGACGCCTGACGGGAAAAAGCCATCGCTATAGCTCTAGTGGCCTTTGGCCAGTAGAGCTAAAAGGGGCTTTATCCCCTTTATCATTTTAAGCAACAATCCTCAAGGCCCCTTTTTCCCGTGGTCCTTGAGTGGTCATACCAAATTTTGAAAGGAACAATTCTTATGATGGTACAACCATTCCGTGAAAGTTTGAAGTCAATCAGATGAAAACTGTGGACTCTAGTGTGTTAACAAAGATCTTTGAATTAAATTTTAATAAGGCCCCTTTTCCTATGTTTCTTAAAGAATCATATCAGATTCCAAAAGGTACAATCCTTATGATGGTACAATAATTCTGTGAAAGTTAGAAGAGTATCCGTTGAAAATTGTTGGCTCTAGATTATTAATGATAATTTTTTATTAAACATTTCATAAGGCCCCTTTTTCCTGTGTTTCTTGAAGGATCATACCAAATTTCGAAAGGAATAATCCTTATGATAGTACAATCATTCTGTGAAATGTTGTAGGGAATCCGATGAAAACTATTGACTCAAAAGTGTTAAAGAGTATTTCTTAACAGTTTTTCGATTAGATTTTCATAAGGCCCCTTTTCCCGTGTTTCCTGATGGATCTGACCAAATTCCCACAGGAACAATCCTTATGATAGTACAATCATTCTGTGAAAGTTTGATTACAATCTGATGAAAACTGTGGACTATAGAGTGTTAACATGAATTTTTTAATTATATTTTCATAAGGCCCCTTTTCCCCTGTATCATGACAGATCAGACCCATTTTCGAAAGGAACGATCCTCATGATTGTACAATAATTCTGAGAAAGTTTGAAGAGAATCTGATGAAAACTGTGGACTCTATCATGTAAACGAGGAATCTAAATGGAGTTTTTAATTGAATTTTCATAAGGCCCCTTTTCCCACATTTCTTGACGGATCATACCCATTTTCGAAAGGAATGATCCTTATGTTGGTACAATCATACTGAGAAAGTTTGAAGAGAAACCAATGAAAACTGTGGACTCTTTCGTGTAAACGAGGATTTTTAATTGAATTTCTAATTAAATTTTCATAAGGCCCCTTTTCCCGTGTTTCTTGACGGATCATATCCATTTTCGAAAGGAACAATCCATATGATGGTACAATCATTCTGTGAAAGTTTGAAGAGAATCCAATGTAAACTGTGGACTTTATTCCGTAAACGAAGATTTTTTAATTAAGATTTAATTAGGCCAATTTTCCCGTGTTTCTTGACGGATCATACCCATTTTCGAAAGGAACGATCCTTATGATGGTACAATCATTCTGAGAAAGTTTGAAGAGAATCAGATAAAAACTGTGGACTCTATCGCGTAAACGAGGATTTTTAATTCAATTTTTAATTAAATTTTCATAAGGCCTCTTTTCCCGTGTTTCTTTACAGATCATACCCATTTTCGAAAGGAACGATCCATATAATGGTTGAATCATTCTGTGAAGGTTTGAAGAGAATCCGATCAAAACTGTGGTCACTGCGTAAACGAAGAATTTTTAATTAAGTTTTAATCAGGCCCCTTTTCCCGTGTTTCTTGACGGATCTGACCCAATCTCGAAAGGAACAATCCTTATGATGGCACAATCATTCTGTGAAAGTTTGAAGAGAATCCGAGAGAAAGAGAAAACTGTGGACTTTATCGCGTAAAAAAGGAAAAGTCTAACGGACGGACGATGGATGGACAGGCGCACTGACGCCGGACGGGAAAAAGCCATCGCTATAGCTCTAGTGGCCTTCGGCCAGTAGAGCTTAAAAGTGCCTGACTCTGCCACGCCCATATTTAGGGAAAAAACAAAATTCCAGGAACAACTTTTGAAAAGGGTCACAAATGGAACATTCATGCCAAGTTTGGTTGAAATTGGCCCAATGGTTACTGAGGAGAAGATGTTTAAAAAATTCAAAGTTAGAAACAGCCACGCCGATATTTGGGCATAAATCAAAATTTCCTAAACATGATTTGAAAAGGGTCATCCAAGGAACATTCATACCAAATTTGGTAAATTGGCCCAATAGTTACTAAGGAGAAGATTTTTAAAGATTTCAAAATAAAAAATTGCCACATCCATATTTAGGCATGAAACAAATTTCTGCGAACAACTTTTGAAAAGGGTCACCCAAAGAACATTCATGCCAAGTTTGGTTGAAATTGGCCCAATGGTTCCTGAGGAGAAGATTTTTAAAGATTTCAAAGTCAAAAACTGCCCCACCCTGCCACGCCCATATTTGGGCATAAATCAAAATTCAAGTAACAACTTTTTAAAAGAGTCACCCAAGGAACATTCATGCAAAGTTCTCCTCAGTAACTATTGGGTTGAAATTGGCCCAATGGTTACTGAGGAGAAGCTTTTGAAAGATTTCTAAGTCAAAAACTGCTACGCCCTGCCACGCCCATATTTGGGCATAAATCAAAATTCTAGAACAACTTTTGAAAAGGGTCATCCAAAGAACATGCCAAGTTTGGTTGAAATTGGCCCAATGGTTACTTAGGAGAAGATGTTTAAAGATTTCAAAGTCTAAAACTGCCACGCCCTTCCACGCCAATATTTGGGCATAAATCAAAATTTCGCAAACAACTTTTGAAAAGGGTCACCCAAGGAACATTCATACCAAATTTTGTTGAAATTGGCCAAATGGTTACTGAGGAGAAGATGTTTAAAGATTTCAAAGTCAAAAACTGCCACGCCCTGCCACGCCCATATTTTGGGGTCGATCATAAATCCCCGAACAACTTTTGAGAAGGGTCGCCAAAGGAACATTCCTACCAAGTTTGGTTTAATTCGGCCTAGTGGTTACTGAGGAGAAGATGTTTAAAGAATTGTTGACGCCTTCCGACGCACGATGGGCGACGCACGACGGACAAATGGTGATACCAAAAGCTCACCTCGAGCACATTGTGCTCAGGTGAGCTAAAAACAATCACTTTTTGCTTTTTCTCTCAATATTTTAATTTTTTTTGTTTCCTTGGGGTGGGGGAGTAAAAAGGCCTTAATTAAGTGGGAATTGTTAAAAAGAATCAACTGAGGACTGCCAAAAGTACTGACACTGATCTGACTGTGCTGACTGCAAAGACTGGCCAGGGTTGCAACTTTTCATCTATCTAGAGCGACCATTTTACCATAACATATATTGAAAGAAAATAACATCCATACTCTTTCTCTGTGGTATCCTATCTCTTTTTCAAGTATTTGTTTTACAGAAACCTGGGAGGTCCCTTTTTCCTTGACAGATCACATATCATCTGATAAGTTCAAAGAAAAAAAATAAACAAAAATATATGACTTTATGACTTTTAAAATAATTTCTTGTGTCAAAAACCCTGTGATATTTCAGAAAACATTTCCATCTTCTTCTTTTCTCACACTGTTTGAAAGCCTAAGACTCTAATATTTTTGTAATACACAAATGCAGTTTTATCAATTTGGTCCGGCTACTTTCCCCCTAAACCACTTCTCCTTGGTAGAGGGGGAAAAAAGACCCTTACATCAGACTGATAACATTAATCCTTCCACATCTGTGTAACTTCAGTCCATTACAAGCTGGATTATACTATGGTCTTTGTATACCCGTCTGGAAGAAAATCTGAAAGTAATAACATATATATACCTTTTGCTTGATTGGAATTCTATCTTTCAATCAGTTATTTCGGGAACAAACAACAACTGGAAATATGTCACAGACATAGATTCCAAGCATAATTGATAGTCACATGACCTTCAGTTGTGACCTTGATCTTCGGAGTATCCAATACAACTTTACGCATGACACTAGTACTCATCAAGGGGAATTCTGTGCCAAGTTTTTGTTTAAAATTTATCACTGTAGAAGATATGTTCTGGACAAGAATTGGACTGTGTCTGACTACCAACACTATATGCTTTTTGCCATTATATGGCATGGGGATAAAAAGAGCACTACTGCAGGTGATGGATTGTGAAACAAGAATTTATTCATAACTAAGACCTTTGACCTTCTTCCATGACCTTGAACTTAAAAAAGAGCAGCACACTTGCTCTCAGAAAGACGTAAAAGTAAATACAATACACATATTGTATAAAGTAAATACAATACAAATATTATGATAATCAGACCATAGGATCAAGAGATATAGGCAAGGTCAAAATTAAAACTTTGTCCTTCTTCTGTGACATTGGACTATTGAGTGGGAGCTTGAATCAAGTCCAGCACTATTGGTCTGATCAAGATCTAACAGAATTTGAAATATTTTGAGAATCTGTCAATGGGATCAAGAGATATAGGAAGGTTAAGATTTGACCTTTGACCTTCTATTATGACCTTGGCCTTTACAGAAAGAGCCTGGATAAAGATGCACACATCAAGATAAACAAGTATATAAAATATTATGATATTCGGAACATTAGGTTTCAGCAATAACACAAAGATTTTGCACACAGATGAAGACAACTTAATCTGAAAACAGCCCAGCAAAAAGTGCTTTCATATAGTAATTTTCTTTAGGTAATAATTTTTAAATTCTCTAAAGCAACAAGTATGCAAGCCAAACCATTACTCTATATACACATATGGTTAAACTCTTACTAGACAACAAAAATTCTTGAGAGGGTTAAATTTGAGGAAGGTGAAGACCACAATTTAAAGATTTCTAGAATTGAAAAAGATGTGCTAGATAGACTAGAAAACATTTTGAGGGAAAGAGAAGTTACATTGAGAAAGCAATTTGTCCTTTTCCTACATTTTCAAAAGCATTCTGCTTCAATGCATCAAATTCAGGATCATGTGATAAAAACTTAATTTACATAAAAAAAACATATTGAGATATTTAACCCTTTCCTGTATAATCACTGGTTTTTATGTGCCTGTGTTTTTATACTTGAGAAAACATTGTGGAAAAAGAAGAAATTGCTTGTAACAAGCAATTTCTTCTTTTTCCACAATATTTTCTACCCTACTGAATGATCATTTTTAAAATAAATTCAATTTTGAATTGTCGTCTGCAAAACCTTTGAATTTGGACCAGTCAAAAATTTCAAAAACCAGGAAAGGGTTAATTTACAAATAATTTCATCAATGTCATTGATGTAAGCACAAAATCATTGTCTATTGTCTATATTTTATTAAGATTTAAATTGTATTGAACAAATAAATTTCTATACTTTACCTGCAACTGTTTGCCAAGTATATCTTTCATTTTTCAACTTTTTTCCGGAATTGCAATTGGTTTCCAATCCTGCAAAATGAATATATATTAATTTACTTACATGTAATTACTATTTTTTCAAAATAGTCAAAAAATGTTTAAATTTTGAAGAGTAGAAAACAATTTTTCTTAATATTCATTTCCAGCATTCTTACAAACTTTTTACGTATAATCCTACAACTGCTACAAATGTTCATAACATACATATTCTACATCAAGTCTATGGTTATTGACAGATTATTGTTGATTGATTGCCATTGTCATACAAAAAAGGACCTTATGGAAAGTGTTAAAAGCATCAAACCTTGTCAAAACTGGGCAGACTGACCAGAGTCATGACTTTTCACTTTGTAGAATTTCTAAATCTAGAACTTATCCATCATATATTCATGTATTTTTTTTTGTTAACCTCTGCTTGACCCTAACTCTCCTTTAACCCATTGAAAACACAGTGATATTTTGGTCCAAATTGAATGAAGCTGCAAACAACAATTTAAAATTGATGGAATTTTAATTTTTTTCGTCATTTTGGGTAGAAAACATTGTGGAAAATGAAGAAATTGCTTGTAGCAAGCAATTTCTTCATTTTCCACTATGTTCTCCAAAGCTTTTTTCCTTTGGGGCGTCTAAAAGCGTCACTGAGTGGGAATGGGTTATAACATTTTTTGGAATATCTTGGAGATCAAGTTTCGTCTGACGGGCCAGACATTATTTTGATTTTAGAATTTCTTTTTATTTCCTCGGTGTGTCCAGGCACTAAAAACAACTAATTCAGATTCAAAGGATATTCTTACACTTCTAACAGTGGTCAATTCATTAAATTCTAATTCGAAATTTAAATTTAACTCTTTTCCACATGACAGAATTTTATACAGTCCATATTGAAAAGAAGTTGCAGATGACAATTTCAAATTGGTGAAATTTAAAAAAATGTTTGCCTTTTAAGGTGGAAAACATTGTGGACATTGAAGAAATTGCTTGCATCAAGCAATTTCTTAATTGTCCTCAATGTTTACAAAATCTATTTTCTCTAGGTGCATAAAAGAGCTGGATTGAGTGGTAACTAATTTATCAACACAGTATTTTGAATATGGAATAGTTTATTTTTTTTAAAAATGATTGTCTTCTTGAGTTTTTTGTTTCAAAACCTTCCATTAGTAATGCTACATGATTAAAACATTTTAATCATGCTCTTGGATTTCATTTCTATTGTTTGCCGTGGTAACTGCAGTTTACCATGGATAAAGATTCTTTAGAGTACATTAAAACAGCACAACCAAAGGGTAAATACTACCAAGTTTTGTGGGCCTCTGTTGATAAATTTGGTAGATTTTTTTTTCATATTACGAGGGTCATACAGTAAGCACAAAATCTCACTCTAAGCAATTAGCATCAGGTCAGCAATCCATTACCAGACTACAGATTTTTTGAATGGTCCAAATGCTGCAGATGATAATATTCTGTTGATGATATTTTTAAATTCTTAGCCTTTGAGAGTAGGAAACACTGACGAAAATGAAGAAATTGCTTGTCATTTTCCACAATATTTTATAAAGCTTTTTCTTGACTGCTTTAAATAGTATGATTATGTGGGAATGGGTTTAACCCATTCCAACACAAGAAAATTTTAGACTGGTCCAAATTGAAAGAAGCTGCAGACAACAATATACGTTTGATGGAATTTTAAATTTGCCAGTATTTTGGGGTAGAAAACATTGTGGATAATGAAGAAATTGCTTGATACAAGCAATTTCTTCATTTTCCACAATGTTTTCCAAAGCTTTTTTCTTGAGGGGAGTAAAAAGGAGGGCTTGAGTTGGAATGGGTTAACAAGACTCAACTGTCTCATACTTTGCTAAAACTAATACACATACCTATATTTTCTAGCAAAATTATGTCTCTACTTCAGTACTTAGCCCAAACAAGTAATTTCTCCTTTTTCACAATATTTTCCTAAATGAAACTCCTTGACAGTTATGATTGTAAAGGAATGGGTTAAAATAATTATTTCTGATTAACACTTTTCTAAAATGGTTGCCTAATGCTAATACCTATATTTTATATTACGTCTCTACTACAGTACTTAGCCCATTATGAGGCAACTAAGTTTTAGACTGTCCAAATATAAAGAGGTTGCAGAAGACATTTAAATGTGCATCTGGATTTTCAGACAAGTGCCAAATACAAAGAAAACATTTTTGAAAAAAAGAGGAGAAAACAAGCAATTCCTCCATTTTCACAATATTTTCCTAAAATGAAACTCCTTGACAGTCATAATTGTAAAAGAATGGGTTAAAATGATTCTTTCTGATTAACACTGTTCTAAAATGGTTGCCAAGGACAAAATGTGTAGAGTCCTCAATCATTTGACCTCAAAGTGTAATCTTGACCTTATACTTGAATAAGTGTTACAGAGGGAATATACTTCTACTCAAGACAGAGAACGGCAAATGTTTTTCATAAGACAACCTATCCATAAGTATAGAAAACATGGTCTAGACAAACAATTGACCTTCAAATTAGACCTTGACCTTTGACCTACCTAACTTATTAATTCAAATAGCACACCTGCTTGTAATAGAGAACAGATTATTTTGATATCAATCAAAAATTGGCAGACTTTAGGGTCACCAACAAACAAATCGTTTTTTGTTTCATGTATCTGACCATGTACATGTATTTTCTAAAATAACTTTGATATTTAACCCTTTCCTGTTTTATCCCTGCTTTTTACGTCCTTGTGTTTTCATCCTTGAGAAAACACTGTGGAAAAAAAAAGAAATTGCTTATAACAAGCAATTTCTTCTTTTTCCACAATATTTTCTACCTTACTGAATAATTATTTTTCGGATAAATTTGACTTTGAATTGTCATCTGCAAACCCTTGAAATTGGACCAGTCTAAAATAAAAAAAACCAGGAATGGGTTAAGTCAAAGGTCAGAGTTCAGTGGGCGTGGCCAGTGATCTTAATTGATTGATGGACACACTAACAGCAAACTAGCACTGTTACAACTGTTTATCTATCATCGCAAGTATGCTTGACAAAACTATCTACAAATGTAAATGTATAATTACCTTAAATACTGTAGACTCTGTGCTCTTATGACCATAGCTACAAATTACAACTGGTCAAACAATGTCTAAGATTAGTAATCTTTCTAAACTCTGATTTTTGTTGCACAAACAAGAAAACTATGAAGATCAATACTCTGCACTATACATGAAGAAATAATAACCTTGGTCTTAATTTGTCTTGGAATGAAAAACAAAGCGAAAAAAGACTGATAATATTGGAATAGGTTAACATATTAAGCTTCCTTAATCCCATACTACACTAAAGGTATAGAATGAATGTAAAAAGGATACAGTGCCAAAAACAGGCACTGAATGGAGATCCAACAACACCTCAAAAGACCATATTGGATAGGATACTTATTCAAAAGACAGCAATTCAGTCATTTGGTATAACACTGTTGGACATATTGACTTGCAGCAGCAATTTTTTTCAACGCTAGTTCATCTCAAAAACTATAGATTGATCAAGGAAATGAAGTCATTGTTCAAACTACAATAATTCAATTGTTAGTTTCATCTATCAAAAACGAGAATTCTGATCGGCTGAAAAAAATATTCATAGCTCTATGATCAATATTTTTAGCATGGAGCTATTTTGTACCCTCCCGCACAAAATAGTTCAATACAAACTAAATGGTTGTCTAAGGACAACTGCTGTCAAGCCAACAAAGTTTTGTAGGCATCATGCGCAATTTTAGTGTTTGACCTTGAGCTTTGACCTTGAACTTAAGCTATCCAAAAAATTCTTTCAAATGGCGCATCTACTCATAATGGAGAATAATTGTGCCCATTTATTTTGAAATCCATCCATAAATGTAGGAGCAATTGTCTGGACAAACACAATTTTAGTGTTTGACCTTGAGCTGTGACCTTGACATTAGAACTATCCCAAAAATTCTTTCAAATGGCACATCTACTCATGATGGAGAATAACTGTTCCAAGTTATTTGAAATCCTTCTATAAATGAAGGAGTAATTGTCCCGTCATATTCGGATGGACGGACTAGCTAACGGACTAATGCGCATACACCGACTTGTCATAGTGACAACTATGTCTCGCTTACGGCAAGCGGGCTCGGCAGAATAAAAATTTGTAAAATACTTGGTTTTTTGCTCGATGTGGTTAAATTAAATGAAATGAAGTGAATATATGTTGTTAGCATGGAGGAATGAAGCAAAAAACCTAATCACACTTATCTCTGATTCATGAATAAGTGTGATTAGTTTTTTTGTTTCATACCTCCATCAAAACAAAAAATATTCTCTTTATTTCTTAGATAAAGCTGAATATGTACAATCAGAACACATATGTACAAGAAATATTTAATGAAAAATGTACAATGAGCCAAACGATGTTGATCATAAACATACATGTACCATTTAATAGTTAAAATTACAAGTCTAAACTTCATCCATGGGAGTTATGGAAAATACTGTCGAAATCAAATCAAAACATAACATCTCTTTTACATTGCCTGTCCCTATTTTAGGAAATGAGTGTAACCCATTTCCAGACCAAAGTTTTAGATTGGCTAAAATTCAATGAGTTGTCGACAACAATTTCAAGTTGATTGAATTCTGACAATGGAGTCTTTCTGGGTAGTAAACATTGTGGATAATGAAGAATTTCCTTCTGTGAGAAAATTCTTCATATTCAACTTTTTTTTTCTTTTTTTTTTCTTCTGGATTGTAAAAAAGTGGTATTGTGTGGGAATGAGATGATAGAACTCATTCCCTATAGCTTGATATTAATCCTTGTCATACTGAAAAAAACAAGATGTATTTGTGAAAAACCATGCCCCCGAAACAGGAATTCTTTAGAAACGTGAGATTTTTATTGTTTTGTTCCCTTTGTTTTAGGGAAAAGGGTTAAAATTTTGACCTTGACCTTGATGAAATGACCTTCCCCAGTTGCACCTTCTTGAGACCTGTCTACATACCAAATAGAAACATTGTAACTTAATCAGAGTTGAAGTTATAGAAAAATGTTTATTTGGCAGGTTAAGTTTTTGAGTAACATTTTAGGGAAAAGGGTTAAAATTTTGACCTTGACCTTGATGAAATGACCTTCCCCAGTTGCATCTTGTTGAGACCTTTCTACATACCAAATATTAGCATTGTAACTTAATTAGGGATGAAGTTATAGGAAAATGTTTTATTAGCAGGTTAAGTTTTTGAGTAAGGTTTTAGAGAAAAGGGTTAAAATTTTGACCTTGACCTTGATGAAATGACCTTTCCCAGTTGCACCTTCTTGAGACCTGTCTACATACCAAAAATTAGCATTGTAACTTAATTAGGGATGAAGTTATAGGAAAGTGTTTAGTTGGCAGATTAAGTTTTTGAGTAACGTTTTAGGGAAATGGTTAAAATTTTGACCTTGACCTTGATGAAATGACCTTCCCCAGTTGCACCTTGTTGAGAGCTTTCTACATACCAAAAATTAGCATTGTAACTTAATTAGGGATGAAGTTATAGGAAAATGTTTAGTTGGCAGGTTAAGTTTTTGAGTAATGTTTTAGGGAAAAGGGGTTGAAATTTTGACTTTGACCTTGATGAAATGACCTTCCCCAGTTGCATCTTGTTGAGATATATCTACATACCAAATATTAGCAGACGGACAGACGGACACCGGTAAAACAATATGCCCCCGATCTATTGATGGGGGGGCATAAAAAATCATCAGAATTGCAGGAAAATCAAAGAAATGAAAGCACTCGAAACACTGTGGCATTTATCCAGAAAATTTATCCTGTTAATAACTCTGTCCGTTTTGGGGGACAAGCAAGTAGTGTAGACAAAAATCAGACTATACATGAATGCAGGTTAATCTTTGTATAAACATGTACCTCCAGCAAAAACAGGAATATTACAGGTACAAGATCGTAAGGGTTATGGATCTTGAAGATTAAAAGGCTTATAAATGAAATTAACACATTAACAGACTCTATACATCTTTTTATCTTCTGAAGTCCTTAACAAGCAAGGTACATCTATAACAAAGCCCAAGTTTACGCTAGTTGAATACGGGCTATCAGTATAAGACTAAAGATCATCTTATCATTCACTTTCACAAGAGCAATCTAGACAAAATAAAAAGCTACAGTACTTACATTTTAAATGCATTCATAATTACATTGAAATCACTTTTCAACAGCAGTTAATGGTGCTTCAACTTTTCATTTACATGAAGCATTTTCTAAATTTAGAAAATTTACCAAAGTACCTAGTAACAATTGTTGCTGACATGTTCATTTTCAAAATACAATATCTAATGTCACTCTTTCGGATAAGATCTCTTTTATCAAATATTTGTTAAACCTGTTCCCACAAAATTACGCTTTTTTATGCCCCTTTTTGTTGTCTTGTTTAGTGTCAACAGATCATCAAGATCCCTTTCCATAATATGTCTATCAATTATTTCTAGATAGTTTAGTTTAAATGGTTTTATTCGCATCAATTATGAAAGAAGATTTTAAAACTTAGATAAGACCCTGTTGATTCCGATTCCTAGAGAATACACCAGTACTGAATGTCTGGGTTTATGCAAGAACCAAATGAAAGGAAAACAAACTCAGAACTTCTTGATTGTGGTGTTGATGCTTTATTCTTCATACTATATTACCTTTCCAAACAGTATCTGTGGGTATATATTTGTAAGAGGATCATAAGTTTGAATGTACCAGCAAGCAATGTAAAATTCGAGAAAGGGTTAAAATCTAGATATGAATACAAAACATTTCCGTCTATCTCAAATCCTCCCCATCACACTCACTAGATCATCCTTTCTATACAGTACCCAACCAAACCTAGATGTAAACAATTCTTCCCTTAATTAATATATAAAACTGAGCAATAGAAATGTCTCCTAAGGGAATCATTTTAACCCCCTTAACAGGTCAAAATAGAAAATTTGATCCCTCAAAATTTCGGAGATGCATCTTACATACTACTGAAAAATACATAAATTAAACTGCTAACCTTATATCTTTATATGAAAGTAACCAAGAAAAGGTTTGTTAATTTATAGCTTTTGAGGCGCTCTTTTTTATGACCCCTGCAAAACCAGTTCTGACCCCTAGAATTACATGGTCAAAGAGTCAATGACTCCTCGAATTCAAAAGCTAGCAAAATCCATGATTATTCATTCATTTTCTTTAATGCAAAAAAGAGACCATGTTTTTTTTTAACAAAATGTTTCAAAATATTTCATTCAGTACATAAAGTACATAGCATGAGGACCTCATCAGTATTTTTCTTCCAGCTGACATGCCATTCAGTTCAAAATGAATGAAAGTAGGGTTTAACCCATTACCAGACAACAAAATTTTAGACTGGTTCAAATTCAAAGAAATTGCACATGACAATTGTTAGTTGATGAAATGTATCATTATTTTTAATTTTTCTGTCTTTTCAGTTTGCAAACAATGTGGATAATGAAGAAATTGCTTGTGTCTTCCAGAACATTTTTTCCTTGTGGGGTCAAAAAGTGTATTTATTTGAGAAAGGTTTAATCTATCAAAACAATGAGTTTACTGTTTTAATAGTTTTACATACTGTCTGTGATATTATAATGAGATAACCTACAAAGACATCTTGATAATCCATGGGATAGCATATTTACAATAATCTTACACAGTCTGGTTGAAATACAAAACCTACTTCTTAAACATAGCTGTAAGGTCTATTATCTTGACTACACACAATATGTTCTATTCACTTTGATTTTCTTATTATCTATAAATCATCATTTTTTCTATCTATTTGGACATCTCTTAGATAATGATTATCTAGTTAAATGCATAACAAAATCTAGATCTGTGACATAGATATGGATGCTCCAGCAAATATTCCCTTTTGCCAGGAATATGTGAATTAATGTGACATATCATCTAAGAAAACCTACTAAGTCAGTTTGAACTTTGACCTTCAATTGCGACCTCTGTACAAGGTCAGTTGTGTCATTTGACTACCAGCAATGCTTTTGACCTCGAAAGCTACAAAGCGCACATTTCACTTAAGCTATGACCTTCACCATGTGCTTTTTGCACAACTTTTTGCACACCACTAGTACTGATCAAGGGTAAAAAACCATACCAGGATATTTTGAAATCCATCTATGATTGTAGAAAATACACTCTGGACACACATAACTGACATGCACCAACATTCATAAACCTACAAAAACTTTCACACACTGGCGAAGGTAACTCTGTATCTCCTTCGTCCACTTTACAGTACAGTCATAAAAAGTTAAACAGTTTTCACCTACAAATGATATCTCCTTAACAATATGCTTATAACTACATTCACCAATTCCCACATGACAAATTTTTTGACAGGTTCAAATTGAAAGGATTTGCTGATGACAATTAAAAGTTATCAAAATTTTAGATTTCTTGGTAAAACATTGTGGAAAAAGAAGAAATTGGTTTTTGCAAGCAATTTCTTCATTTTTTACAATGTTTTCCCAATTGCTTTTCTTGATAGGGGCATCAAAAGTATCATTGTGTGGGAATTGGTTAATAAGAAGTCTTCATAATTGCACAATTACTACTACCACTGTTACTACTAAGCACAAGTCTCTACGATATACCATCCCTATATACACGTATATACACATATACTGCCTGTCGTACTGGAGTTTCTGCTGTCTACCAACAACCTAAACAATGATGAAATTATGATACATTAATGAATGAAATTATTTCAAAAATTCTTAGAACACATCAGTGAGTATTACAGTAACTAATTAACTAATCATGAGAAAATGTTTATTTTCAGTTACTCAAACACCAGAGCCCCAGAGAATAGATTTGATTTCCAAATAAAATTTCATTATTTGTGCATCAAATCCTTTGTTGTCAGTATCATTTGTATGATGACCGATTAAAGGATTTGGTTAAACTAGAACGGATTCCAAGCAGACTTATACCCCGGCAAACATTTTGTCACCCAAGTGGTACAGTTGACCTATGATCTATGTTACCAAAAAATGATAGGGTACCTCCTTGAGTCATAGATAAAAGTTGCATAAAGTTTCAAAGCCTTTGGCCAAATGGCTAATGAGAGCATTCAAAAGGTTTTCAATTAAAATCAATAGTGACCTTGACCTTTGTGACCAAAACCAACAATAGGGCACTTCTTGGGTCAATGGCAACATTTTTGTTTCATTTTCAGTTTCATGGTTGAAGGTCAATTGATTCTAGATTAAGAGCACATAAACAAAAAGGACAAACAGACAGGCATGGTGAAACTAATACATCTCCCTCTACTTCATAGGTGGGAGTAAAGTAACAGATTCAGATTGTTTTCACTCCCTCTAATCTAGAGCTATGTACACTAACATTTTAGCCATAGTACCTTAACCCATTACCACACAACAAAATTTTCAGACTAGTCCAAATTCCAAGAAGTTGCAGATGACAAATTTCAGTTGGTGAATTTTTTTTTTGCCTTATTAGGTATAAAAACATTGTGGTTAATGTAGAAATTGTTTGTTTCAAGCAACTTCTTTATTTTCCACAATGTTTTTTAACGCTTTTTTTTCTTAGGGTGTCAAAAAGTGTTACAATGTGGGAATGGGATAATTAACAAAGGACAATACTTGTATTCATTATGATTATCTTTACACTTAACTAATCTTGATATTTTCAACTATTTATCAAAATGATAAAATGATTGAGGGAATCATTTCCCTATCCTACAGTGCAATATTGCAGTATACTAATTTTTCAGTATGGAATACCTATAATATTATACTATGATTATTCCTTGACTTCTTTGCAGCTACATAACAATAAACTGCAAAATCATGGAATCAAACTCATCTCAATTTCAACATTTGATTTGATCCATACATTATACAAGCTTACCTTGGATTTACTTTTATCATCTTTGACTGCCTGCAAATACACAATCAAAAACATTAAAAGCTATATGTGGCTATTTATTAAAAAGATGTGAATTACAAAATCTAACATAACTATCAGTGATTTATATACATCTGCCTTATGCACGAGTTACACAAAATAATTCTATTTGACACCATTTTTCTCCTGGAATGTGTACATCTGACACAATTTCTTGGGTCCTTGATTTTTTCAAGCTCGACACTTTTGGCCTTTTCCCGTCATTTGTTTTGTACAGTAACTAAATCAAAATGTATTCTACCTATTAAGGGACATATATTTTTTTCCAATTCGAACAGAATTTATGTCGTCTTTAACCCCCTTCAATGAATCAGTCTAATATTTTGTTGTCTGATATTGCATCAAATACAGTCAATAGTTAACACCACCCCAGGCTTTCTTTGGCTTACTCACTACTATCCCACAAATTGTAACAAGCAAATTCTCCTTTCATACAATGTTTTCTGCTCTAAATGGTACTTACTTTTCTATTCAATTGAACTATAAATTGCTGTCTGCAGCTTCTTTCAATATAGTAGTCTTAAATTTTATTTTCTGGTCACAGGTTCAGTCTCAGAGTGAGATTTTAACCACATTTAAACAAGTTCTAATTTGAAGAACAAGAAAACACATGCTAAACACATGTTCTTTAACCCATTCCCACACAATTCAGATTTTTTATGCATCTCAGTTAACAAAAACTTATGAAAACATTGTGAAAAATAAAGATTGTATCAAGCAATTCCTTCATTTGCCACAATTTTTCTACAAAGAAAAACAAAGATTTTTAAAAAATTTCATTAACTTGAAAATGACATCTCCATTAACTTTCAATTTTGACTATTCTAAAATTTTGTTGTGTTGTAATGAGATAACCCAATACCAAACAACTAAATTTAAGACTGGTTCATATTCAAAGGTATTACACAAAGATTTTGAGTTTAAGATAAAAAGTAAATGCTATCTACGAAAGAAAAATATTGCTAGGAAAAAAGATATAGCTTGTTTCAAGCAATTTCTCTACTTCTCTACACTATAGTTTCCAAAGCTACTTTTCTTTAGAAATGTGTTACGTAACGTCAAAAGCTAAGGAAAAATTCAAAATTCACTGATTGCTGGAACCACTCAGAAAAATCGAATGAACAATCAATGAACCGAAAAACCTAATCACACTTATGTATGAATCCACTTCACGTATTCGTACAGTGTGATTAGTTTTTTCAGTTCATACCTCCATGAAAATAAAAAACATTCTCTTCATCTCTTAAATGACTTCCTTATTTTTTGAAATGTTCTTGACCATTCATTAGGCAGACTATCTTTGTTTGATATTTCAGTTGAACTACCATGTTGGTGGTCAGAGGTCATAGCCTGCAATCAGTAATCTGTCTCCTGGGCTCATAACACTGTTTTGTACTCATATACAGTTGAACTTGTATTAACCAATTCCAAAACAATGACGCTTTTAAATGCCCCTCAATATCAAAGCTTTGGAAAGCATTGTGGATAATGAAGAAATTGCTTGTTACAAGCAATTTCTTTATTATCCACAATGTTTTCTACCCTAGAAGAAAAATATTTTGAAGATTTCATCAACTTAACTTTGTTATCTGCAACTTCTTTCAATTTGGATTAGTCAAAAATTTCATTGTGTGGGAATGGGTTAAGCGAATACTCAAGGGACGGCCAAAATATGGTCGTTTAAGAGAATGGCCACTTAACCCATTCCAACTCAAGCCCTACTTTTTACACAAGAAAAAGCTTTGGAAAACATTGTGGACAATGAAGAAATTGCTTGTAACAAGCAATTTCTTCATTATCCACGATGTTTTCTATCCCAAAAGACGAAAAAAATTGAAATTCCATCAACTTGAAATTGTCGTCTGCAGCTTCTTTCAATTTGGACCAGTCTAAAATTTTGTCGTGTTGGAATGGGTTAATACACTTATTTGTGACATATATGAGGGATCTGTTCGACAGCATACATAAATTATTGCAGGATTCTCACTTGATCCTATGTTAATGGAACTCATTAGATTCATCTCATTGAGACGATTCTAATGAGATCCACCGACATGGGATTTAGTTTGAATAGTTTTATAAGCAAACACATCCAATTATGAAGATCCTTTGTTTTTAGAAAGGGAACTGGTTGCTTAATATAATTGGTTGTTAAGCAATTCCAACTCAATCCCTCCTTTTTACGCCCCTCAAGAAAATAACTTTTGAAAACATTGAGGAAAAGGAAATGCTTGTTTCAAACAATTTCTTCATTTTCAACAATGTTTTCTATCCAAAACGACAAAAAAGTTCAAAATTCCATCAACTTGAAATTGTTGTCTGCAGCTTCTTTCAATTTGGATCAGTCTAAAATTTTGCTGTGTTGGAATGGGTTAATTAAGGTAGTCACTTGAGCAATATTGACTGTACGTACGTGTACTAGATGATGATTGGCTGCCATACATTCCATACGATCCACTACTGCCTGTGTAAGAACCTTGTCCTGAACCATATGCTGAACTAGATTTCTCTGATCCGGTCGAAGGACTTGAACCATAACTTGGCTGGCTGGCAGCAAGAATGTTAGACATCTGACTGGACATCTGACTTGACCCTGACCCATATTGACCCTGGCCTCCCATTGATCCTTGGCCTGCCATTGAACCCTGACTTCCCATTTGGCCATACGATGACATCTGAGACTGGCTTCCCATCTGATTCTGACTTCCTTGGCTTTGGTTCCCCATTTGACCCATCTGATTGTTAGATCCCATCTGGTTACCCATATTTCCCATCATTCCCATATTACCCATCATTCCCATCATCATTGGATTCATTTGGTTCCCCATTTGATTGCCCATGTTTCCCATCTGATTTCCCATCATTCCCATGTTACCCATCATTCCCATATTTCCCATCATCCCCATTTGATTTCCCATCATCCCCATTTGATTCCCCATCATACCCATTTGATTCCCCATCATACCCATTTGACCTCCCATTCCCATCTGCCCATTTCCCATTTGATTGTTATTGTAAGACTGATTACTGGACGAAGATGTTAAGGCTTTACTATCTGTGTTAATTTTTCCAGAACTGCTTTTAGTGTCTTTTTTACCAGAAGTATTTGTAGATGAGCTTCCCATATCTGATCCCATATTATTCATACCCATGTTGCTCATGTTATTCATTCCCATGTTACCCATGTTTCCCATCATGCTATTCATTCCCATGTTTCCCATATTTCCCATCATATTATTCATTCCCATGTTGCCCATATTTCCCATATTGTTCATTCCCATCCCCATGTTGTTCATTCCCATCCCCATATTATTCATTCCCATATTATTCATCCCCATTCCCATTTGGTTCATACCCATATTACCTCCCATTCCCATATTCATACCCATATTATACCCCATATTATTCATTCCCATGTTGTTTCCCATGCCCATATTATTCATTCCCATATTGTTTCCCATGTTATTCATACCCATATTTCCTGTCATTCCCATGTTGTTCATGCCCATACCCATTCCCATCTTCCCTGCAATAAAATAAAGAAGTAATTTTGGATCTAAGATAACAAGTCACAATTTCACCAGTCAATAGTTTAACTGGTTTTTGACTGTTTTTACTTTTTACAAAGCCAAAACATATTTGAATTTCAGGTAATTGTTTTAAGCAATTACCAGACAAATATTTCAGATTTGTCCAAATTCATTGATTGATTGAGTGGGGTTTAATGCCACTTTTAATAGTATTTCAGTCATATCCTAGTGACTGGAGCACCTAACCATGGAAGATAACAACTGAGCAAGGTTATTTTGAAATCCACCCATAATTCTTGGAGCTATGCTCTTCATATGCTTAGCTTTAATGTTTGACCTTGAGAAGCGATGTTAAGCTTGGAGCAATCTGAATATTTCTTTCAAATGCTCCCCAAATACAGCCCTGCCACAAAAAGTGGCTATATGCTCGCCATTCCAAAGACATGTTTAATTTCAACTTGAGATGTGACCTTGACCTTGGAGCTCTAAAAAAATGGTAGAAAATGCTTTGACTCAATATCAAGGAATTCACATGTGAGGTTTCATTCAGTTTGGCCAAAGGATAGTGGAGAAATCTCAGTGGATAAACATAATGATGAAAGGATGGACAGATGAAGGGGCAGCTATACACTTGCCCTTCAGGGAGCAAAAAATTGTTATATGGGACATAATTCCCACCAGAAAAATGCGTTTAGTCATATCTCCCTTTATAGAGAAAACTTCTCTTTTGACAAAGCTAATCAGGGTTTTAATTCTTAAACTACAGTCAAATAGTACAAACAGACACAAAGCAGTCATAAAAATGGCTACAGCAATACCTCTGTTTTTCTCGCTCCAAAAATAGAAGAGATAAAAATCAAGTGAAACATTTATTTACCTTTACTCATGTTCATCCCCATGGACATCATGTTAGATTTCACTGTAAAAAGAATGATAAGATTAGATACTTTTTTAACCCATTCCCAACAACAAAATTTTAGACTGGTACAAATTGAAAGAAGTTGTAGATGACAATTTTTTGTTGATAAAGGTATAAAAGCCTTTGTCCTTTTCGGTACATAAATATTCTAATATTCTTAAATCTTACTATTTGGATGAAATCATAAAAGCCTGAAAAAAGATAGACCCCTATGATAGTCAGTGATGTTTTATACAAAGTCTGATTAGATGATCCCGTTTTTTCTTTGAATATATGAAATTGGCATACTTTAATCTACAAAAACAATCGAAAATAAGAGATTTCTATGGGGGATCTACTTTTAGAAATCGTCCTCAATACAACAAGATCCAGGTAGGACATGGCTATCCCCCGCCGTAAAAGTTTGAAAATAAACTGAAGCCAATTAGATCTAGGCTTCTTGTGCACTGCATTTCTTATCAATGAGTTCGATAATAGCTATTATACTTTCAGAGATATGTTCAGGACAAAATCTAAGTCTTAAAAACAACAAAGGGCAATAACTCCAAAATTATGGAAGCAAGAGTTGTGGGTCTTGTGCACTGCACTTCTCCTCAATGCGATCTGTCCACCTATGAAGTTTCAAGCTAATAGCTATTATACTTTCAGAGATATGCTCGGGACAAAATCTTAGTCTTTAAAACAACAAAGGGCAATAATTCCAAAATTATGCAAGCAAGAGTTGTGGTTCTTGTGCACTGCACTTCTCCTCAATAAGATCTATCCACCTATGAATTTGCCAGTTGATAGCATTTATACTTTAGTAGATATGCTCCGGACAAGCTTAGTGCCGAAACAGCGGCAAATAGCAAGGAAATATTTCATTATCCACAGTGTTTGGTCCCCCAAAGACAAAGATTTCTAGAATTTCATCATCTGAAAATTGTCATCAGCAAATTCATTAAATTTGGACAAGTTTAAATATTTCGTCTACTTGTCATTAGATGAACTAATCTATCATTAAAGTTCTTTCACCCATTACAAAGCAACAGCATTCCAGACTCTTTCAAATTGAAGAAAGTTGCAGACGACAATTTTCAGTCGATGAAATCTCAAAAAAATCTTTTCTTTCAGAGAACAAACATTATGTATTTGCAATAAGCAATTCTTCATTTTCCACAATCTTTTCCCGATCTTTTATCCTGAAGTGCATTGGTTATTACCTCCTGCTCTTACAATGAGACATTTATGAGGCTGCAATGCTGAATCTTGAATATTCCTGTTTTGGCAGGAAGTATAGACAAAGATCAGTCTGATTTGCAGTCTTATTTAGCGTACACCACCTATTTGTCATTTTAAAGTCAGTTTTTTTTCTTATTAATATTTGAAAGAAATATTGACCCTCTATATTCAGGCCCTCCAGTGCTTTCAGTCCTTAGATATTACTGCCATTCTGAGAAATTTATTCAGCAAGACAGAAGGTTCAGAAAATCTTACTTTTGACACTCTGCCTGGATTCAGCTTTCTTTATTTCAAGCATCTTATCATCAACCTTTAGATGTTTTTTGACTGAAAAGATATGTTAATATGATTGATACACAATGTACTTACTTACAAAAGTATTTACTCATATTCAGTTAGGTAATGAGGAGAACATTTAAATTCATTAAACCCCTTCCTGTTCAATTCCTGATTTTTACGTTCCTGTGATCTTATACTAGAGAAAACATTGTTGGAGAAGAAGAAATTACTCCTAACAATCAATTTCTTCTTTTCACACAATATTTTCTACCCTATTAAATGGTTATTTTTCAAATTGTTTTAACTTTTAGTAGTCATCTGCAACTTCTTTCAAATTGGGCAAGTCCAAAATTTTGAAAAATAGGAAAGGGTTTATTCAGTACTATCAATACAATTAGCTAATTGCGCTTTGCCATATAGTGTTATACAGAGATTTACTTACTGACGGCCTTATCAGCTGCGTCTGTGTCATTGAGTGTAATAAACGCAAACCCTCGATGTCGTCCTGTAGCTTTATCCATCATAAGATCTACGCTGGTGACTTTACCAAAAACTTCAAAAGCTTCTTTAAGACTTTCAGAGGTGGTTATGTCTCTTATTCCACCCACAAACAGCTTGGTTGTGGACTCCTTGTTTTCTGCATTGTTAAGTCTCTCCCCGTTCTGATATAAAATAATAGTCAAATGAAAACATAGTCAAACCTCTGATCAAAAGTAAACTGATTTTCAGGCTTTACCAATTACCAAAGAAGAAAATATCAGACTCATCCAATTAAAAGATTTTGTAGAAACAATTTCAAGATGTTAGAATTTTAAAGTTCTTTAGGTTAGAGGGAAGACATCTTTGTGGAGAATGAAAGATTCCAAGAAATTGGTTGGTGACTTAAACCTACAGCTTGTAAATTATAGTTATGAAGATTAAGTTGCCAAACCAACAAAAATGTTTAAGATGAATTTACTTCCACTAGAAATAGATAATTTGGTTGGTCGATCAATCACAAGATTGACAGCGGCAATATGTCAATTTCAAACTCATTACCAAATGACAAAATTCTGAATTGTTCTGAAATCAAAGATGATTGACTGCCTCGATGGACGAGTGGTATAGGTGCTTGACTCCTGATCTGAAGGTTGCTGGTTCGAGCCCCACCATCACCGGGGTGTGTTCATGTGCAAGACACTTAATAGCCAGCCTCAGTCTACCCAGCTGTAAATTTGGGTAGCAGTGGGTTTAGCCACTGCCTCTCTATCAGGGACGTGAAAACATCTGGGTGGTGTGTTTTGAGAGCAACTTTATAAGCTTAAAGCTTTCGACGCAATCGAACTAAAATAAATTAATATAACCCAAAGATGATTCAATATTTCATTTGTAAAACAGAAGCCATATAGGATAGAAATGATCATGAGAAAAGGAAAAATTACCTGTTATAAATAATATCTCCTTTTCTTCAATTTTTTTTAAAGCAGTAGCTCTTGAGTGTATCAAAAAATAGGATTTTGTGGCAATTAGTAAACAATCTTTTGTTCATACAAACTTATAATAATATACTTCACCAATTTTTTCTTAGCAGCTCAAATTCAAGGTTTTGTATCACTACTACATCAAAGTATTTTATTCTTTACATACATGTTCTAACAAGTTTTGACTACAAAAGATGAAAAGACGCTGACTAATTTTAATAACATAGTAAATCTTCGTATGATGTCATTTTACCCGAAAAATTTCATCATCTAATCATATTCATATTGGTTAAGAACATGTACGATTTTGATAATTTTCCCTGTCATGTCCAATTTCGTCCATGTGTAATGAATGGATCAGATAAGGAAAATCAACTGATATATAATAAATTTGAAAACCAGACATATTTTCTTCTCTTTTTATCCCCAACTTGGGGACTCAAATAGAGACAGACTAAAATTCGAAGTCGAAAAAGGGGCATAACTCTTACAAAAATGCTTTTAGAGTTACCCCCTTTGATAGTCTAGATAGCTCTTATGATGGTCAATACACACACCAAATTTTACGAGGATATCTACAATAACAACAGAGATATGACCAAGGTTGAAGTTTGTCACGCCAAGGCCAATGCACACAACACCGAGGTGATGACAATACATCAGGTTTTCTCATAAAACAGCCGAGCTAAAAAGGGGGAATGGATTCTAACCACTGCTTCTTATTTTAAGGCTTGATTGAATTAGGCTCTGTCTGTAAAGTGTCCTATCCAATGACACAAGTCCTCCTGTTGGGTTGAACAAGGATTCGCACATGCAACCATCATTTTACAAGTCAAGGGATCTGCCAAAGTTTAGGAAGCAAGGGGATATTGTCCGCATGGTCTAAATAGAGGGAGGACATATTCTGAAATTGATGGATCACACTTACAATCTAGCTACAAGAGCATTTAGAACCAATGCAGAGTGTCCTAGCAATTTTAAAAAAAATGCGGACATTTATGTTGTTTTTTCTGCTGCACGTCAAATGCACTAACCACTCAGCCATTAAGCCATACAATATTCATTTGATAATCTCAAGTTTGTCTGTAAATGTTCCATATTCAGGCTAAGGCTATGACTTTGTTCATATGCTTACCACCTTTGGCATTGCTCTCTTTGTATCAACTTCCCGCCCATCAATGGTATGGGGTCGACTGTCCTGACATTCATCTAACATGCGAGCTTCCTTAAAGGTCACAAAACCAAATCCTCTTGATCTACCATTTCATAAAAGAAAACTATGTATTAGAATTTCTATTTGATACAGACAGGAATTATCACATAGTTCATGTACATCATCCTTTCTTTGAATCTCTGAATTAAACCCTTTCCAAATTTTTATATTTTAGACTGATCCAAATTGAAAGAGGTTGTAGATGATAATTAAAACTGGTTGCAATTTGGAATGAAACCATCCTATGTGGTAGAAATTATTGTGGGAAAAGAAGAAATTGCTTAAAATCACAGCAATGTAAAATCCAGGGTTTGTACAGGAAAGGGTTAAAAGCTGATAATTTCAGATGATAGGAGCAATGTTAATGCGATACAAATCAATGTTTTCACTTTCTCCTTTTCGGACCAAGATTTCTTTAAAAATATATTTTATCCTGTACATGTACATACAAAAATTGGATTTAGATGCAATAGGTTTACTCTTATAGAAAACCAAATGATTATTCAGGTAACTGCCTAATACTCTAGACAAAAAATAAGAACTTCTTTGAAATTGGTTTAATGCATTATGCACTCTGTACATCTTTGCATTGCAATTGGTACTAGAATAACCTTTTTTCAAGTGAAGGTGTGTATTTGTTTGGGGTAATAGCCATTTACCATCGAGAAAAACTGTAAAAAGTTAGAAGTTTCAACCCTTGTCAGTCTGCATATGAACCTTCCGGTATTTTCATATATTTCATAATAATCATGTGTAATCAGTTTACCAATTACTAAAATTTTAGACTGGACCAGTATCACAGAAGTTGCTGACAACATTTTTATAACAGTAGAAAATACTGTGGACAAGGAAGCAAATGCTTCGTACTCCACAATGTCTTTTAAAGTATTTTCCTTGAGGATAGTGAAAAGCAGATCAAGTTAAAATGAGTTAATCCATTAACACACAATCCTATTTTTAGATGACCTGATTGCTGAAGAAATATGGTTATGGAAACTTTTTCGAAAAAGATTAAGTCCTTGTTACAGGCAATTTCTCCTTTTCTTTCCAAGTTTTCTTCATTATTCATTCCAATTTTATTGCACCTTGAAATGTTTGCAAACTATTTCAATTTAGACCAGTGTAACATTTTGCTGTCTGGTAATGGGTTATTGAGCAGTACCTCCTGGTGCCTGGTTCTTTCATCACAATACAATCTGTTACTACTCCCCATTCCTCAAAATAAGCACGAAGTGTCTCATCTGTCGTATCATAATTTAAGCCTCCTACGAAAAGTTTCTTGAATTTTTCTGAGTCTTCCTCCTCCTCATCTTCTTCATGCCTTCTTTTACGCGGTCTGTTAGGCCTATCTTCTTCCTTTATTGATTTCTCCTGAAATGATATTTAAATCAAAATTCTGAAAATTCTTTCAAATGGACCAGTCTAAAATTTGTCAACAAGTAATTAATTATTATAAAGTTTTGATCTTTCAGGCTCACCTTTAGACTACTCAGTCCAAAACAATGCAACAGTTTGACACAACAAAGAATATAACTTAATCAAGCTTCGACCCTAAAAAACCTGTAAGAATCTTTTAATAATTTCTAAGGGTCAAAACAGTTATGAGCTAATGAAAATCATGTTAATCAATTATTATCTTTAAAAGCGATTTATGTAAGCAAAGAAAGGTCTGTTGGCACTGAAAAAGTTTATATATAATAATCAAAGAAAACTCAGATAAATGATGAAATTAGTGGTCAGCAAATTATTTGTCTGCATTCACTTGTTTGCCGAGTCTACTCCTTGATCACAACCTTGAGAACAAGATGGGGTGATTTGTATTGTATTGTGTTGTATTGTTTTTTTTTCTTTGTTTTAGGGAAAAGGGTTAAAATTTTGATCTTGACGAAATGACCTTCCCCAGTTGCGCCTTGTTGAGACCTATCTACATACCAAATATTAGCAGTAGGGCTCTGGAAATCCGATAAATTGCCGGTCTGGACCGAATTTTGAATTGCCAGACCGATTGGAATCCCAAAAATTACACAAAAATCGGTCCGAACTTTTCATCAAATTTCACGTTAAATTATTGATAAACTCTCCCACCATCTATCAAAATCTCCTTGAAACCGAAATAGTCAAAGGGTTTCAAAATAGTCAAAGGGTTTCACACGTTACCTGCAGATTAAGAGATAAACAAAAGTGCCAAAAATCGATAATTAGTTTACCCGCCGGCCAGTCTAATGCCCATCAGCATGTGGACCTAATTTGCAGTTTCACGCTTGACCGAACTTCGGGTATCGAGTTTTGTAAGAGAATCTGTCTGACTTACACATGTTCGAAGAAATGAACATCTATTACTGCGTGGATTTACATTGCCATTACTCGTGAAACTAATATCTTTTACTTTAACATGGGATGCGTATATAAATCGAGAAATCAACAGGCTTCGGTTGCTGTTCGTACAAAGTTGGAATAGCTCAGCACAATGCTTTTATGAAATTAGTTTATCACAAGTAAGCGCGTGAGACCGGGTTTGAAATTCATAAAAAAAGTCAAGTCAGTAATATATGTTTTATAGTTTTTCATTCACGGTAAGAAACATAGCCGATAGGATTCAAACAATATTTGGAAATCCGCAGAATACAGATAATTCAAATATAAACGGAAACGACAGCTTAATAATATCTCTAGTTCGGTAAATAAAATCAAATCTTACTTCAGGGGTGGAAAACGTCCGAAAGATAAATTGGAAATCATCTAAAATAAATAAATGACCGAGATTTGTGAACAAATTCCACTCTAGGAAAATAGTGCAACACATGGGCGACCCACTCGAGTTTGTCTTGTGTACGTCACGACTCTGTGATCCCAAGGGGTAGAATGGACTGACATTTTTGTGACATCAGCTGTGATATTCCATCAACAGACACTCGTGTTGAGAGAAAATTGACATGACTGTGTTAAATTAACAGACTTTGGATAACTAGCTTATGAAAATGAAAAAGTATATCCTTACTATAATTAAATCGGCGGTAATCTGTAAAACCCAGAAATATTAATAATATGATTTATTTGTCTACCTGATTTTACAACATATTGGAATTTCGTGAAGTGCCGTACATTGCCGGAATTGCAATTTATACTCAGCCGAATTTTCAAAAACAAAATGAAAGTAGGATCTGTCAGTTGTTTTCATATATCTTCCACTCGTTGAAGATTATAATCATCTTCAGAACATTTGAAAAAGAAGGCAACTACTGAATGAATGATGAACCCTTTCACGTACGGGAAAGGTGAAAAAAGGTGAGGTTATTCGTTTTTTAACAGCGTAGAAGGGGGGGGGAGGCGTTTTTGCCGACAAGGGGGGGAGCGGCGAAGTCCCGGACCGATTTAGTTTTCCTAATTTCTGGAGCCCTGATTAGCAGTGTAACTTAATCAGGGTTGAAGTTATAGGAAATGTTTAGTTGGCAGGTTAAGTTTTGCAGACAGACAGACAGACAGACAGGGTAAAACAATATGCCCCCGATCTATCAATGCGGGGGTATAAAAAGCAACTATTCGTACATATATTGCAGAATCTCAATTATCGTGTATACCTGTGTTATCATGCATGACCCCTAAGTAGCTAGAACTTAAGCTTTTTTTTAGGAGGATGTTGCTTTCAGCCCAACCTTACCACTGCTATGAGAACCTGCCAGTAATACCCTAAAGGGGAGTTGGGCAGTATATATAGATAGATAAATAGCACATTTAACTAAAACGCGAACACTCACAATCCAAATTTCTTCACATCCCTAATAGAGAGGCAGTGGCTGAATCCCACTGCTACCCATTTTTACAACTGGTTAGACTAGGGCTGGCTATTAAGTGTTTTGCAGGTGAACCCATCACCTTCAGATCACAAGTCAAGCATCTATACCACTCGGCCATCGAGGCAGTGACGCTTTCAGCCCCCCCCCCCCAGAAAAGCATTTTCTTCATTTTAAACAATGATTCTATTCAGAAAGTTAAGAAAATCATAAAATTAGGCTTTCATGAAAGAATTATTGTAGAAATACTTCGTTTAGGGCTAGGCAAGTGTTTTAAAGAGTCCAAAAGGGAGGTAATTCAATCTCATAATCGAAAATGTAGATCTTCAGTGTTCTAGTACGTAAAATGGGAGTCAATAATGCATTTGAAAGAGCAGTATTGTAATTTTTCAACTATTTCAACGCTATGATACCTCCCAGTCAGTCATTTCTATCGCCAAGTCTTTCCAGCAGTCGTCGTTGTTCTCTCTGTATGGTTTGTTTGGTTTTATCTATAAATAAACATTATGAATATTGTTCTATTTGCTTTCTTTTAGTCGAATAAGTTATCTAACAAAAAAGGTTAGCTCTGAGCAATGCATTGCTCGAGAGGCCTGAAAATAGCGCAGCAAACAAAATCTTCACAAAATCTATCATTTTTATGCCCTTCAAGAAGTACAAAATGCATGAAAATTGTTTTAACTATTTCACAGTTTTAGCTCACCTGAGCATGAAGTTGGGATAGGGATGTTCCTTGTGTGAAGCTCTTCCAAAATTGTTCAAATAATTGAAATTCACTCTTAACTCTGGTTTACATGGCAACAAAAAAGGGAAAAATAAGAAAATCTTCCAAAATATTCTCTGAAACCAGTAGACAGAGAGCTTTAATATTGGTATGCAGCACCTCACAGGGGACCTCTATCAAGTTCATTCAAATGATGACCCTTAGGTCATACTTGGGATCTGCGCACCCTGTTTCACATTGAAACAAAGAAAGAAAACTTTAAAATCTTCTGCTTTGAAACCAAAAGAGAGCTTTGATATTTTGCAGCACCTCTTAGAGAACCTCTATCAATTTTGTTCACATGTTGGCCCACGTGTCATATTTGGACTCTGCCTGGGCACTACCCATTTTACATTGAAATAAAGAAGGAAAATTTCAAAACTCTTCTTTTCTGAAACAAGAAAGCCTAGATCATTGGTATTTGGCATGCAGCATCTCAAAGGGAACCTCTATCATGTTTGTTCATATGATGTCACTAGGTCATATTAGGGTCTGCTTGGACTTATTCTATTTTAATATCGAAACAAAGAAAGAAAACTTTAAAAACCTTCTACTCTGAAACCAGAAAGCCTTGAGTATTAGTATATGTACTGGGTATTTGGTATCTAGGATCTCAAAGTCGATCTGTAATATATTTGGACTTCACCAAGCCGCATCTAATTTTAAACATAGAACCAAAGAAGAAAAAAAATTCTCTGAAATAAGAAAGCCTAGAGCATTGGTATTTGGTATGTAGAACCTCCTAGTGAACCTTTTACATTGAACATAGTAGAAGATCTTAAAAACCCCAATCAACCCAACACCCTATTTTATTTTCAATTCATAATCTAGTTTATTAACCCAAATCTGCCTTGCAATGTGCTTGCTACTTTTTTGGCACATAAACCTGAATCTTTGTAAGAATGTCTTTTAGTTTCTGATTTCTTATACAAGATTTTTTTACATGTGACTTTTGGCCAAAACTAGGTCACTAGCTCTTTGATTTCTTCTACAGTCATTAACTAAGGTGAGCACTTTAGGGCAAATGGTCCTCTTGTTTTTTCCACATGAACGTAAAAGCCCAGGTTTGTATAGCAGAGGGATAAAGATTTCTTTTTTGTTTTACTATCATAAGCAATTTTATCATTTCTTACATAGTTTTCATCCCTATTTTACATTGATATTATCATATTTAATTGAACTTAATAATATGAAGTAATAAAAGAAATCCAACTATTGCACATAGGTAAGTTTTAAATCTTTGGTAAACAATAAATTGGCAAAAAACTACCAATGCACGCAAGCATCAATAAAGTTGATATTCAAGTATTCAAGAAAAAGAGGATTGAGTTGTTGTCAGCAATTTCTTAAATTTGAACCTGTCTAAAATGTTGCCTGTATGTAATACTTAACCCATTTTCACACAAGAAAAATTCAAACTGGTAAAAATTGAAAGAAGTTGCAGAAGACAATTTCAAGCTGATAAATTTTTTAAAATCTATATCTTTAGGGTCAAAAAACAATGTGGAGAATTCAGAAATTGCTTGAAACAGGCAATTTCTTCATTTTCCACAATGTTTTCTGGAGACTTTTTTTCCGAAGGGCATCTAAAAGCACCATTGTGTGGGAATGGGTTAAGTGAGAATTGAAGACTGTTGATCCTGGCTCGATGGAGGCTTTTTAAAAGGCTTTTTAAACCCAGCACCAATAATATATGACACCACACACATCCATTGTATAACAAGGTGGCAAATTGTCACAAGATATGCCCTTCACACTGCTGGATGTTGACTGGGGAAGGGAATTAAGATTTATGTCTAAATTCAAGAAAGGGTAACAATTCATGATAACTTATGGTTCTGGTGTTTTTTCTTGTTATCATGAGGTTTTGAAAACCATAGGCTGTTACACAATAAGAGATATGAAAAAAAAATATGTTCCTTGATGATATCTATCCAGCCATAAAGTTTCATGATGATAGCTGTTATACTTTCAGAGATGTGCTCCAGATAAAATCAAAGTATGAAAAACAACAAAGGGGAAATAACTCAAAAAGTAGGCAAGGTAGAGCTACGGTTCTAATGCACTGCACTTCCCTTTGATGACATCTATCAACCCATAAAGATTCATGATCATAGCTATTATACTTTAAGAGATAAGCTCCAGAAAAAATCAAAGTATGAAAAACAACAAAGGGCAATAACTAAAAAAATAAGCTAGGTAGAGATACAGTTCTTGTGCACTGCACTTCTCCTTGATATTATCTATCCACCCATTAAGTTTCATGATCTTAGCTATTATACTGTTAGAGATATGCTCCAGACAAAATCCAAGTATGAAAAAAAGAACAAAGGGGAGTAACTCAAACAAGAGGACCATGATGGTCCTAAATCGCTCACCTGAGGCATCTGCAAATTACAGTACATTTTTGTATAAAAAAAGACACAACTTGTGCAAAATAAATAAAACAAATATAAATCTTTGGGCTTTGTACAAAACAATCTAGTAATGCTTTACAATAAAAATGAATGCCTTTGGCTTATAGTTTTATCCATTACCAAACTATCCCAGAATTTGTAACCCTGAGAGAAAAATGGTTTAAACAGCATAGTGAGAAAGGGAGTGACAAGCAATTTCTCCATTTCTATTTAAGAAGAATAATAATTTCAATGCAATTTACGCAGTTTTTGACCCCAGGAGAAGAGACGTTTTTTATCCTAAGAGCATATTTTCCTGTAACATAGTACAAAATTATTTAGTCATGCTACATACCAAATATGAATGCCCTTCACCCTAATTTTCAGAAGGAGAAGACTTTTGAAGTTGCTCTAATAGGGTGTTTTCCAAAATTTTGGACCTATGGGGCAGTGCCATGTTTTATCCCAGGGCTAAGATTTTAGCTAACATGGTAGAGAACCATCTGGTTATGCTATATACCAAATATTAATGCCTTAGACTTTGTAAATTGGGAGGAGAAGACTGTTGAACATGGTCTAATTGAGCATTTTTACGAACTTTGGACACCCAAGGAAGGTTTTTTTTTTAACCTACAGGCTTAATTTAATTAAGATTGATAGATAACAGCCAGGCTATGCTACACTGAAGATTTTTTTTTTAACATACTCAAATTTTGCATTTTTCCCAATCTTTGGACCTCAAGTGCAGGGCCATTTTTTACCCTAGGAGGACAACTTTTAGTGATATAGTACAAAACCATCTAGTTATTCTACATACCAAATATGAATATCCTAGACCTTATAGTTTAAGAGGAGAAGTCTTTTGAAATTGCTCTAATTAAGCATTTTTTAAGCATTTTTCCAAAATCCGAACCTCAGGGGCAGGGCCATTTTTGACCCAAGAGATAAAATATTTAAAAAGTTGGTAGAGAGCCATATGATTAAGCTCCATACAAAATATAAAGGCCTTTGGCCTTGTAGTCTATGATAAAAAACAACAACAAAGATTTACTAGAATTTCCCGATTTCATATGCCGCGATTATGCTGCAGTTACAAGAATTTTTCACAGAATTAAATTCTTTTAACGACTTTTGAAGAGCTTCTCCCAAGTAACATCCCTGCAAAGTTTCAGCTTGATTGGCCTACTGGTTTAGGAGGATAAGATTTTTAAAGATATTTAAAGAATTACTAAAGATTCCAATTTTCAAATGCCGAGGCAACCAGAGTTTTTCACAGAATTGAATTCTTTTAACGCCTTTTGAAGAGCTTCACCCAAGTAACATCCCTGCAAAGTTTCAGCTTGATTGGCCTACTGGTTTAGTAGGAGAAGATTTTTAAAGATATTTAAAGAATTACTAAAGATTCCAATTTTCAAATGCCGCGGCAACCAGAGTTTTTCACAGAATTAAATTCTTTTAAATCCTTTTGAAGAGCTTTACCCAAGTAACATCCCTGCAAAGTTTCAGCTTGATTGGCCTACTGGTTTAGTAGGAGAAGATTTTTAAAGATATTTAAAGAATTACTTAAGATTCCCTTTTTCAAATGCTGCAGCAACCAGAGATTTTGACGGAATTAAATTCTTTTAACAACTTTTGTAAAACTTCACCCAAGGAACATCCCTGCAAAGTTTCAGCTTGATTGGCCTACTGGTTTAGGAGAAGATCTTTAAAGAAATTGTGGACAGACGGACAACGACCAATCACAATAGCTCACCTCGCACTTTGTGCTCAGGTGAGCTAAAGATAGGCATGGTAGAGTTATGGTAAGTATGAAAAACAATAAAGTGGAATAACTAAAAAAATAAGCTAGGTAGAGTTACAGTTCTTGTGCACTGCACTGAACAAAGAAGTGGACGCTGCACGGACAACGGATATCAGACATTGGGCGCCACAGCTGATCCAATTATTTGTTCCATATTCGACAGGCGCATTAAAAGCCTTTAACCCATTCCCACACAGTTACGCTTTTGGACGCTCCTCATGAAAAACATTTGGGAAAACATTATGTAAAATGAATAAATTGCTTGTAACAAGCAATTTCTTCATTTTACACATTCTTTTCTATCCAGTAAGTTGAAATAATCTAAACTTTCATAAACTCTAATAAGTTGTCTGCAATTCAATTCAATTTGAACCAGACTAAAATTTTCCTATCTGTTGATGTGTTATAGGTTTCTATAACATATTCAATCAACTTTTTTTTGTATATCTGTTTTTTTTTTCTGGGTGCCCTAGGGAATCCTTTACCCATATCAACACAATGATGCTTTTTGACGCCCTCTAGAACACAATTTTGAAAACATTGTTTTAATGAAGAATTGCTTGCAAGAAAAAATTCCTTCATTTTCTTTTATGTATCCATTATTTTCTACCTAGAACTTAAATTTCATAAACTTTAAAATGTTGTCTTAAACTCCTTTCAATTTGGATCAGTCTAAAATTTGTCATCTAGTAATGGATTAAGGCCCTAACTGGCCTAATGATACAGATAACCTATGAAAGGTTCACAAATGATTGTAAAAACTCACCAAGGTGCATCTTGCTTATACACAATAGAAAGAAATCTTATGTCTGTCACTAAGAATGCATTCTAGCACGAAAGTTTTAAGAAATTCTTATTTGTGACTCAATAAGAATTGTTAATCTACATAGACTTAGAATGGCACTGACATGTTGTTCTGGCCATAACCAGAGGACAAAATTTTAGACTCAGGTCTAACTTCAAAGAAGTTGCAGACAAAATATTTAGTTGATGAAGATTAAAGTCTTCGTCTTTTGGAGTAGAAAAACTTGTGGCTAATGAAGAAATATATGTACCCCCGTAGCTTGTAATCAGCAATTTCTTCAGTATCCACAACGTCTTTCAAAGCCTTAACACATACCCACACAATGAAGCTTTCTGATGCCCTTCAAGAAAAACAACTGGGAATACATTGTGTAAAATGAAGAAATTAAGTAAAAGTTTACGTGTGCAAGGATGACATGTGGACAATATGCCTTGCTGGCTCTCAACCAGTGGAGTTAAGGAGAATAAATGCCTGGTCAGTTTGAAGTGCAAAGTAGAATATTTTTGCCAAATCCTTTGTTTTGTCAAACCGTGCTAAAGAATTAATTGAATTATATGATTTTAAAATCATATAGAATAAATGAAGTTTTTAGATGATAGAAATAAATGCAAGAACTTTCAGACTGATTTTTTTTCTTGTTGCTTGTTGCAAGCAATTTCTTCACTTTACACAATGTTTTCCCAAGTGTTTTTATCGAGGAATGCCCAAAAGTGTCATTGTTTGGGAATAGGTTATGTGGCAATCTGATTTCTGGATTTCACAAATTTATTAACCATTACTAAAATTCCAGGAAGTATTCAAGGTCCTAGTCCACTCCAACCCCAACCCAGATCCATACATGTTCAGTGGGAAAAAAATCAGCAAGTCTGATAATAATAAGACCAGGTTGTGTAGCATAGAAAAAGAAAACAAACTAGACTTGAAAACTTTCTTTATTTATTCAACAAGAGGACCATAATGGTCCTATTTTACTAACCTGAGTATGATAGCTCTAGAACTTATATTATAGTATACCACAATAAGGAAATGCTATGTATAGAATTTAAAGCTGTAGACCTAATTGTTTGCAAGTAGCACCTCAAAATAGTTCATATACATGTATCTATATGTAAGTTGCAGGATCCCCCAACGTAGGCCTTATTTCATCTTACAGTGATAACTTGAAGTATTTCGGTAGACAGCCAGGAGGCAAGTGCCACAAGCTAGATATAAAAGCTCAAGGTCTTGACTAAGAGGAAAAGATTTTTAAAGATTTCATTCATATTTTGGTTAACCCATTACCAGACGGCAAAATTAGAGAGAGGTCCAAAATTCAAAGAAGTTGCACATGACAGTTTATAACCAATTTAAATTCTTTTCACTTTTGAAGTTGGAAACATTGTGTATAATGAAGAAATTGCTTGTAACAAGCAGTTTCTTCATTTTCAAAAGCATTTTTTTCTTGGGGTGCTAAGCTTCATCGCTTTGGAGAAGATTTTTCTTATTTCTTTTTAATTTTCTAAAAACCTGGTTCCAACAACAAAGTCCTTATTTTGATTTTAAAAAGATTATTTAACTCATTCCCACACAGTGAAATTATAGACAGAAATTGCAGATGACATATCAAATCATTGAAATTTCTAAAGTCTCCGTCTCTCTGGGTAGAAAGAAATGTGGGAAAAGTAGGAATTGTGTGGGAATGGATTGAATCATTTAACAGAGAAAATCTCCAGATAGGGAAAAGAAGGCTTTTACTCCCTTATATAATTTCTAGATCAAATCAAGGATCAAATAGAGCAATATTGACTTTTATCAGTGACCTCTTAAGAGTTTTTATTTCATATTTGAAATATCAGAATATCATTCTTCTTGTCATCAGGTCTAATATCAAGAAAGAAATTATCCTGGCTCAGAGAAAACTTCAAGTGTTGTTGAAGATGAATATCATTTAATTTTTGACTGCCCAACTGCGTATTTGAAGTTTGTATCTTATCATATTGATTTAGACCCTCATCTCTTGTTGAATGCAGATTTTTCTTGTGGCCTGAATTCGAATGAAAACTTTGTAATGTGCTGGAATGACACTTTATATTTATAAGTGACTGAACTATGTTCAATTGAGACTGACCGGTGCTTTGGTTTGACAGTGTTGCATCACATTGAGGTAGATTGGTAATATTTGATTGAGTCAGCAGCTTCTGTGACTGAGATTGACTTGTCTGTTTATCAGCTGAATGAGACTGTAGATGAGTTCTTAAGAGAACTTTCTGTTTGAAGCCGATCCTACAAATATATCATTTATACTGGGCATCTCCTGTATGTTGTCTTTCACGCTGAGTGAAGGCTTTTGTACAGTAGCTGCATTTGTATGGTTTCTCCTGCAATTATAAGATAGCCTATGTCAGCCAATAAAATAAATATCTACATTTTTACTCTCAAAATACATATTGAGATCTGATTATGACCCATTATGAAACTACTAAATTTTAGACTGCATCAAATTGAAACAAATTTCAGGCAATTTTTCAAAAGTATTTAAGAACTAGCAAATAAGAGCTAAGTAGGACATAAAACACAAGAAAAGGAATAAGAGCTGTTAGAGCACAGCAACGCTCAACTATTCCGAGTCCTGGATAGTAACAACAATACAATGTCGACATAAGGCATAATACCTGAGTAGTTATAGAGATAAAAAATCTTTAAATTAGAATTTAAAGTCAAAGAATCATTTCTAAGCTAGACTTATCCAGTTTTCATTTGGGTAAGAACACAAAATGTAACTTCCCCAAACTATTTCCCAAAACTTAAAATACTAATCCGCTGCTTTTTTTTAGGTAAAAAATTTATTCCTTTTTGTGGCAAGGTAAATGACCACAAAAAATGCTAAGCAGAAATTCAACCCCTGTGTTTTGTGAAAAACCCCAGAATTTGGACCTAGCAGAAATAAAGTGCACCGAACAATTTAGTACTGTCAAATCCTTGAAGTAGTTTCTGGGAAGAACATCAACCTCTTCTGAGAAAATTTGTTTACAAAGTCAGAAACATGAGCATGCATTAACCCATTACCAGATGGCACAATTTTGGACTGGCCCGAATTGAAAGTAGTTGCAGACGACGATTTAAAGCTTATAAAATTTTGGATCTTCGGCTTTGAGCGTAGAAAACATTGTGGAAAATGAAGAAATTGCTTGTTACAAGCAATTTCTTAATTTTCAACAATGTTTTCCAAAGCATATTTTCCTTGGGGGGCGTCTAAAAGCGTCACTGAGTGGAAATGGGTTAAAACAAATAACAGAGGCTCTTCAAAATTTGCCGTGCTTCGAACACAATTGTGGGGTGAAAGTTTTACATAAGAAAAGAAAATAATGGAGTTGAATGGAGAAAATCCTGTTCCATCAGCAATTACCTGCCTTACAATTTTTATTTTTTATATATATATGGCCTATCCATAAAAGCCAAAAACAAACAATCACCTAAAGGAATCTGATAAAGAATCATCTGAGGATAATTCTTTTTCAATTGTTTTAAATTCTTTGAAGAAGATTTTCAACCATTTCACTATATTCAATATATAGAAAATAGCCCAAGCCATAAAAGCCATGTTTATTACAAGATCAAAATTTCTTGAAGAAATCAGATAAAGGTATTACTATGGATCCTTCAAATTATTTTGATAGAAATTCGTCAAGTAGTTTCTGGGATGAAGATTTTAAATCCATTACCAGGCAGCAAAATTTTAGACTGGTCCAAATTGAAAGGAGTTGCAGACGACTATTTAAAGATTATGAAATTTTAGATTTGTTCAACAGTAGAAAATTTTGTGTAAAATAAAGAAATTGCTTTTTACAAGCAATTTCTTCAGTTTCCACAATGCTTTCCAAAGGTTAAAGAAAAGTTTGTGTTACTAGGAGAGACAAATTTCATAATGTAGAAAAAAGAAGCAAAAATCATACTACTGTGTATACAAGTGTAAGTATTTCAAATAAAATATTTACCAGAGTATGTGTTCTCATATGTTTGGTTTTGGCACAAGGGGAGGCAAATCTCACACTACAGTATGTACTAGCATAGGGTTTCTCACCAGTATGTGTTCACATATGGCTTGCTAGACAAGTTGCATTTGTACTGGCAAAAGCACACACCTAGAAAAAGAGAACCAATTGAATGAATTTTCAATAAATAGTTTCTTTCAGTTAAATAAATTCATTTATTACACATACATTTGTTTATGTATTGTATAATTTACCCTTGGCATGCTGAACCCAGACTTTTCCTGTTTAGGCATGTGGTATAGACAAGATCAACCTGCTCATATGTGCAGTCTGATCTAAGAGCACACCACCTGCATGTCCCACTTAAGCCAGAGTTGTATGTAAGATAAGATTTCAAAAAAAATATTATCAACAATTAGTGTTTCTAGTTCTTTCAATAGTTTGATTCTAATCCAGTTCTTTATTAAAGATGTAGAATCCACATTATGTGCAGTCTCACATTAGTCTAAACCGCCTATTTGGCATTTCAAGTCAGATTTATTCATGAAATTAATCAACATTCAGGCCTCTACCAATTAGATAACCTACAGTACAAAATGATTTGTCTACCTCACATATGGTTTATACATCCCAACCCTCTTTGATAACCGTTTCCTGTTCAATCCCTATTTTTTACACCCATGTGTTTTACACTTATGAAAATATTGTGGTAAAAGAATAAATTGCTAGTAACTTCTTATTTCAAAAATGTTTTCTATCCTACTGAATGATTACGTTTGAAATACAATCAACTTTAAATTGTCGTCTGCAAATCCTTTGAATTTTGGCAGGTCTAAAAGTTTGAAAAACAGGAATGGGTTAATACACCCAGACCCTCTAGATAACAGAAGGATTTATGGCTACCCCCACAGAGCTCTAGCAGTAAGTGTAACTTAGATATCAAATGGCTTTACTTTACAGAATCTAAGGTCATTAATATTAATAATATGTTACAAAAAATAAAATGGTTGGAGGGCGACCTAAACATCATATCTTCAGTTTAACCCATTCCAACACAGTGGAATTTTAGAAAGGTCCAAATTGAAAGGAGCTGCAGACAACCATTTCAAGTTGATGGAATTTTAATTTTTTTCATCTTTTTGGATAGAAAACATTGTGGATAATGAAGAAATTGCTTGATCAAAGCAATTTCTTCATTTTCCACAATGTTTTCCAAAGCTTTTTTGTTGAGGGGCGTAAAAAGGAGGGATTGAGTGGGAATGGGTTAAGTCGCCAAACCAATAAAAATGCTTCACATAAATTACAACTAATGTTGGGAGTTCAAAGTTCACTTCCAGTCTCATTGAGCGATTCAAGTGGTCATTTGATTTTTTGGTTGACTGATGCAATCCTTCAATTAACCTAACAAATGGTTAACCTACCTAACAATTAATTAACCCATTCCCACTCAACAAAATTTTAGACTGGTCGGAATCGAAAGAATTAGTTAATCAAATTTGAAAATCTTGGTATTTTGTGGTAGATTTTTTTTCCACAATGTTTTTCTAAGTTGTTTTCTTGAGGTGCTTAAAAAAGCAGGATTGTCTGGCAAAAGTTATGTTAACCTACCAAACCTACCTCAAAAAATTAACCTACCTCACATATATATGGTTTCTCCCCTGTGTGTTTTCTTCTGTGTTTTTCTAGAGAGAAGTTGTTGACAAACCTCATTTCACACAACTCACATTGATGAGGCTTGTTACCTGTACATCAAAATCAGAAACAGTCTTTCACTACATGTCTACAATGCTTAACCCATTACCACACAGTGACGCTTTTTGACACCCCACAAGAAATGCAACTGGTAAACATTGTGAAAAATGAAGAAATTGCTTGTCACAAGCAATTTAGTTATTTTACACAATGTTTTCTACCAAGAAAGTTGAAAAAATCTATTTACCAAAAAAGGCTGAGATACTCAAGATTCTCTTAACTTGATATTGTCATCAGTCTGCAACTTCTTTGAAATTAGATCAGTCTAAAATTTTGTTGTTTGGGAATAGTCTGCAGTCAGTGCTTGTGGCCTTTTTCGACTGGGATTGTAGTACCTAATACAGTAGATGCAATAGGATCTCCTCTATCAATTCTAAAAATCAAATAAGAGTTTATTAGAGGCTAATTCTTACCTGTTCATTCCCTGATTTTACAGTCATTTGATTTTATAGTTGAGAAAACATTGTAGAAAAAGAAGAAATTGCTTGTAACAAGCAATTTCTTCTTTTTCCACATTATTTTCTACCCTACTCAGTGATTATCTTTCAACTTAAATCAACTTCAAATTTTTGTCTGTAAATCCTTTGAATTTGGATGGATGTAAAATTTTGAAAAACAGGAAAGGGTTAAAGGTTAAATTAGGCTATTTTGGTAGCTACTATACTCATTCAACAGCATAGGAATGTTAGTCCCAGTCAAAAAAGGTTCTAATCTATAAGAGGAAGTGATGACAATCAAAAACATGTTATTCATATTCAAAACCCTATGTTATGGGTATTCACAGGAATCGTCTTGATAAGTAGATTCTAAAGAGTGCCAACACCATACAGCCTGCTTTAATTCTAAAATTTTGGACACAGGTTATAGTCATATGTACCAGCGTGTTTTACATGGTTGATCATACAGTAACGGGAATTAAATGACTTTCCACAAAACTCACACTGTAGGTTCCTCTTCATCAAATGAGTGTCCATGTGTGCTTTTAGCTGGGATTTTCTAACAAACTCTCTCTTCGGTACACAAATATCACAGGATTATGGTTTAATTCCTTTATGTATCAAATAGTGACCCATCAACATAGTTTTAGTAGATAAAACTTTATTGCACAATTCACACTTGTGGCCTCCATTGATATGCACTTCAGAGTTACGATGCTCTAGAAGTTTTTGTGACTCAAAACTAACGCAGCATATCAAACACAAGAACTTTAAAAGCTTATGGTCTATTTGCATGTGAGGTCTCAAATCAATTTTCTTCATATATGTCTTCTCACAAAGCTTGCAATCATTTTCATTGGGAATCCTAACTCTGTTATTTTTCCTTTGCATCCAACCCATCGGGTATCTTTAATTTTTTCTTTTTTCTATGAGGTAATAGATTTCTAAACACATCTTTCTGTTGTACATTTTCGTAAACAAATTTCTTTGACTTATTAGACTTACTTTCAATTTTCTCATTTTCAACTGTCCCAAAATTACAGTCAACTGGAAATCCAGATGTATTGCATGTACTAATTATATCAGCATTTCAGCCATTTTCATTTTGATTAATGATATCTTTAATTAGATTGGATGTTTGTGTACTGCTGCATATACCGGTAACAGAGAATCTTGGCAAAGCTTCATGAGCAATATTATGATAGATGTAGGAGCCATCCCCACCATGTTCTAACATAATATGTTTGTGTAACAGACACATAGTCTGATACTGTTTGTCACACACCCCGCATCTGTACACCATCCATGTTTCCATACATCCAATTTGACCTGACATTTGTAACATTTTTGATAATCTTCAGTCTTGGTACTTATGCTTATTGTTCTTACATCAAAACTGGAAAGCTAGAAAAACCTGAAAATACACCAATTTATGGTTTCAAAAATGATAACTATTATGAAGACAAAATTTTAATGCAAAGGGTGAAATTATGTTAATAAAGTAATATAACGAGAGGACCATGATAGTTGTCACCTGAGGTATCTGCAAATTACAGTACTTTTTTATATAAAAAAGATACAGCTTAAGCCAAATGAATAAAACAAATATAAAATTTTTGGTATAGTCCAAAAATATTAAGTAATACTATACAATAAATATGAATGCCTATGGCTTTATAGTTTAATTCATTACCAAACTATCCCACATTTTGATGCCCTCAAAGAAAAAAGGTTTAAAAATATATTGTGACAACCCTTAATTGCCTTATTGATTTGACTGACACTCTTACAAGGCTGACAAACATAGGCTAAGTTGTAGATTCATGAGAGGATGAAGTTTGCCAAAAAGTGATACAACAACTGCCATTGCTTTATAAGCTACATAATTCTTACCAAATAATCCATTTTAAGTAGTTAAAAATGTTGAATAAAGGATATGTCTAAAGTGTCTAGGTTACCCCTACCCCTTTTAGACTACTGGTATGTAAAACTTCAGACAGCAAAATTTTAATGTTTGAAGACCAATATGTATCAATTTATCTCCATACAGGCCTCTTAGCAGGCCAAAACAAAAATAAAGGTTTTTATAAAGGCTCCAATGTATGAAAATAAAGGCCTTTTAGTGTAAAATATGAAAAAATAAAGAGTGAATAAAGGCTATTTTCGTCGAAGTTCTCATTTCTTTATTAAACCCACAGTCATACCAAAGTCATTTTTTGATGTTATATACTGTTTGAATTATGCAATATAATACATACCTTATTTAATGTGTATACCTATTTTCTCTGCATAATTATATCATACATAGCTCCAGTTTTACAGTGTAGGAAAATGCAGAACAAAATCCATTACTTGCTTTAAGCTAGCACGGCAACCAGTCAGAGCAAATATAAAGGTTTTGAGTGAGAATTACAGGCTATTTTGGCGTTTTAAAGGTTTTCTGGGGAAATGTAATGGTTTTAAAGGTTTGCTCTGAAATTAAAGGTTTTTAAAGGTTTTAAAGGTTTCACTAGGAGGCCTGTCCATATTATCTAATCTTGTTTGAATGGCATTTAACACAACTTTTTACAGTATATCTGATTATCTAATCTTCAAACTGATCTCCATTTATTGCATTATTAGGTACTGGTATTTTATGTGGGTATCTCTTAATCTTCGAACTTGTCTGTCTTTGGTATGAATATTTGCCAATATTTTAAATCTAACACACTGAATTAACAATATTTCAATTTTCAGTATATTTCTTAGCTCAAGATATATAGCTTCCAGTTTAGATTTTTCAAATGGCAAAATTCAAGACTGGTCTAAAATGAAAGGTTAAAGTAAGGGTTTATAGTCATTCTCTACGCCTTGCATATTCAAACAACTTTACACCTTAACCCCTGATCATTGAATTGCAAGTCCCCTATTAACATACTGCGCACATGGCAGCCACAGCACATTGGCTTACAACCCTCACAGAAACCAATTTATACACCTGGGTGGAAAGGAGTAATGGTCCTGGCGGGATTCAAACCCTGGACCCTCCCATCCTGTATAACGTGTCCATTGAGTAAAATGAAGAAATAGCTTGTTACAAGAAATTTCTTCATCTTACAAATTGTTTTTTCAATTGTTTTTCTTGAGGAGCTTCATTCAAACTGCCTGAAACATAATGACAAACAGCTGGGTGTCAAGTCTAGAATCAATATCAGAATCAACGCTGTTCAGGGTAAATGTTGGTTACTTCTGATAATATTTGTCAAAAGCATATTTTACAGCCGACCTACAGCTCGACCAAGATGGATATAGAGTGATAATTGTGACATTAATTTCATTATCCGACAATATGTCATGTCCGAAACAAGGCTTAATTATTAGAACACCTCATTACAGCCGTTTCAGAGGAATTTCGGCACAATCACTTTGTCAGTCAATTTCTGTCTAAGATAGGATCCATACGAATGTAATGGCATGATAAAATATTCTTGCATTACCGAGAATATTAAAGAAAATACTTGTGTTGTTATTCTTTTAAAATACCGGAATTCGATTTGAGTTTTCGCCCCTGCATACTCTTCTACGAAATTCTCTGCGGCGACATGTCGGGAAAGCAACAACAAATCGACCTAAGTCAGCTGCCTATTCCACAGTTGAATAGTTTAAATCAACAATTTCAAGAGGTAGTTAGAGTGGTTTATCGATTTTGGTAACGAATCTTTTATGAAACTCGCATGTTTTTGAAACAATCGATTCGTAACCAAATCAACTCGTACCCATTAATAGCTACTGTCGATTGATAAGTTCATGTATTTTTTTACTTCGCTGTAATAAAGTTCTAAGGTACCCTTGCCAATTATTCTATAGTGTAAGCTCCCCTTGTTTGAAAAATTATCTCCCCATAACGGTACTGGATGGAGTAACAACAGTGATGGAACAATGGTGTGGCACCACACGTCTATTACTTGTATAAAAGTCTTCAAAGGACTCTTGTGTTCCTTTGGGAAACACTGTTAGGCCCTTTGATGCTCTTATGCCACATAAACAACCTACCTGACAGTGTCACAACATCAGCTCGAGTCTGCATATGATTGCCTAATCTACCACACCATCAAGAAAAATGAATACCTTAATTTTTATTAAACTACAAAATGACATAAAAATGTAGAAGCAGAGTCTGAAAATGGGAGGTGAAATTTTACAACAAATTAAAAGAGAACTTGAAGAAGAGACAGTAGAAGAAAGAATCTACGAATCATTTTGATATAGAAGGTGGTTGATGGGTTGCCCCTGCCTGCATCAAAATTTCTCACTCCAGTCTCCAAAAGCAAAAAAGAACATTCAAGAAAGAGATACACATATCACAGCATTGGCACAAACATTGTTGAAAAACATCAAGTATGCAACAACACTTAAAGACTAGCCACAGGCAAAACACCCTAAATTAATTATCCTTTCTTTGTAAACACTACTATCTAGTGGAACAACCTGCCAAATCAATAATGCATGCTGGTTCATTGGAAGCAGCTAAAAAGGCCCTCAGAAATGAGTGCCAATGAGGGGTGTGGAATTTCCATGCCCGACTTGTCCGACCTGGGCTTTTCTTCCTGCGGACAAGTAAATTCTTTTAGATTACTTGTCCATGGACAAGTAATTATCAGGGCAAATCTTAGAATAATACCTAATAGATATTAGAGATTGATTATCATGATATTTTTATCTAAGGATAGAAAACATTGTTTTAATGAAGTAAATGCTGAGTTCAGCATTTTCTTCTGTAAAATCAATGTTTTTTTCCAAAATTTATCTAATCTCTTATTTTTGGACAAGTCCATTCTGACCCCGGACAAGTAGAAAATCACATTTTACTTGTCCAGGGACAAGTGGACAAAACCGGTATTTCCACACCCCTGCCAATAATATGACACCACACACTTCCTTTGTACAACAGCAGTCAAAGGACTCTACTACATATAAACAGGCCTCTGCAGAGTGGGCGACTCAGGTGAAGAAGTCGCCTGGTTTCGTAAAACTACACCCGCGTTGCTGATCAAAGCGAAATTGAAGTTGCGACAATTACATTTTGCCTAGAGATTTTTAAATTAACCCTTTCCTGTTCAATCCCTGGTTTTTACGACCCAGTGTTTTTATACCTTAGAAAACATTGTGGAAAAAGAAGAAATTGCTTGTAAAAAGCAATGTCTTCTTTTACCACAATATTTTCTACCATATCGAATGGTTATTTTGCCAATTAAATCGACTTTAAATTTTCGTCTGCAAAACCTTTTAATTTGGACAGGTCTAAAATTTTGAAAAACAGGAAAGGGTTAAGGGAAGTAAATCAGTTATACAACTGTTGATTGAAAGCCCTGTTATCGTAAATCAAGCGTGTATCGATAGGCGACATGCTTGCTTTAGTTGCACCTCGGCTGATTGGTTGGTTGCAAGCCCTTGTATACCTTCCATAGTACATGAACTTTTTGATGTCAAAACCTTTTCTTTCTGAAGATACATGCAACGATGACATAATATCGGTCTGTATATATTATATACAGACATATATTATTTTGTCATTGTTGCATGTATTCACCATTAATTTTGTGTACATAGCAAACAAGCCTCTTTCTGACTAGCATAAGAAGAGGCAGACAAGAGGCAGACATAGTTGTCACCATGACAGGTCAGTGTATGTAGAGCTACAGAAGGAGAGAGGGCTTTATTTGCATTTCAGATTTAAAAAAAACTTCACCAATACTGCCAGGAACCCTATGTTGTAGGTACTCATTTGAACGGTCTCCATGAATTGATTTAAATAAGTACCCACAACATAGGGTTTCGTTGAGAAATAAGGATTTTAGAATGCTGATACTCCCTCTTATTTAGACCTCTGTGTATGTCTGTTGGTCTATTAAAATTTGACCTGACAAGAACTTCTTGTATGGATGTATTTCCGCTATCTTCCGATAGGTGGCATTTTTCAAATACTGACCTATCTAATTTGAGCATTCTGGGTAGTGTCATTCGTGACAACTCGGCCGATTCCGTCGTTCTACATTCAAAATGTCAGCGCCCTTTGAAACGCACGCCTCATATTTTTGATGTCTCTTCTTGGAGCACAGGTAAGACATGAGTGCTTTCGCATTTCAAAATAATTATTTTTCTAATTAATTTTGGGTGACAGTTAAGTTTGATTTCTCCGCTATTGTAGGTTTTATTGCAATTACCCTCTTGCTACTTTTTGGCGATATTATATGGAGTTATGCGTACGACGTAGTAATATTTATCCCAATCTGGATAAGTGACACGGTCCCGAAGACAGGTCAATCTTCGGAGAATATGACATGCGCAGACAACAAATGTATTTCAACATAATTTTGACACAGTTATTTTCTATCATCAGTTGATGTGCAATTTCTGTATCTGTATACATACAGTACAGGAGCAATAATATGATGCCTAAATGCCTTATTGGTGTTTGGTCAAAAGAGGCCCAGTCCAAAGAGGCCCATGATTAAAACTGAATGAAAAGGTTAAGTTCAATAAAAAGACTCCAGACCAGAAGGGCCCGCTAATAGGCCACTATAATTATATTATGTCCAAAAATGTCTACTAAACAATCTTATCTTTCACAGTATTTTGATTATCACCATATCTATTATCTTGATTTTTTTAGAGTTAACCCATTACCACATAAATGCCCCTTTTTGATACTATGGAGAACAGCAATTATGGAAGTAAAATTGATATAAAGTATGATGCTTCTGAAAGAGTTTCCTCCTTTTCCAAAAGAATTTCCTGTCATTATAGCTTTTTGGTTGGAAAGCAAGGTACATGTATTGTTCTTGAACTGTAAAGTATCATTATTGTCTTGGAAAGGATTGTTTCAACAAGTGTGTAAAACATATTCACTTCTTGATATATTTTTCTTTTAACAGACTAAAAGGTTAACCCATTCCATCACAACAAAATTTACAAAGGTCTAAATTGAAAGAGACTGCAGACAACAATTTTAAAATTGATGGAATTTAATTTTTTTCCGTCATGTTGAATAGAAATCATTGTGGATAATGAAGAAATTGCTTGGTCCAAGCAATTTCTTCATTTTTCACAGTGTTTTCTGAAGCTATTTTCTTGAGGGGCATAAAAAGGAGGGATTGTGTGGGAACAGGATAAAGTACGTGTATTTTCCCTATATTTTCAGGAGATAGACCTGTTTACCAATTCACTGAACCAGTTAAAGCTAGCCCAAACAAAATATGTAGAATCTCAGGAAAGCTTGAACAAAGTGACGCCAGCCAACAAGGACAAAGAAATATTGGTTCCACTCACCAGCTCTGTATCCTATGTCTAATTTGTACAAACTACATAGTGAAAGTTAATTAATTAAACTTATAAACCCATTACCAGACAACAAAATATTAGATTCAACAAATTGAAAGGAGTTGCAGACGACAATTGAATGTTTATGAAATTTTAATTTCTTCCAACTTTCTGGGTAGAAAACAGTGTGGAAAATGAAGAAATTGCTTGTTACAAGCGATTTCTTCATTTTCCACAATGCTTTCCAAATTGTTCTTCTTGAGAGGTGTCCAAAAGTGTCACTGTGTGGGAATGGGTTAACTCATTACCACACAACAAAATTTTAGACTTGCCCAAATTGAAAGAAGTTGCAGACAACAATTTCAAGTTGATGAAATTTGAAAATGAATTATATTTTTAGTTTGAAAACATAGTGGATAATGAAGAAATTGCTTGTAACAAGCACTTTCTTCATTTTCTGCAAAGTTTTCTAAAGCAATTTTCCTATGGGGCCTCAAAAAGCGTCACTTTGTGGGAATGAGTTATCACATGACAAACTTTTTGACGGGTCAAAATCTGTGAAGGTTGCTGACAACAATTTTAAGCTGATGAAAACTTTAAATTTTTCTCAATTATGGTAGAAATCATTGCAAACAATGTTACAATCAAGTCCTTTGTTGTCTGCAAGGTTTTTGGAGTCATTTGGCGGAAAACCTGCAGGCTACTGTCATAATGATGTGTCTGTTTGGCGTCTGAGTGCATCCTTCCATAAACTTTAACTTTAACAAACTTCTCAGAAATAACTCAACAGATTTGTCCAAATTTCACAGGAATGAGCCTGGGGTGGCCCTTAATCAGATTCCTTCCAAGAAATAACATGTTTTTTTTTTTTTATAGGTGTGGCTTATCTCATGATAATAGTGTATACTGAAAACATTCAAAATCTTCTACACAGAAGCCAGACAATGGATTTTACCAAATCCTCATGAGTGATCCCTGGATGACTCTTTATAAAAAAAAATCAATTGGGAAAAAAATTATGGCTTTTATGGGCCGGGCTAATTCCATATATGGTATATAGTGAAATTAGTTTCTTACTTCATTTCCTATGTACTTTTTCCAAACTAATTTAGTAGGAAGTATAAAAAGAATAAGATTAAGTGAAAGATTAAATGAATCGATCTTGTACTAGTCAGATCTTTAGTTAACTGATTTGGAGACACAATTGTAGACAGGACTGAAACAAAATGAAAGAAGTTGTAGACTACTTTTCAAAGTGTGTTATGACTGATAAGTGGCATGAAGGATAGGAAACATCTTGAGAGAAGGAGAAATTGCTTGTCACAAGTAATTTCTCCTTTCCTACTCAATATTTTCAAAATTAATTGTTTGTGAGATTTACATCTGTAACATGTTAAATAATCCTTCCTTGACTTTAAATCAGATGTATGTTCCAGGGCAACTAAGTGATGTAGAAAATGTTTTAGTAGACATTGGAACAGGTTACTATATAGATATGGTGAGTCTATATGTCGAACAGAAACGCTACTGCTTTAACCAATTCCCACACAACAGAATTTTAGACTGGTCCAAATTGAAATAAGCCGCAGACGACAATTTTAAGCTGATGGAATTTTGATTTGGTTTGTCTTTTTGGGTAGAAAACATTGTTGAAATGAAGAAATTGCTTGTAACAAGCAATTTCTTCATTTTCCACTATGTTTTCCAAAGCTTTTTTTCCTTCGGGGCGTTTTAAAGCATTTTAAAGTATCATGCACAGGGGTATGGCATTCCCGTGGCCAACTTGTCCGACATGAGCTTTTCTACTTGCAGAAACATACATTTTTGAAGACCACTTGTCTGGGGAAAATCTTGGCACTGTGCAAAACAGATCTCAAAGATAACTTATTATTTGTTGGAAAATTATCACATTGTCTATACATAAGGGAAGAAGATAATGTGGTTAACCCATTACCAGACAGCAAAATTTTAGACTGGTCCAAATTGAATGGAGTTGCAGATGACAATTAAAAACTTTCGAAAATTTTTTCAGCTTTCTGGATAGAAAACATTGTGGAAATTGAAGAAATTGCTTGTTACAAGCAATTTCTTCATTTTCCACAATGTTTTCTTGTTTGATTTTCCTGAGGGGCGTCCAAAAGCGTCACTGTGTGGGAATGGGTTAATGGATGAAAAAGCGTGGTTCCAGCATTTTGTTTCACTAACAGCAATGTTTGTTTCTCAAAGTTATCTCTCCACTTTTTGTGTGTGTGGACAAGTTCATTCTTATTCTGGACAAGTAGAAAATAATGTCTTACATGCCGTTGGATAAGTGTAGAAAATCTTTTTTCCCCACCAATGATCATGCAGACTGTGATATGGCAGTAATAAGCATTTTCTACATTTTTAGCTCACCTGAGCACAACGTGCTCAAGGTGAGCTTTTGGTATCACCTTTTGTCCGTTGTGCGTCGGAAGGCGTCAACAATTCTTTAAACATCTTCTCCTCAGTAACCTCTTGGCTGAATTCAACCAAACTTGGTAGGAATGTTCCTTGGGTGACCCTTCTCAAAAGTTGTTCGCTGATTTTTGATTGACCCCCAAATATGGGTGTGGCAGGGCGTGGCAGTTTTTGACTTTGAAATCTTTAAACATCTTCTCCTCAGTAACCATTGGGCCAATTTCAACTAAATTTGGTATGAATGTTCCTTGGGTGACCCTTTTCAAAAGTTGTTTGCAAAATTTTGATTTATGCCCAAATATGGGCGTGGCAGGGCGTGGTAGTTTTTGACTTAGAAATCTTTAAACATCTTCTCCTCAGTAACCATTGGGCTAATTTCAACCAAACTTGGCATGAATGTTCCTTTGGTGACCCTTGTCAAAAGTTGTTCACAAAATTTTGATTTATGCCCAAATATGGGCGTGGCAGGGCGTGGTAGTTTTTGACTTAGAAATCTTTAAACATCTTCTCGTCACTAACTAATGGGCCAATTTCAACCAAACTTGGTATGAATGTTCCTTGGGTGACCCTTTTCAAAAGTTGTTCGTGAAATTTTGATTTATGCCCAAATATGGGCGAGGCAGTTTTTAACTTTGTAATCTGTAAACATCTTCTCCTCAGTAACCATTGGGCCAGTTTCAACCAAACTTTGCATGAATGTTCCTTGGGTGACTCTTTTCAAAAGTTGTTCCTGGAATTTTGATCTATACCCAAATATGGGCGTGGAAGGGTCAGGCACTTTTTTGACTTTGAAATCTTTAAACATTTTCTCCTCAGTAACCATTGGGCAAATTTCAACCAAACTTGGCTTGAAAGTTCCTTGGTTGACCCTTTTCCAAAGGTGTTCGCAGAACTTTGTTTCATGCCCAAATATGGGCGTGGCAGTTTTTGACTTTGAAATCTTTAAACATCTTCTCCTCAGTAAATATTGGGCCAATTTCAACCAAATTTGGTATGATTGTTCCTTTGGTGACCCTTCTCAAAAGTTGTTCGCTGATTTTTGATTGACCCCCAAATATGGGTGTGGCAGGGCGTGGCAGTTTTTGACTTTGAAATCTTTAAACATCTTCTCCTCAGTAACCATTGGGCCAATTTCAACCAAACTTGGCATGAATGTTCCTTGGGTGACCTTTTACAAATCGTGTTTAGCAAATTTGATTGGCGCCCAAATATGGGCGTGGCTGTTTCTTTAGTTAGAAATAATTAAATATCTTCTCCTCAGTAAGCATTGGGCCAATTTCAACCAAACTTGGCAAGAATGTTCCTTGGGTGAAACTTTTTCAAATGTTGTTTGTGAAATTTGATTGACGCCCAAATATGGGCGTGGCAGGGTGGGGCAGTTTTTTATTTAGAAATCTTGAAATATCTTCTCCTCAGTAATCATTGGGCCAATTTCAACAAAACTTGGCATGAATGTTCCTTTGGTGACTTTTTTCAAAAGTTGTTCCTGGAATTTTGATTTGTGCCCAAATATGGGCATGGCAGGGCGGGGCAGTTTTTTTACTTTGAAATTTTTAAACATCTCCTCAGTAACCATCGGGCCAATTTCAACTAAACTTAAATGGATATTCCTTGGGTGAACCTTTTCAAAAGTGTTGGCAAAATTTCGAATCGTCTTACATTAGTCAGGTGAGCAATTTTAGGGCCATTCTGGCCTCTTGTTTGCATTGTTTTCCGCAAGGATGTTCTGTAGGGGTATAAAAAGGAGGGATTTTGTGGGATTTGTTGAAATAGGTGAAAAGAATTATTGATAATTTGAGAAATTTAACCCATAATAAGCTGGCTGGAAAATTTCAGACTGGTCTAAACCGAAAGGAGTTGCAAATGACAATTTGTTGTTTAATTTGATATTTTAGAATTTTCTAAATTTTTGGGTAGAAATCATTGTGTGAAATGAAAGAATTACATTGTGGAAAAAGAAGAAATTGCTTGTAACATCCAGTTTCTTATTTTCCACAATATTTTCTACTACATAGGATGGTTTTATGTCAATTTGCATCCATTTTTCATTGTCGTCTGCAACCTCTTTTGATTTAGACCAGTCTAAATTTGCAAAAGACGGGAAAGGGTTAAACCCCTTCTCCTTGTAATTTTTAGAAAAATTTAGAATGGAACCTGCAAGAATTAAAAAGTTTTTGTAACTCAGAACTGAAGCCACTAAACATGACATACTTGCTTTAATCCATTACCAAACGACAAAATTTTAGATTGGTCCAAATTGAAAGAAGTAGCAGACGACAATTCAAAGTTTATATAAAATCTTACATTTTTTGGGAAATGAAGAAATTGCTTGTTACAATGTTTTTCCCACTCTCTTTTCCTTGAAGGGTGTCAAAAAGCAGGAATGTGCGGGAATGGTTAAAATAGATGTAAGTTTGAGGGCCATCTGTTCCTTCACCCACTTTTATAGTTTAACCCATTACTGCACAAAAAAAATGAATTCGAAAAATAGTTTCTGATGATACTAATTGTTTTACCAGACACCATTTTATGCTTGTCCAAATTTAACCCATTACCACACAATGATTATTTCTGATGTCATGGTGACCTATTGCGATCATGTTTTGTCCTTTGTCATGCGTTGTGCGTCGTGCGTTAACTTTTTACATTTTCGACTTCTTCTTAGGAACCCTTGGATGGATTTCAACCAAACTTGGCAGGAAGCATCCTTATGGGAAGGCGCTTCATATTTGTATATGTCATGGAGTTATCTCCCCTTGGGGCTCCATGAGGGGCCAAAAAGGGTACATCTTTAAAAATCTTCTAATCATGAACCGGCTGTCAGATTAGATTCACATTTAGTATTTAGAGTCTTTAAGGCAAGGACTATCAAGTTTGGACAAGGAAGAAAAATCTGTCAAGAAATGGTCGTGCTGGGGGGGGGGGGCAAAGGGGGGGGGGGGTACATAAGCTTACATAGTGACAACTTTGAAAATCTTTTTCTACCTACAGCTCTGATATTTAGTATGTGGCATCATCTAGTGGATCTCTATCAATATTGTATAAATCATAACCCCAGCGTCAAAATTATCCCGTTCCTGGACGTCACAAGTTTCACAAAGGGCTTATATAGTGAAATTTGTAAAAATCTTCTTCTCCCAAATAGGAGGGCCTAGAACTTTGTTATTTGGTATACAGCATCATCTGGTAGACCTCTATCTAGATTGTATAAATTATAACCCCAGGGTCAAAAATAGCCCATTCCCGGACGTCACAAGTTTCACAAAGGGCTTATATAGTGAAATTTGTAAAAGTCTTCTTCTCCCAAACAGGAGGGCCTAGAACTTTGTTATTTGGTATGCAGCATCATCTGGTAGACCTCTATCAAGATTGTACAAATTATTCCCTCAGGATTGAAATTAGCCCATTCCCTGATGTCACAGATTTAACATAGGCTTATATAGTGAAAACTTTAAAAATCTTCTTCTCCCAAACAGGAGGGCCTAGAACTTTGATATTTGGTATACAGCATCGTCTTGTGGACCTCTTTCAAGATTGTTCAAATTATTGCCTCAGGATTAAGTTTAGCCCATTCCCCGATGTCACACTTATATAGTGAAATCTTTAAAACTCTTCTTCTCTCAAACAGATAGGCCTAGAGCTTTGATATTTGATATGTAGCATAATCTGGTGGGTCTCTATCAATATGGTATGAATCATTGCCCTAGTGTCATAATTAGCCCATGAATTTTACATATGGCTTATATAAAGAAATTTAAAACTCTTCTTCTCCCAAACTAAAAGGCTTAGAGCTTTGATATTTAGTATGTAGCATAATCTGGTGGACTTTGTTTGTTTTTGTGCTCTTTGGACTCAGTGACCGATAGGGCCCTATGGGCCTCTTGTTTCATAATCCACAATGTTTTCAGCCCCAAAAGAAAAAGACTTAGAATTCCACCAAATTGAACTTGTTGGATGCAACTTTTTTCAATTTGGACCAGTCTAAATTTTCTTGTGAGGTAATGGGTTAATATAGATGTCAAGAATTAAAAGTTCAATTCCAATCTAAATGAATTGTTTGATTTGTCAATCAGTTTTTGATTGACAGTGGAAATATATTAATTGATCTAAAGATGTTTCTCTTGCTTCAGACTGTAGAGAAAGGAAAAGAATATTTCAAACGAAGGATTGAGTTTCTTACCAAACAGATAGAGAAAATTCAGCCATTACTTCAGGAGAAATACAAAATGAAACAAGGTAATCCCAGATATCCATTTCAACTTGACAAATTTTTAGATAGCCTTAAAATGTCATAAAGTTTTATGAAATTTTAACCCTTGTCATGCTGTATGAATTACCTTACTGAATTGCTGTCAAATCAAAGGGCTGAGAGCACTTTTTGTTCTTTTAGAAATCAACCTCATAAACAACTGGGAAAGGAAACGTATGAGCAGGAGGTGTAGACTAAGATCAGCCTGCACAAACATGCAGTCTGATCTTAGTCTACACCTCCTGCCAAAACCGGAATATTCGGGGCTAAGCATGACAAGGGTAAAAAAACCCTCTGCCTTTAGAGTAGAAAACGTTGTTGACATTAAAGAAATTGCTGGTCACAAGGAATTTTTTCATTGGTAATAATTGTTCTCCAAAGTTTTTTTCAGGAGTGTAAAAAGGCAGAATCATGTGGGAATGCATACAACAACCTTTTCCCACACAATGATACTTTTTAATGCCCCTCAAGAAAAATGTTTTGGAAAATATTGTGAAAAATGAGGAAATTGCTTGTATCAAGTAATTTCTTCATTATCCAAACTGTTTTCTATCCAAAATAAATCTAGACGTAAAGATTTAAAATTCAATCAACCTGAAATTCAAGCTTTTGGGCTATACCATCTGTAGAATTGTTCAAGCACAAGCTCTAATGTTGGTTGTTTGTTTCAGTTACAACTGAGATTCTTCAGCTCAAAGTCCAGGCACAGTTACAGGTACAACAGGCTGCAAAGACGTAATTCCCTGGCTTCAGCGTAACTTCACAGACTGTTGTATATTCGCCAGAACTGCAATACGTACTCTTTAATACATTCTTTAATCAGCATTGGTGCAAAAATTATTTTGAAAAGAAAGTGTTATTCTAAATGATCATAGAGATTATACTTCATCTTTTTGCACAATCCTTTGACTTAGCAACACTTGTGCTATTTTATTTCAAGCGTTCCCACACAATGAGGCTTTTTCGCAACCACAAGAAGAATTTTTTCTTTTAAAAAAACATGGAATAAAATGAAGAAATTACTTGTTACAAGCAATTTCTTCATTATCCACTATGATTTCTACCCCCAAAGACAAAAGAAAATTTTATCAGCATCAACTTGTTGTCTGCAATTTCTTTCAATTTGAACCAGTCTAAAATATCTGTATGTTGAAGTGGGCTAAGACAACCATGTAAAAATATACTTAATCGGCCAAAATATTGAAAGTTTCTATTTTATCAAAATGTCCAAATTCCGTAAACTGCTGGCATAAAAACCTTCATGTGTATTAGCAAGCATTGTATTTAAAAAAAAGATTCTTTAATGCAATTTTGTTAAGTCTTTCCTGATTATCAGTAACTTTTCCTTTATAAACTTAATCTTCCATGCCCATTTCAAAGTCGGAAAATGCAAAATGCATTGGTGAAAATGGCAGCTTCAAGACTAAATGAATGACTTGATTTTTCTATCGCTTGAGAACGCCCCAAGAGTTGACAAATATTTGTGTCATTTTCTCTGTCTATCTGTGTAAGTGGTCCATCAATCTGCGTGTCCAAAACTTGTTAAGACTACATTTATGAATGGCTTTGAATGAAAATTTTCACAGAATGTTCCTAGTCATCTGACCTTATGCATATTTTCAGGGTTTTTAGCTTACCTGAGCACGAAGTGCTCATGTGAGCTTTTGTGATCGCCTATTGTCAGGCGTCGGTCCAGCGTCCGCCAACTACTTCTTTAATTTACATCTCCTCCCAAACCATTCGGCCAATTTGAACCAAATTTGGCAGAAATGTTCCTTAGGTGGTCCCCTTCAAAAGTAGCGAAAAATAATTAAAATCCGTTAAAAACTCTGGTTGCCATGGCAACAAAAGTGCAATTTTAAAATAATCTTTAAAAATCTTCTCCTCCTGACCCAGAAGGTGAAGAGCCTTTTTATTTTGCATGAAGCATCATATATTGACCTCTTTCAAAAAAGCTAAGATCATGATCTTCGGGTCAGGCATAGCAGGGGATGGGGGGTTACTGGCAGTCAGCGTCAGTTCACAGACTTCTTTCTTATTTCTGAAATTATAACCCATGGATCCAGAGGGAGGAAAAAGTTTTCTCCGTCTTTCAAATTTGCCATAGAGCCTTGGAATTTGTAATCTAGACTTTTGGATCCCCAGGTACATAGCCTATATATGTAAGTATGGCCCTCTTGTATCATAATCCTCACCTTAACATCAAATTAGACTGTTGAGAGAAAAAGAGCCTTTATCTCAGGTAAGCGCCCAAGGGCCAATGGCCCTCTTGTTTCATGCCAGGCTGCTACATAGAAAAAAGAAACTTAATACAAAATTTCTTCTTAATGCAACTTTTCCTCCAGTTCTGGACATATTTGCATGAAAGTTTTACAAAATGTTTAAATGACCTAACCTTGTGCTCATTACCAGGATTTAGCCCATCTGAGCACTAAGTGCTCTAGGGAGCTATTGTGATCAGTGGTTGACCGTTGTCTGTCCATTTGTGAACATATCTTTAAAAATCTTCTCCTACACTTAGTATTGGAATCCAACAAAATTTTCAGAAATTATTTAAGGGTGATGACCTTCCAAAATACTTCAAGGAGTTGTTTTTGGTTGATGACTCCGGTAGCTATGCAACCAGAAGGAATTCCTTAAGAATATTTTAAAAATCTTCTCCACCTGAACTGTAAGGTCTAGAGCTTTCAAATTTTGTGAGCTTTCAAATTTTGTATGTAGCATTATCTTATGGTCCTCTATCAAAATACTTCAGATGTGATTTATGTAAGCCCTATATTGTAGGTACTTGGAATTTACAAAGAAATAAAGAACAAATTCTTTAAAAATCATTGCCTCCTAGACTAACCATCAGATTTAAACAAAATTTTACAGAAATTTTCCTAGGGTGATGGCCTTCCAACATCTTGGTGCCAACGCTGAGCAAGGTTGTTGTAGCAGCAGACAAGCAGCTGTAGAAGCGGGATCAAAAACTACTGCAATATCAAGGCGCCGGGTTTTATTAAACACTGTCAGAATCAGATATTTGATTGTTTTTGAATTTTTTCCTTGGCATAGTGTGTGCAAATGAGATTTTAAATTGGTACTGGTCCCTTTGTAAAATAAATTTTCAAGTAGTAGAATGCTTATTTAACATTCTCGGTTGTCGCAAATATCCTTTCCGACATTTGTCTCCCATCAATGAGTAGGTAACCCTAAATCTTTGTGAAGTGTGTGCCTGGATACTCGGAAAAGATGTAGTGTTAGTACTGGTGTGTGAAATGCCAGTAATCTATGGTTAGGTCCTTGTAACAAGCAACTTCTCCCTTTTCCACAACTTTTTCTACCCTACAGAATGATTTTTTTTTTCAAATAAGATCAACTTTGAATCGTCGTCTGAAAAACCTTTGAATCTTGACTGGTCTAAATCTTTGAAAAACAGGAAAGGGTAAAACCCCATTAACACAAAGCGCCTAAGAAACTTGGGCAGACTTTGACCTGTCTAAAAGTTCTAAAAAAATTCTGGATTTTTTTTATCGAGGAGTCCTCTTAGATACCCTACATAATTTCTTGTTCGTGTCCACAAAGCCTGGTCGGAAGGCTTGGGACAACCTGGTCACAAAGCAGACAAGACACTGAAGGTATGAGGACATTCATTTCTTGACCGATACCGCTCTGGCTTTAACCCATTTCCACACTACAAAGTTTTAGACTGTTCCAAATTGAAAGAAGCTGCAGACGACAATTTTATGTAAGGTGTTTTTTGTCTTTTGGATAAATACCACTATGGATAGTGAAGAAAATGCTTGATACAAGAAATTTCTTCATTTTCCACAAAGTTTGTTGTTTTTTAGACACTTAAAAGGAGGGATTGTGTGGGAATGGGTTAACAAAGCAGAATTGACGAGAAAAATACAGACCGCCGTTTAAGACAGCCCCGAGTTTTTCAATGCTGCAGCCGATCGTACAGCAGTCTATGATCATAATTAAATCATTTAAACTTACTGGCTTGAGATTACAAAACGTGTAAGTCATACAATTTCGGACCTTTTCAAAAACCTTGACCCATTACTACCAATCTAGTGCATTTTTACGCAACGGAAATATACAGCTTTGGAAAACATGGATCCTTTTCATACTGAACCTGGAGTATTCCTGCTTTGGCAGGAGGCATAGACAAAGATCAGCCTGTGCAAATGCACATTCTGATCTTGGTATACAACACCTGTTTGTCAACACTTGCCAGATTTGTTCACTTGATTAACTCTTAAAGTAAATATTGACCCTGACAACAAGATCTGCAGTGCTTTCAGCCCTTTGATTATTTGTAATTTTGGAAGGGTTTCATTCAGTAATTCATTCCCAGACGGTGAGACCTTTTGATGCTCATCAAGAAAACTATTTTGGAAAAATGGAGAAATTGCTTGTAACAAGCTATTTCCTCATTATCCACAATGTTTTCTACCCAAAATGCAAAGGTTCTTTACATTCCATCAAATAGAAACTGTCGTCTGCAACTTCTTTCAATTTTGACCAGTCTAATTTTGTTGTCTGGTAATGGGTTAAGAGAGAAGTGGCTTGGACGTAGCAATCCCCTCTTCACATAATATTCTCGAATTTTCCGGTACTTGTTTTTCAATTTCTATACATTAAGTTACCGTGTGAACTTCTTTTGATTTGAACCAGTCTATTTTAAGCTCTACTGGCCGAAGGCTACAATAGCTATAGCGATGGCAAGTTTTCCATCCAGAGTCTGTGCATCCATCCATCCATCCAGTCATCCTTCTGTTAACTTTCTTTGTTAACACTCCAGAACCCACAGTTTTCATTGGATTATCTTAAAACTTCCATAGAATGATTGCATCGTCAGCAGGATCTTTCCATTTGAAATTGGGTTCGACACGTCTAGAATCAAAGCGCTGAAATCCTGAGATATGTATACATGAGATATATAACCTGGGCAGAAAAAGGTTGACGGTCGGATTATTCGTGGTGTCACTTTTTACCCAAATCTACAGTCGATTATACGCAGATTTGCCAATTTGTGCACTAGGGGAATTGGTTTAATTATGTTCAGTACTTTCTGAGAAGAAGATCTTCAAAGTAAAATTTGACGGACGGACCAACGGCGGAGACACCACATCATGACAAAAGCCCGCTGGCTTTTAGCCAGTGGTACTAGAGAGAGAGAGAGAGAGCTAGAGTGTGAGAGAGGGGGTGGGGTGGAGCGTGAAGCCAGAATCGAAGTAGGAGGCTCTCGCGTGCGATGCGAGTATTCTACCACAAAGACTAATTTCGTAAAGTAAATATGCGCTTTATAATCTCCAGAAAAGAAAGCGAGAGAGAGTGGGCAGTCGTTTACCAGCGGTTAACATGATTATGTACACCTCTCAAAAGCGATATGTAGACGTTGCAACCTTTGAGTAGAATTCGGAGGTAAAAATATATAGACACAAGGTCCGAGCACGACCAAACTGATTTCAGACAGTGCGAATATGATTCTACGAATGACCAATTAATTCGCTAACAAAACATTCCAATCGTGCGTAAAACCGGCAACTTCGTCTAACCGGACCGTTTTAACATTGTTACTCTAGAATAAGTAATATTATTTTGGTATAAAACAAACACCTTACTTTTTCTTAACGATATGATATGATAATATATGATAAATATTTTCCAATATATTATATATCTCCTTTCTTTCTGTCCATTCACTCACCAAGTTTTAATAATTTTGCCAAATTCAGAACACTCACAAGAAAGTACTGTACATCAAGCCGACAGCTTTCTCGCCTCAATCGGGCGTATTGATTTATACTTGTAGTCATGTAATTCGCCCCGATCTACTTTCCACGTGGAAGAATATTATATCTATTGCTTTAGATGTTTTGCATTTTTACATTAAACTCTGTGTGGGTTGAAATTTTACTGCGGTAACTTTAGCCTCAGATTGCTACGCAATCTTAGGGTAAATCAAAGGACTGAAAGTCCCGAGAGCGGTTTTGCTTACTTATCAGTAACCGCGTCAATAATGCCAACATGTACCATCAAAATGAGTAAATAAATCGTACACCTAAGTGGGATGAGCAGCTGGATGCTCGATAAGGATGTAGTGGTAATAATGGTGTGAGAACTACCAGGAATCCATGGTTAGGAGCTCCAGCCGCCCCGATATAACCAAAATACCATCAAAAGTTGCGTTAAAACCCAATTCAATTAATCACGACCCTTTTACTGTTTACAGAAATCGCTATTTTGATTTTATCATAACGTTTTCTTTAATATTTCAACAGTGCGTGAAAAGTTGTGGTTGTGTGGTAAAAGGTTGAATGATAAAAGGTAAAGCAATCAAAGCTAACAATCAATTCGTTTTGCTTTGAGCATATTATAATTACAATTGAAGTACACAACTACATGTTCGTTTCAAAGATAAAGTCGAATTCGAGAGGTAAAAGGGTGATTTTTCGGTGGGGTTAAATAGGCGCTTGAATCGCGACTATAACAGGGTTGTAACTTGTAACATATGCTGTGTATACTGGGTGTAAATTAGCTCAGTCCTGCCAGGTCAAAACTAACAGACGGGGTTAGGAGTTTGTTAACATGTATTCGCCTACTCCACTAACCACTGACCTAGATTCTAGAATATCTGGAAACGCGAGGAGATTATTTATCTCATTTAGACAGTTCATTATACAATTTACTATGGATATATTAAGTTGAAGTTTTAAACCATTTTCCTTGATATTCACGACTTAAAGGAGGCTGTTGGCATTCAGCAAGTAAGTAATTTTCTTCATCATCGATGAAACAATATGGAGGCGATCACACAGATTTTCACTTCAAGTTTATGAGCATGCGTGGAAATGAGTAGAAAATTCGTGAAAACTTGTTTCCGGTTGATCGATTCGAAATACCGGTTTTGTCCTACAAAACCGCTAAAAACGGGAAAAAAGGCTGTATAAAAAAAAAAGATCATAAAAAATCCTCATCAAAGATTTCAAAGGATTCTCTTCAAATGTTCACAGAATTCTTGCACCTTCATTACTATTGTCGATTTTGACACTGAATCAGATCTATCAAGTATCACGTTACGAGGGACCTGATGAAAATTCTATTTAAATATTTAAGTAAACACAATCAGGGCTATTGTTTGACTCAAGGCCTCGGGTTTTGACGCACAGAAATTCAAAAGGAAGCAATTTTGACGCTCGAAAATTTGTCACTGTGCGTCATATTGACTCTCGAAGTTTAGCAGCCATGCTTCAAAACATTTAAATTTATTGGGTGAGGTTGTTGGTGTTCTGGTGTTGTCGATAACAACTGTCATGATTGCTAGTGGAAGCCAATTACGTAAACAAACCACAAAGAAGGTAATTGACCGATCGCTAGCCCCGCCCACCTATTCCTTTGGCCACGTCCACTAACTCCAACGGGAAGTCCCGCTTCGTTTTTAACGGCGTTATTGTATGGCTGGTAGAATGTTACAAATAAGTAGAATAGTTGGTTGGCGACCTAAACGTCGTAAACAACTGCTTGAATGTACACGTGTTTGTGTGTTTGGCTTCAAATACTGAGACATATTGAAATATAAATCTTTTCAATTGCAGTTCCAAGATTTTAACCGCATGAAAAAACTAATTTCTAATTTTCGACGTAAAAAGTGGAAATATATGATAAACAAGAGCACCGCTCGGACCCGGGCGAACGGACCCGGGGCGAAAGTATATTTAGGGCGAACGGACCCGATACCACCGCTCGGCTGCAGGTGCTGGATATTGCAAAAATTCTAAGTCGAAAAGGGGCATAACTCTTACATAAACGCTTTTAGAGTTATCCCCCTTGATAGTCTAGATATCTTTTTTGATGGTCAATACACATGCCGAGTTTCATGAGGATATCTTGAATAATAACAGAGAGAAGACCAAGGTTAAAGTTTGTAACGCCAACGCCGACGTACACGACGCCAAGGTGATGACAATACCTCGGGTTTCTCCCAAAACAGCCGAGCTAAAAATCGACGCTTTGGCTGTAAAAGTTTTGAACAAATCATCAGCCTTTTGGATGGCGTCATAGTCAGAGTAGACGCACGGTCTAAGGGAGGTAAAGACGTCCGTACTATTGTCATAAGTATTTCGGAGTTGTGTCCCTTGGATGGATCTCGTTCTGGAATCGAGGCTTCTGAACAGCTGATTAGCATACGAGAAAATGTTCTGACGATGGCGGTCAACAATGAAATAACGCGGTAAATTTAACAAATTGTCCACAGCCCCAACACTGGCAGTGACTGAATGAAAATGTTTTAACTTAATTACTACATCACCAGTTTTTCTGGGGTAAGAAACCTAGAAATACTTCGTGCTATTGAATAAAACTTGATCGAATATGTCGTTTGGTCGTCTGTTTGTTTATGTTTTGATTTTGAGGCATGAATGAATGAATGACGTAATCAAAAATTATATTTTAATGGCATTGCTAAATATGTTGTGCTCAAATGTATTCAGATTTTTAATATTTTCTTGCTACTGATTTTAATCATTCCGAATGGTAAACGCCATCAGAATTACACAGGGATACTCAATTTGCCAACTTTCCTTGGATGCTTTGTTTGTTTACAAAACATGGATACGGGAAGTGGGATTCTGTGGTTACGCATTATTATTCAATAGCCACATTATGGCTCAAAACATTTTTTCTTCGTCTTGGTTACTGGCTTTTGTTTTTAAAGACATCTCGACGTATTTACTTCAATGTATAAACCAAATGAATGATTTTCATTTGGATGCAAGTGAAATACTCAGATATCTGTAAAGTGAAAGTAGACTTTAACTGTTTTATTATACATTTCTTAATCCTTACCTACCTTATCCCACTTTCTGACACCCCTTAAGAATAAAGCTTTGGAAAAAAGAAGGAAAATAAAGAAATTGCTTGATTTAAGCGAATTCTTCATTATCCACAATATGTTTTCAACCCCCAAAGAAAAAGATTTTTAAATTCTTATCAATTTAAAAATTGTTGTCTGCAACTATTCTGAGCTAACCGGGCTGAAGAACACTTTGAGTTTAACAGTCTATAAAATTTATCCTTATTACATGTCTGTCCATATGGAGCTTCTTTTAGTTTTAATGGAGTTTCATCATGGGATCTACTGTATCCATATCCAGTCGAGTTTTAGTTTAACTGCGATATCATAGCCCTCTTTCTGATAATCTGCCCGCTATCAGATTATCAGTAAGAGGGCTATGATATCGCAGCTAGTTTTAGTTGTCCAGATTGTGTTCTCATGTTGACAAGTTTCAAAGTGGAAGGTACTTGTAATTTGTTTTAGATTACAGAGATGAAACCAGTATAGTATGTAAGTGGCTTGGTTAATTGGTCTGTCAATTGGTCTGTAGTTTTTTCTTGTCTGCCAGATTTTCTTAACCATAAACATGCCAAAATTTCAGGGCACGTACTCTGTTGTAAGATGAATTGCTAAAGCCAGGTTGTTGTCAGCTTTGGAAGATTTAAGGTAGAAAACACTGCAGGAAAGGAAGGAATTGTATATTAAAAGGGTGTTTGAAAAAGAGGAATTGTGTTGTAATTGGTTGATACAGTTTTCAATTTTGTAAATTTTCCAGTTAGTGTAACATGAGGAGATAGAGATTTTACATTTAAAACATGACAAATCTATGGGATACTCAGTCATCATGGGACCATCATGTACAACATCAAAAGAACAATCAAACATTCCAGATGCACTGCAATAAGAAGGCAGACCTAGGTAAGAGAGTAGTTATAATTTTTTAGCTAGAAACTAAGGTTGAATGAAGTGAAATATGAGGTAAATGTGGGGCTTTCCTTGGCCTGATTTTTCTTTTCGCCATCAATTTTGCCAAATTGACAAAACTGGAGCAAATCTGTCACCAAGAAGCCAAATGAGAAGCCAATTTTTTTTGCTGAGTTATATGCCACTGAAATCCGCTGAGCTAGTAGACTATTGACTGCAAAAAAATGCAACATATACACACACACACACAAAAAAAAAACAAACCCAAAAAACAAAAAAACCCTTAATAACTGAGTGTGTGATCTATTTGGTTCATTTGAAATTCAATCAGACAAGCCATAATTTTTCAAGCAATTTTGGGATATTTCACTAAAAATTCGTATCCCACCCGTGTACTCCACCCACCCACTGAGCCCTATCAATTGTCGAATCTATCATAAAGTGAAATGGAGATCAGATGACAATAGTTTTTGTTGTAAATTTCCTTTCCTAAACTTTTTATCCGAAGTTGTGTTTTTTGTGACCGGTGATTTACTTTAACAGAGATCAAAGTCATTGCAGTTTTCTGTCAACCTGTTACTGTCAAATATCCCTCTGTTGATGCAAAAACACAGCTGACGTCATAAAAATGTTGGGTCTGACCATTCTTCCCAACAGGAGCATCGAGTTGTGACGTACATCAAAGAGACTGACTAGATGGCATTTAGAGGGTTGCCCGCTTTTTACAATTTCCCCAGAATAGAATTTAGACTCTGACTTGTGCAATAGAATCGGTCATTTGTTTACTTTAGGATTGTTATTTTTATTACTTTTTTTGTCGGACTTGTATTCTTGATTTACTGTAAACTGAAGTAAGATTTTCTGATTTTTGTATTGTTGAATTTAATTTATGTAACATATACTATCATTTAAGAAGTCTTTACAATCATGGTCAGAAACTTTCACCTGTCTCGTAGGTGATACATTGGATAAGTGGTTGTTACACTTTGTATATTGACTGACTCGCATGTTTATTGAAATTTGACACGATCATCACCATTTTAACACCTAGACTACCATAATCTGCCTTGATTGCAGTCTGATACAAACTTTTGGTACACAGGTGGTATTTTTTTTAATGAAAATCAATATTGCTTCCACAGTCTTTCTTGATTGCCAGTGTTTTTGCTAGATTGGAATTTTTATCGCCACATAGTTTTAATTTTCGCATTTGGCGACAATCAGCAAAAGCCCTGTAAATGGTACCAACATTCATTTTTTTGTCAAGCCGTTTTGCAGTCAGCAAAATAAAGTTGCTTCTATGAAAAGTCTAATGTAATAGTGTGTTAGGGAATCAGTTTAGAGCATATCTCTGATATTTGAGATAGCTCCAAGACTAAGGTCAAGGTTCAAGGCCAGATGCTTCAATTGAGCATATCTCGTACATAACTTTGAACAATTGTCCTTCATCATAAGAAGATGAGCCATTTGAAACTAATCTCAGATAGCTCTAGACCAAGGTTAAGGTCACAGCTCTAGGTCAACCATTCAAATTGACCTTGTCAAGAGCATATATCTCCTACATTTGTGCATGGTTAAATATTCAACAACATGCTGTTAGTGGACAACTTCCTAGTGTAAATATCAGTAATATGCTGAAGTTTTGGAATTAATGGGACAGTGTCCCAATGGTCTAAAGAAAGGTGGGGACATTTTACAAAATCGATGACTCACACCAACTATATAGCTACCAGGGCTTTGGAACCAATGGGGTATTGTCCCCATTATCTTTAAAAACTTGGGACATTTATGATTTTTGGGGTCAATGGTGCATAAATGCAGCCTTTGCAGATCACTGCAATATCATATGCATCTGCTAATAAAATGCTAGATGAAGGTCATCTAACTCAATCACTGTCAAGGTCATCTACTATCAAGTTCAGTTACTTACAAGATCCATATGATGGCAACTAATTGAAAGTTTTGCTGTGGACATAAGTGTTTTATAAATATGATATTGATTTTTACTTGAAATCTATTTCCGTCATTTTACAGGGACCCCAAAATCTCAGCTAGACTCGGGTTTCTATGACCAGTTTAGTTTTGGTGAGAAGAGTAACCTAATTGGTAATATGGGATGTGACAAATTATCAGGGTTAGATGATCTAGTCAGTAAAATTGTGGATGATGACAGCTCATTGTTTGCCTTCAACAACCTCAAATTCAAAGGATCTTTGAACAACTTTTCACATCATGAGGCCATAAATAAAGACAGGTAAGCATTTTAAGCCTTCTCTCTTTTTATGATAGTTAAACTCTTTGAAAAGACTTATATAAAAATAATGCCCACCATGATATGTCAAAGTTTTGGAAACAAAGGGACAATGTCCTAATGGTCTGAAATAAAGTGGGGACATTTTGCAAAATCGATGGATCATACAATCTTCAAAAGCTCTTGAAGAATCCTTGAATTTGATGTTGGCCTTATAAAAGCCTTGAAAATGGAAATTGGCCTTGAAAAACTCATAAAAGTGACCTTAAGTCCTTATAAAACCCTTAAATTTCATAATCTCCTTTGATTTATAGTTGCAAGATTTTAAATATGCAGAGAATTGTTATTAGTCAAACAGAAAGCTGATCCATTTAAGTCGGAAAAACATTGTATAATTTATTGTCTCTGCAATAAAATGATAGACATGGGCAAATATAGGAGAGTATGCCCTAATCTGCACATGAAAAAAAACAAAAAAACAACATCATATAAACCCTTGTCCTGCTGAATATTTTTCATCTTCTCACCACATTAGAAAACTTTGACATAATTAGACCATTCTTGTGTTCAAAGATTTCTTTCAAAACAACAAGAATAAGTAAGTAGTTTAGGCTAAGATAAGACTGCACATCTAAGCAGGATGATCATAGTCTATACTCCTGCCAAAGCCAATGTCCAAGCAGAAATATTCTGGGATCAGCATGAAAATGGTTAAATGTTTATCACTGCTACGTCACTTCCCACATATATAGTTTATATCATAATTTGTATGAATACCAATATTTGTGCTTTGATTAAAGCATGCTAGTAGCCCTAAGTTTGAGTCCTCTGGGTCAAACTTTGGGATCATTAGTGAAGGTCAAGGTAATTTTTCATTGTCAAATGTGTACAAATCAAAAACTTGACATTGCTCATATCTATTGAATGGTAAGAAATAGGTCCTCCATATGCCACATGATTTGTGAATGCTTGTGACAGGACCTTTTTTTTATAGAAAAGTTTTACATTGGCCATTAGTTTGGAATGGTAGGACTTAGAGATTTCACATGTGAATTGCTTGTGTCCAAGCCTCTCTGTTTGTACCAGCTTCAAGGTCATCAGTCAAGCTGAAATGTTCAAGGTCAAATTAACTCAAATTAACCCTTGACATGCTGAGTATAACCCACTATAGAATTGCATTAAAATAAAGGGCTAAAAGCACTTGAAGCAATAGTTGTTGGTTGATATTCATTTTGAAAATTCAACATGTAAACAACAAAAAGGGACAAGCATGTTGTATAGAATAAGATTAGACTGTGCATTTGTGCAGTCTGATCTTTGTCTTTACTTTTTTCCAAAACAGGAATATTTCGGATTCAGTATGACTCCAGTTAAAGAATGATAAGGGATAGTCTAGAACCTCCATGTTTCACATGTGTATTGTATGTGACAATGCCTTTCTGTTGGTACCAAATTCAAGGTCATCAGCAATGGCAGCGTTCAATCTAGCTTTGTATCATAGGGGGCCCAATGGGCCCATGGCTCTTGGTCAAGGGGGTCATGCAATACAAATACATAGACAAACTATTGAATTACAAGGTTTTAAATGTAACAAACCATAACATTTTGATACTAAATATATTGTTTTGAACAAAATAAATCTATTAGAAAAAGTTAAGACATTATTTCCATGACATCATTCAGAGAAGTCTTATTGAATGTGTGATTGAAGTGTGCCATTTGGGCCCAGCCTTCATTTTGAAGGGGGCCATTTTGGATTTTAGAGGGCCATTTTAGCCATGGCCCCCTCTAGATTGAACACTGCAATGGTCATCACTGAAGGCAATGTAAAGTTTAAAATGTTCAAACATTCCAGAGTGACAAAACTTAATTCAAGTTTCATCATATAAGTTTTTATCAAATATGCCTGACCAGTTCTATTTTCATAACTTTGTGTTTGCACTTTGAAACACAAAACAGATAACAATTTTTAGACTGGCCCAAACCAAGAGTAGTTGCAAAGAATATTCCAAATGAGTCTTTTTTCAAAAGCAGACATCTTTAAGGACTGGAAGATATTTTGAAAAGATGAAATTGCGCCTGCTACAGGATTTCTTTTCTCAAAGTATTTTAGCCTATTCATGGCATTTTCAACCATTTCCCATGTGCGTGACTTGCAAACATTGAGCACCCTGGACAGCCATTCAGGGCAATTAGAATATTCGCTTATTTATTAAAGAAGCTTTGGATCAGTATCTATCTACAGAGTGCAGAGTTAAGACTTTGATCAGACTGTGCGGATTCACAGGCTGATCTGAGTCTTTACTTGGCACACATGTGTAATGGTTGGAAATGTCACACATGCGCTCATTTTCTGTTATACAGTGTGTCAGGGTTGTAAAAAAAATCAGTAATTGTACCTGATTGGAATATTTTTACGGATTTCTTAACCCTTGTCTTGCTAAATGTTTTTCCTCTTTTCACTATATTTGAAAACTTTGACATAATTAGATCGATCTTGTATTCAAAGATTTCTCTCACAACAACAACAAGAAGCAGGTAGTGTAGGCTAAGAATAGACCATACGTCTGTGCAGGCTGGTCTAAGTCTATACACCTGCCAAAGCCATCATCCGAGCAGGAATATTCCGGGATCAGCATGACAAGGGTTAAAACCCTGCATCTCAGGATTGGGGTGATGATGTGTTTTTCTTTTTGCTGCCTGTCAGTCTATGTGTAAAACTTTACCTGTAAACCTAACCCTTGTTACACTGAACTAGGAATCTTCCAGTTCGGGCGGAGGTATAGATAGCAATCGGCATGTATTAGCAGTCTAATTTTAAACTAAACCTTCTGTTTGTCCAATTTAAGCCAGACTTTTTATGAAATCAGTTTCCAAAGAAATATTTACCCAATATGTTTCCAGTGCCTTCAGTCCTTTGATTTTAATGCATTTCTATAAGGATTTTATTCAGTATGACATGGGTTACTATTTGAAATGTACAGCTCATTGTATATCAAGAATAAAGTTATAGTCATCTTCCTTGTGCATTAGAAATGCTGGTTCAAAAACATACTTTTTTTCAGGGGACATAGTTTTTCTTCACGAAGTGTTTGGTCTACAAGCCCTGATGAAACAGCAGCCCTGCGTTCTACAAATATAAAAAGCCCATTACCATTTACAGAACAATATCAAAGTCCAACTGACTTTTGGATGAAGAAAAACATCCATTCACATGGTGTTCAGAACAACTCTTACAATAATGGTTATACAAAATGGAGCACAGATAGATTAGGTCCCCAGTCACAGTTGTTTAACAGCAGTTTTGATGAAACTAGAGATAGAATAGAAACCAACCAGAATTACACCAATGAGTTAGTTGAGGATCAGTTTGATTACTTTTCACCAATGCCACCTTCCACGAATATTAAACATTCCTCGGGAAGAAGTAGTATATCTTCCTGTTTTTCACATTCTAGTCGACATTCTAGTGAAACAGATTCATTTCTAGAGCTTCAGAGTATTGCCAACAACGCTGAAAGATCAAGGTTCAGCCCACCTACATTTGATATACCATTACCTCCCAAACATTCTGACTTCCAGAGCTCAGAATCAGCTTTTCAACCATTTGTCAATTCAAAAATAGGGGAAGATCACCCAGCAGTACAGACTGATAGCTTGTTAAAAGTCGCAAATTGTCTTCTTGAGTCTCAAACAAACTCTTCACAAACACAGCATCACACTGAGAAAAATGGTACTTCGTGTGTTATTAATGACAAAGTATCAGGGCTTAAATGTGACACAACAACTGAGAAAACCTCTCACCCTCAATATCACTCACCAGAAATGATGGACCTTTTCTCTGGCAAAAATATGTATAATGGCAAAAATGAAATTCCAATAAACAGAAAACTTTATTTCAACCCAGTGTCCAGTAATAATGGAGAATCATTGCAAAACAGCCCAGCAATAAATGAGAAGAAAGCAGATGTTAACAATGTTTATGCTGTTCACAAAACACCACTTAGTACCAGCACTCCATTAAGGATTCTAACGCATTCATCTTCAGTGTCTCCAGTGAGTTTATCAGAGTCAAGTTTTGGTACACCTGTGACTACTATAACCTCTGTTACAGAATCTTCTAATGGATTAAGTAGCTCTGGAAAAGCTTTAAATACTAACCCAAATGTTATACATTCTCAAACTAGACCAGGTCAGAATGGGATCAAGATTTTACACAACATTCCTTCACCACATCAAGGTGTTCAAAATGGATTGAAAATACATCCTGCAAATCACATCTTCTATTCTCCTGTGGACACACAGAAACTTGTTACTAACCCTCCCCCACCCTTTCCTAGCCCAATGCCCTTTACTAATATCTCAGCTCAACGGCAACAGTTTGGATCAACTGTCATCCCTCCAGAGGTTCTGCAGCCCCAGTTTGCATTAGATAGACATATAGAACGTTTACCAGTTGGCATGTCCCCTATACCAAGGCAGATGATAAAATGTCCGCCAAGACTACCGGTGGTTCTCCCTCCTGGCACTGTTCTAGGACCAGCAGGAGCCCCAGTAGAAGGCCAGGGTGTTGAGTTTTATGCAGTTGATCCCTATGGTCACATGATTCCAGTGTACACGGACGTTAGGTATGAAATGCCCCAGGGATATGTGTATGGATATCATCCTTACCTACACCAGTTCCGTCAACATAGGTGAGTATTTTGACTTGTCAATTTATATATCAACACCTTGTCAAATAAAAAAAGGTGCATTCATTTAATCCTAGATGAACTTAACTGATCTTAGTCTAAACTATCTGCTTGTCCCTTTCAAACCTGCAAATGAATTTTCAAAAGAAATACTGACCCTTAGTCAAGCATTCTAGTGCTTTCAGCCTTTTGATTTGAATGAAACATTTCTGAGAAGAATTTATATGGGAAACATTTCTAACATGGACAAACTTTGTTATACACTGCAACTCCTCTATAATGCTACCGGGCACAGCGCTGACTCCATTATAACGCGGGGTCCGCTTGGCTCCCAAAATTTCGGGGGGGGGGGGGATTTCGGGTTGCAGATGCTGAGATACGACGTTAATGCTGATTTGGCCACGATTTTTTTATCCCGTCATCGGCCCGCTCGAAGAAAAAGGGTTGCACATAAAAATCGATAATTACCCGAAGCCAGGTAAGTTTTTAACACCTTACGTGGACGGTCCTGTCCATTAATGCATTACTTCAGAGGTAATTGCTTTGTTTGATTGATGACACGCGTAGTGTTTCAATTTACAAAATCAGTTTGATTGTTTGGTCTTACTGTTTGACATTGAGATGATCAATGCCTTAGGTCTTTTATATTTTTTAAATCAATAGAGAATAGGCACGCACCTCGGCATCCTTCAGTTACAAACCTTGAAGGTGGTGCGACTTTTTTCACTATTGGCGTTCTTTATTTTCTTCAGTCCCCGGTAGGACGTGTTCCTAAAGTAATGCGCGAGTGTGAAATTAGACAAATTGACTTGAGCCTACTATTTATTTCACTTCATAGTTTGCTGGTATCCGGAGCTCGTAGAGGATAGTGGCTTCAAGATAAAAACGCAACAATGTGCTTTGAAAACAATCAGTCGTAGTTGCGACGTATTCGATAAATACAGAAAATACGTGAATTTGAATTGTAAATGTCCCAATATCGGAAGATTCTCATCCAAAACGGGATAGATAATATAAGTAGATTAAAATAAGATACCGTTATTTTTCCGCATTTCTTTCAATAATCCGAAAATTTAATGTCATCCTGTATGAACAGTCACACGGCAAAAAGCTTGTCGACAAATTTGAAGTCAATGTTTACGGGTACAGTTTATTTTATTCTGAGGGAGGAAAGGTGATCAAAGGTGCCGCCGCCAGATGTTCAGCTATTTATGGGGGATTTCCGGAGTTGACACGTGCCAGACGCGTACCCCGCGTGAGAATTCTTGCTGACCGAATTTTTTACTCTTGTCGTTATGAAACCAGACATTCCGCCGTCTCGGATTTTTTTCGATTATTATGAGCTTCAATTTTACAATTAAAAGTTAGCGGCTATAAAGTTTAATCCAGTTTTGTATAAGTACAACTGGTCGGTTTAAATTCCCGATTCGTAAATGACTAGGTTCAGATAGAGTTCTTTGTCGGTTTATTGTTACCGCATTTTTAACAATGGTAAAGAAATTAGACCAAGTCCATTACCGCGAAAGAGGTTCGAAGGTCGATCCACGAGACATTTTCTCAACGCTTCAGTAACCCCAGGTGTTCAACAACTCGTCGGTCTCCAAGGAGACGTCGCTATGCGGAATACTTAGATTTTATCCCTTTTGTCTAAGGATGGAAATATTTACGTCCGTGTAAAACTAAATTCAATTAGATTAATGCCGACGACTATCATAAAAATAAACATGTCTCGGGTAAAAGTTCTAGCTTCTTAATATTGGGAGAAAGAGAACCACAATTTATAGACCTGTAGAAATTTACGGATTATTTAATCCTGAATTTTAGTCTTCAAAATTATGTAACAAAGAAAAATTGAAATCTAAAAATACCCAGGGCTGCGAATTAAAGCTAGGGGCCCATTTATTGAGCAGCATGGGCCATTAGATAATTGGAAGGCAATTTTTTAGACATGATGCTTCAAGCCTTGATGAAACTAACAGAACTCAGGTGTTTGGTCAATTTTCTTTCAAACAACAAACTTTTTGACCAAGGTTACTTAGCTTTTTTTTATCCTTATAGAAAATACACCCTCCTCACAAAGTTTGTGTATCAATATTTCAGGAAGAACATCTAAAAAAAACACCTTAGACTTATTCCTTTGATCCTCTTCCTGGGCAGTGCAGAGGTACCCATGCAAAGTGGGTTGACAAGATGCGTAAGATATATATCTGGATCATGTACCACTTTCTGTTTGCTAGAAAAGATGCTTAAAAGGAATTAATATGTTTTGAAATATACATGTATGATTGCCTACACTGAGTAACTTTACCCATTCCAACACAATCTCTCTTTTTTACTTTCCTCAAGAAAAAAGTTTTAGAAGACATTAAACTTCTTTGAATTTTTACCAGTCTAAAGTTTTGTCATCCGGTAATGGGTTAATATTTATTGTATTTTCTCTTTTTCAGAAGAAGTGGTCCAGCTAATGAACTACATATCAAACTAGAGGAATGTTACGAACAATTTAAAAATGTTGAAACAGAACGTAAAAAGGTACAAGTGTGAAATATTGCATGCTTTCTTTCAGTTATACAAAAATTAACACAAGGTTGAAGTTATTATTGGTTATTATTAGGAAACTTGAATTTAAGATTACCTCAAATCTTAGAATATCTTTTTTTAGTCAGCCTTCGTATAGGAACAGTTTGATCTTAGTCTACACTATTTGTTTTCCCCTTTCAAGCCAGGGCTCTTTATACAGTTTACTTTTTACGCATGAAAAAAGTAACACTAGTTGTAGTGTTTTTTAGCTCTACTGGCCAAAGGCCACTAGAGCTATTGTGGTGGCTTTTCCCATCCAGCATCCATCAGATATTTTTTACTAGTTAACACTCTAGAGTCCACAGTTTTCATCAGATTCCCTTCAAACTTTCTCAAAATGATTGTACCATAATAAGGATTGTTCCTTTTGAAATTGGGTCAGATCTGTCGAGAAACACGGGAAAAGGGGACTTATTGAAATTTAATGGAAAATATATTACGAAATCCTCATTAAGACTCTAGGGTCCACAGATTTAAATGGATTCTCTTCTAATTTCAAGGAATGATTGTACAATCATAAAGATTGTTCCTTACGAAATTTGGGTTTATAATCCTCGTTAACACTCTAGAGTCCACGGTTTTCATCGGATTCTCTTTCAACTTCCTCAGAATGATTCTTCCATCATAAGGATTGATCCTTTCGAAATTGGGTATGATCTGTCAAGAAACACGGGAAAAAGGGGCCTAATTAACATTTAATTAAAAATCCTCGTTAATAATCTAGAGTCCACAGTTTTCATCGGATTCCCTTCAAAATTTCTCAAAATGATTGTACCATGATAAGGATCCTTTCTCTAGAAATTTGGTATTATCCTTCAAGAATCATGGGAAAAGGGCCCATTAAAAATCAAAAATCCTCCTTTACACTCTAGAGTGCACAGTTTTCATCGTATTCTCTTTAAATTTTCTCAGAATGAATGTACTACCATAGGAATTGTTCCTTATGAAATTTGGTCAGATTTGTCCAGAAACACAGGAAAAGGGGCCGTATGAAAATTTAACTAAAAAATCCTCATTAACTATCTAGAGTCCACAGTTTTCATCTGATTCTCTTCAAACTTTCAAGAAATTATTGTACCATCATAAGGATTGTTCCTTTCAGAAACAGGTATGATCCGTCAAGAAACGAGGGAAAAGGGGGCCTTATTAAAATTTAATGGAAAAAAACTATTAAGAAATCCTCGTTAACACTCTAGAGTCCACAGTTTTCATCCGATTCTCCTTCAAACTTTCACAGAGATTGTACAAAGATTGTACTATCATAATGATAGTTCCTTTCGAAATTGGGTATGATCTGTCAAGAAACACTGGAAAAGTGTCATTTTGAAAATTTAATTAAAAATCCTAATCAATACTCTTAAGTCAACAGTTTTCATCTGATTCTCTTTAAACTTTCACAGAATGATTGCACCATTATAAGGATCATTCCTTTTGAAATTGGGTATGACCGTCAAGAAACACTGGAAAAGGCGCCTAATTAAAATTAAATTAAAAAGTCTTTGTTAACACTAGAAGGTCCACAGTTTTCATCAGATTCTCTTTAAAACTTTCACATAATGACTGTACCATCATAAGGACTGTTCCTTTTGAAATTGGGTATGATATGTCAAGAAACACTGGAAAAGGGGCCTTATTAAAATTTAATAGAAAAATCTATTAAGAAAACTTTGTTAACACTCTAGAGTCCACAGTTTTCATCGGATTCTCTTCAAAAGGTCGTAAGGAAACTTCCTTTTGTAAATGGAGTGGATCTGTCATGAAACACAGGAAAAGAGGCCATGAGGATTGTTGCTCAAAATAATAAGGGGGATAAAGCCCAATTTTTTTTCCTTTATGCATTCTTCTTTAAGCAATTAACTTGATCATTCCTTTGGAAATATGGTATGATCCGTCAAGAAACACAGGAAAGGTGCCTTTTGAAAATTTAATAAAAAAATTCTCATTTATTCTCTTCAAACTTTCACAGAATGATAGTACCATCATAAGGATTGTTCCTTTCAAATTGGGTCTGATCCATTGAGAAACATAGGAAAAGGGACCTTATGAAAATTTAATTTAAAAAATCTGAATTAATGCTTTAAAGTCCACAGATTTCATGGGGTTGTCTTCATTAGGATTGTTTCTTGCCAAATTGGGCCTGATCTGTCTAGTATAATAGGAAAAGGGGCTGTGTGAAAAATTATTACCAAATCCTCATTAACACAAGAATGTCCTCAGTCTTTATCAAGCTTTAATAGAATGATTATGCCATCATTTAGATTGTTCCTTTGTACATTTGGTCTGATTTGTTAAGTTTCAAGAGAAAAGGGGCCTTATGAAAATTTCATTACCAAAAATTCTTGACATGTTTCAGTCCACTGTTTTCATTGATTCTTTTTAATTTTTACGGAATAATTGTACCTTCATTAGAATTGTTCCTTTAGTAATTATGTTTGTACCGTAAAGTCAAGAGGCTTTATGAAGATTTAATTAAAAATATATATTAAAATCCTCGTTAACATTCTAGAGTCCACAGTTTTGATCGGATTTTCTTAAAACTTTTACAGAATGATTGTACTATCATAGAGATTGTTTCTTTCAAAATTTGGTAAGATCCGTCAAAACACAGGATAAGGGGCTTGATTAAAATTAGATAAAAAGTCCCCCATAACACTTTTACAGAGTCCAGGGTTTTTATTGCAGTCAGGATACTGAATGTAATCTGGGAATTGGCCAAATTCGTTCTTTCCTTTTAGGAACTGGACAACAGCCTTAAAAACTTATTCTTGCCTGTGAATTGATTCATGATTTCTTGTAGTACTGCTTGAAAATGTAAGCCCATTCATGAAAAAGCTGAATCACTGATGTGTGCTGTGATTTAGGTCACAACCTCGACTGATATTTTAATTTTTATACGCCCGTCAAAGACGGGACGTATTATGGGATCACCCGTGGTGTCCAGGTGTCGGGGCATCCGGTTGTCCGGGCGGTGTCCACTTCTTTGTCAGGAACATAACTCTGTCACCATAAGTCCGATTGACTTTAAACTGGGCAGTTATATTCTTCTCATCAATACGGAGTGCAGTGCTCAATAACCATAACTCTACCTGGCCTATTTTTAGCTCACCTGAGCACGTAGTGCTCAAGTGAGCTATTGTGATCACCTTTTGTCCTCGTCCGTCCGTCGTGCGTCGTCCGTCAACAATTTCTTTAAACATCATCTCCTCCTAAACCACTGGGCCAATTTGAACCAAATTTGGCAGAAATGTTCCTTAGGTGGTCCCCTTCAAAAATAGCTAAAAGAATTGAAATCCAATAAAAACTCTGGTTGCCATGGCAACAAAAGTGAAATTTTAAAATAATCTTTAAAAATCTTCTCCTCCTGACCCAGAAGGCATAGAGCCTTGATATTTTGCATGAAGCATCAGTATATTGACCTCTTGTAAAATAGCTAAAATCATGATCCTCGGGTCCCCAGGGGCGGAGCCCCAGGGGGGTGGGGTTTATATAGAAATAAAGAATGATTTTTTAAATGACATCTCCTCTCAAACCACTGGGCCAATTTGAACCAAATTTGGCAGAAATGTTGCTTAGGTAGTCCCCTTCAAAAATAGCTAAAAGAATTGAAATCTGTTAAAAACTCTTGTTGCCATGGCAACAAAAGTGAAATTTTAAAATAATCTTTAAAAATCTTCTCCTTCTGACCCAGAAGGCATAGAGCCTTGATATTTTGCATGAAGCATCAGTATATTGACCTCTTTCAAAATAGCTAAAATCATGATCCTCGGGTGGGGTTTACATAGAAATAAAGAACAATTTTTTAAATGACATCTCCTCCCAATTCACAGGGCCAATTTGAACCAAATTTTGCAGAAATGTTCCTTAGGTGGTCCCCCTTAAAATTAGCTAAAAGAATTGAAATCCGTTAAAAACTCTGGTTGCCATGGCAACAAAAGTGAAATTTCAAAATAATCTTTAAAAATCTTCTCCTCCTGACCCAGAAGGCTTAGAGCCTTGATATTTTGCATGAAGTATCAGTATATTGACCTCTTACAAAATAGCTAAAATCATGATCCTCGGGTCTCCATGGGCAGACCCAGGGGGGGTGGGTGGGGGGGGGGGGTATAGGCATGAAGCATCAGTTCACAGACTTCTTTCTTATTTCTGAAATTATAACCCGTGGAAAAAGTTTTTTCCTTCTTTCAAATCGGCACTAAAGCCTTGGAATTTGTAATTTGGACTTTTGGATTCCCAGGTTCATAGTCTTTATATGTAATTGTGGCCCACTTGTTTCATAATCCTAACCTTAACATGAAATTAGACTGTTGAAAGAAAAAGAGCCTTTATCTCAGGTGAGCGCCCCAGGGCCAACGGCCCTCTTGTTTGAGTTATTGCCCTTTGTTGTTTTTCATACTTGAATCTTGTCCGGAGTATATCTCTAAAAGTATAATAGCTAGGATCATGAAACTTCATGGGTATATAGATCTCACAAAGAGGGAGTGCAGTGCACAAGAATCATAACTCTACCTGGCCTACTTTTTGAGTTATTGCCCTTTGTTGTTTTTCATACTTGAATCTTGTCCAGAGTATATCTCTAAAAGTATAATAGCTAGAATCATGAAACTTCATGGATGGATAGAGCTCACCAAGTGGGAGTGCAGTGTACAAGAACCATAACTCTACCTAGCGTATATTTTGAGTTATTGTCCTTTGTTGTTTTTCATACTTTGTTTGACAAAAAATATTCATTCAAAATAACCTCAGTTCTATTCAAACCCCCAGTTAATATTAAGCAGTGTGACGGGTGTATCTTGTGACAATTTGGCACCTTGTTCCTCGACTGGTATCGCTTTACCTACTAGATTCATTTTGAGCATCTCTTGGCCGATCTACGCTCATGGGAATGACCAAGTGGTTCCGATTGTACTAGATACTTGCTGGCCGAAGGTCGCATGTGACACAGAGTCCACAATGTTATCTAAAGCTATTTTCCTTGGGGATCATAGAAAGCAAGAATGTTTCGGAATCTGGTAATTGATAATAAATGCATGAGCTTCTCTATGGTATTTTTCTTATGTGATAAAATATCTATTAATAAAGCTTGCTTGTAATTGCTTATAAGTAGATGATTGACAAAAGAACAAATCTTATTTAGTTTATTGTCTATTCTAGACTGAAGCAGAGTTAGCTAGACAGAATCCTGGTAAAAAAGTGTCCAGTGCAAACAACATAGTTGTACCCAGGTTACCATCTAACCCATCTAGAGTAGACAGACTTGTTGTAGATTCATTTAAGGAGCATGCCAGAGTAAGTTACACAGATCTTTTTTGATATTTTCTTGGTCTTTATAAATAGATGCTAAAAAATGCTCTAGACTTCCCCTTTTTCATCTTTTTGCTTTTGTCAAAATAAATTTCTAAGATCTGTTTTAATTCAAGGATTTCAGAATAAGACTGAATTTCAATGTGGAATTTGAAAAATTAAAAGCAGATTTGTAATTTTTGCTCTTTATGCATCCTCACGATAGAAATGGGGCATAAAACGTTTGTGCCTGTCTGTGTCCAAAAGTTATGACAAGTTATATTAAAGAATTTTTTCTTGCTCAACCTATTACCAGTCAGAATATATTTTTGAATAGTCAGAATTCAAAGATATTGCTGACATTTTCAAATTAATAGAATTGTAAGTTTTATTCAAAAATTGCTTTTAACAAGCAATATCTTCATTTTCCTCAATGTTTTCCAAATCTTCTTTTCTCAAGCAGAATTGTGTTGAAAAACATCAATTGGCTGTCTCTGTTCATCCATGCATCTGTTATCTTGCAGATCATCACTCTAATAGAGAAAATGGAAAAGCTCCGAGAGTTCAACATACCTCCTAGTATTCACTCAGCCTTAGAGAGATGGTTGGAAGGAATACGTAAAGTGCAGGCTAGAAGGAAAGAAGAGATTGTGAATGCTGCAAATAGACATAGAAATGGTGGACCAAGGCAGCAAGATGATAAAGGTGTGAAAATATTTCTTATTTGACAATTTTTACATGAAATGGAGACCAAGTAGGCTCTAATTAGTTATAATTTGATGTTTAGTTCTGTCAATCAAAAACAGGGATTCTGATTGATCGAAGAAAATTATTTATACCTCCATGAATGCAATTTTGAGTACGCAGCCATTTTGTATGTGTCCGTACAAAATAGTTCCATACAAAAAAGTATCAAAAATGTGTAAAGTTTTTGATTTTTATGCTTGATGCTATTAAGTTATAAGAATTGAAGAGAATATTTTTTGTTTTCAAGGAGATGTGAAACGAAAAACCTAATTACAATAATGTATGAAAGCGCTTTGCATATTCATACAGTGTGATTAGTTTTGTCAGTTCATACCTCCAAGAAAACAAAAATATTGTCTTCATCTCTTAAATGAAACCAAGGTAAGACTGTGCATTTTGTCCAAACTGACGAGAATTTAAAGTTTTGTGCGTTTAAGGTCATTCTTTACCTAACCATACAATCATCCAAATTACTAAGTCAGATTGATATATATTGGGAACAAACTTTTGAACTCCTGATTCTAACCCTACAAAACACCAGTCAGATTTGTTTTCTAGTCATATTTGATGAAATAAACTTATTCTTTCAATTGTATGGAACAGTTTTAGGTTAAGTAAGTATTTTTATAATGAAGGAGGTGTTTGCTGGGAACAATTTAACAGTTAGAAATGTTACCAGACCCAGACCTGAGAATATGATTTGATATTTTTAGCTAACTGAGTACAACATGCTAATGGTTAGCTTTTGTGATCATTAAATGTCTGTTGTGTGGCATCAACTCTAGAGGCTCAATCTTCATGAAACTTGGCCAGAATAATTGTTAGATCATGAGAATGAACCCTATTGATTATGGGATGGTTTTATTGGAAAAAACAGGAAAAGGGGCTTTAATGACAATTTCTTTGATAACACTCTAGAGGCCTATATTTTGGCCCAATCTTCACGAAACTAGTTATACATTGTTATTATCTGGTTGCATTTTTTATAGCAGATGATTCAGGTGAGCAATTTAGGACTTCTTGTTCTAATTGTTATCATTGGAAAGGTTGTATTTCTATACAATGCCAAAGGTGGACATATATTTGTATCATCTTCTCAACGTCTGTATGTCCACATCTTATTAACACATCTCCTCATATATTTATGGCTAAAACACTGCAGCTCCACTATAACACTGTTGGTGGGGTCAAAAAAATGAAACAGCGGAAGAAGTGGAGTTATTATGCTATAACGCTGCCCCCGTCAGACCGTCAGATCCAAAAACACAGTAAAATCGTCATAAACTACTACATTGACTAAAATGTAACAAGTTTAATTTCATAGATGTTATTAGTCGGGAAATGAAAAACAACAACTGTAGTTACGAGATTTTAGCAGAAACCAACCGAATTCGGCGAATTGAAAATTACTAAATCCTACCCTTACCTTCCCGGTCTATCGGAACTAAATAATCTGTAAATGTCCCGCATAGCGACGTCTCCTTGGAGATCGACGAGTTGTTGAACACCTGGGGTTACTGACGCATTTGAGAAAATGACATGTGGATCGACCTTTGAACCTATTTTGCAGTAATGGACTTGGTCTAATTTCATTACCATCGTTAAAAATACCGTAACAATAATTCAACGAAGAACTCTATCTGAACCATGTCATTTATGAATCAGGGTTTTACGTCGACCAGCCACACATGTACAAAAATGGATTAAACTTTGTAGCGGGTAACTTTTAACTGTAACAATGAAGATCATGATAGACGAAAAAATCCGAGACGGTGGAATGTCTAGTTCCACTTTCGGCCAAGACTGACAAATTATTGAACGCCTGGGCCTACCTGCTGTGAGAAAAAATACCGATTTTTTGTTAAATGAAATTTGTAATGTTGGTAAGTTCAGGCAGTTGATTCTTTAATGACAAGGGTAAAATACAGTCACCAAAAAGTCTCGTGCGTTTTGCAAGTGTCAACTCTGGAAACTCTCCCATAAATAGCTGAACATCTGGCAGCGGTGCCTTTGATCAACTCTTCTACCTCATAAAAAATAAACTGTACCCGAAAAACATGACTTCATATTTGTCAACAAGCTTTTAGTCGTATGTTTGATCAGACAGAACGGGATTAAATTTACGGAGTATTGAAAGTAATGCAGAAAAATAACGGTATTTTATTTTAATCTACCAATATAATCTATCCCGTACCGGATAAGAAGCTTATAATTTTATGACTTATACAATTAAAATTCACGCATTTTCTGTATTCAGCTAAAACGCCGAAACAACGACTGATTGGTTTCAAAGCATATTTTGGCGATTTTATCTTAATTTGTTACGACCGAAACCACTACCCTCTATGAGCTCCGGATAAGTGAAATCAAAAGTAGGCTTAAGTCAGTTTGTCTAATTTCACGATCGCGCAATATTTTCAGAACAGGTCCTATCGGGGACTGAAGAAAATTAAAAACGCTGAGAGAGAAACAAGGAGTGATATTTTAATCGCATCATCTTCAAGGTTAGTAACTGAAGGATACCGAGGTGTGTGCCTATTCTCTATTGATTTAAATTATCAATGACTAAAGCATTAATTGCCTCAATGGCAAACAATTTGACCAAACTATGGAACCGAATTATAAATTGACACACTACACGTGTCATCAATCAAACAAAGCAATTATCTCTAATCTAATGCTTAAATTGCCACGACCATCCACTGTTAGGTGTGAAAACTTACTTGGCTACTGGTAATTGTCGATTTTTATGTGCAACCCTTCTTTTTCGAGCAGACCGAAGATGGGATGAAAAAATCGCTGTTTAATCAGCGTCAACGTTGTACCTCAGCATCAGCAACCAAAAATTCCCCTCCCCCCCAAAATTTCGGGAGCCAAGCGGACCCCGCGTAATAATGGAGTCAGCGCTGTGACGGGTAGCGTTATAGAGGAGTTGCAGTGTATCTTAAACCCATTACAAAAAGACAAAATTGTAGACAGGTCAAAATTTAAAGAAATGGCTGACAACAACTCAATGTGTGTTGAATGTGGTAAATAAGTGTAAAAAAGGGTAGAAACTATTGTGAAAAAGAAGAAATTGCTTGTAGCAAGCAAATTTTCTCCCTCTCCCCAAAGTTTTCAAACATTACTTTTTCTAAGTGTTTTAAAATGTGGGAATGGTTTAATTGAGAAAAATTATATTTCACAGACATACTTGCCCTAACAGCTGCTATCTCAGAGTTGTCAGTGCTTGCTAGGAGAGCAAGAACAGCCAACTGGTGTGCACTTCAAATGGCTCATAAAGACAATCCTAACCTAGAGAAACGGGGAATTATGCTACAAAACCAAGATGGCCTTCTAACTTACAGAGTTGTTCAGGAAGTAGAATACGGGAAAACTGAGAAAGTAAATAAAGGTTGAAGGGTAATATTGATAGCACATATGTATGAAAATCATGTATAGAGGCATGGACACCAATTGTCTTTTATGTTACGAATATTGATCCTTGCTGGCTTGAATTGGTATGCAGATCTTATCTGCATGTTGTACTTTAATTCTTACATATGGGTCTGTTAAAAGGGTAATGATTGAAAATCAAATATTGAAGCAGTAGTTTATTCACAGAGAATTTAAGACAACGTGAAAGATGATTAAAATTGTAAAGATTTATTTTGATAAGAAACATAATGTTTCAGGTGTCAATAAATGGATCCCTTACCATGCACACTGAGCTCATGACACATTCCCACTCAGTGATGCCTTTAGATGCTCCCAAGGAAAAAAGCTTTGGAAAACAATGTGGAAAATGAAGAAATTGCTTGTTACAAGCAATTCCTTCATTTTCCACAATGTTTTCTACCAAGAAAGTTAAAAAAAATCCCAAATTTCATAAACTATAAATTGTTGTCTATAACTTCTTTCAATTTGGGCCAGTCTAAAATTCTGGTAATGGGTTAAAGAAAGTTTAACTTAGATATTAACCCAGCTTTACATTGCAAAATGTATGGCTAGTAACATGTAACAAAGAAGTAAAATGGTTGGTTGGCACCTCAACTGCGTAGCTACAGCTTAAATAAGCTTTAGTTACAATGTCTAAGTTTCCAAACCAACAAAAATACTTAACTTAATGTCAGCCACAGTTGGAGTCCAAAATTCATTTCTGGTCTAAATGTATGATTGAATTTGGCGATTGACTGATAGAGGAATTACCACACAGAAAGATCCCAGAATGAATTATTTGTTGAATTCTTTGTTTTATGACAAAGCAAAAAAGAATCAGAAACCACTTAATGTCAATCTGTTAACCCATTCCCACACAATAAAATTTTGGAATGGTCAAAATTGAAAGAAGATACAGAAATAAAATTTCAAGTTGATGGAATTTTAAGTTTTTCGTCTTTTAAGAAAGAAAAAATTGTGGGTAATGAAGAAATTGCTTAATACAAGCAATATCTTCATTCTCTACAATATATTCCAAAGCTTCTTTTTGTGGGGGCATCTAAAAGCATCAATAAGTGATAATGGGTTAATATATTTTTGGTAGGGTCAGTAAGGCAAAATTTCTATTCTGCTAGCAGAATACTTTGGCTTTGGTTTAGTCTACAGACCCTATCAACCGATATGAACTATTATAGCCCTGTTATGATGAATTTGTTTTTGTGTGATAACTACCTATTCTATATCAAAGTGAATTTTTTTCCTAACAAAGAAAAGTCCAAAGTTTTTGGGATCCCTCTATAAAAAGTTTCAAACTATTTTGGCAGAAGAAGGATTTGCTTTTAATTGTTTATTCACTTACATTCCACATTACTCTTCAACTGACCTGATTGTTGAAATAACTTTATCTTTAAGTAATGTTGTATGCACTCTATTTCAACTTGTGCATGTCTAAATTTTGTTATTTGTTTATGCAGAGGTCTAGATAAGAGGGAGTAACAGGATGATAGAATCCATATTTCTCAACTAAACTCTATGTTGTGGGTACTCATATGATTGTCAAGACAATTCAAATGAGTACCTACAAAATAGGGTTTAACCCTTTCCTGTACAATCACTGGTTTTTACGTCCTTGTGATTTTATACTTGGGAAAACATTGTGGGAAAAGAAGAAATTGCTTGTAACAAGCAATTTCTTCTTTTTCCACAATATTTTCTACCCTATTGAATGGTTATTTTTCAAATTAAATCCAATTTAAAATTTCGTCTGTAAAACCTTTGAATTTGGACAAGTCTAAAATTTTGCAAAACAGGAAAGGGTTAAGGCAGTATTGGTGAAGTATTTAAATCTAAAATACGAATTATGCCCTCTATCTGTTGCTCTGTTTGTAGGTATTGTGAGCTATGACCATTATTCATCAAAAGTTTGCTCCAAATCAGAATTGAATAATTTGTGAATGTTGGTTGAGATTGAGATTTTCTAAATGTTGTTGGTTTTGAATTGAATAAGAAATTGTTAACGTGTTGGTGCATCAAAAGATAATTGCTTCAAGTGCTTAGTGTATTTAGCTATTAGCAAGTTGCAGAAAATGGAACCTAGATTATGTGAACATTAGTTTAACATTTTGCAGTTAGTTGTAGTTTTCTTTATTACAAATATGCATTTATTACTTTGATGCCATTCCTGAAAAGGTGCTTATGTGTGACCTGCTACAGGGGAAGCGGCCATCAAGAATTCTGTTTATAGAAAGGCAGTCAATTCTCCATACCTTGAAGTTCTGGGGAGTTAGAAGAAAATTTTACCTTTTAGATAGTTCGAATTGTAAATAGCTGTTTTCTGAATCCATCTAAAACAATTTTGGTAACCAGATAATGGAATTAAACAAAATGCAGTTGATTGGTACTTCAATGATGTGCAAACTAAATATGAAAAACAACAAACTCTTTATTTATTATGAATTTATTTTGTTTATTACTAAGGCATCATTTCCATATAAACATTTCTAAAAATATGATCATAGATAAGAATATTTTCAATGAAATATTGTAGATTTGCTTTAAAAGAATCATATGTACAGTTATTAGGATTTAAAAAGTAAACCTGCTATCAACATTAAATTTGTGTCATGTACATGTATTAACCCATTCCCACCCAATGACACGCCCTCAAGAAAAAAACAACTTTTGAAAACATTGTGGATAATGAAATAAATTACTTGTTTCAAGCAATTTTTTCATTATCCAAAATATTTTCTACCCAAAACGTAACAGAATTCCAAAATTTCATAAACTTCAAAATTGTCGTGTGCAACTCCTTTCAATTTGAACCAGTCTAAAATTTTGCTGTCTGGTAATGGGTTAAGCATCTGTTTAGGTACTGTTAAGTGCTTTTACTGTCATTGAAAAATACAACTACCGTATGGTAGGTTTAATACATACATGTACAAATAAAGAGATCAGGACGTCAAAATAAGGTTGACTTGGGGAGAGCTTCAGCTAAGTGACATCCGAGGTATAGATATTTGACTGTATTTGTCAAAGGGGGTCTGATTGATCAGAGGCAAATCAGTCTTAGTATTTTGAAAATGAATATGAAGTTATTGATAATGACCATTCTACTTTCAGAGAAGGTATCAAATTTGTAGATGATCCATGTTATGAGTAAATGGATCATCTGTGAAGCGTGAAAAGTATTGACACCAGTAACAATATTTTCTCCGTTTCCCACAAAGTTTTATGCATTTTTGTTATGCCATGTCAGTTTGATACCTTTTTATACGCCCGTCGAAGACGGGACGTATTATGGGATCACCTGTGGTGTCCGGGCGTCCGGTCGTCCGGTCGTCCGGGCATCCGGGTGTCCGGGCGTCCGGTCGTCCGGGCGTCCGGTTGTCCGGGCGGTGTCCACTTCTTTGTCCGGAGCATAACTCTGTCACCGTAAGTCGGATTGACTTTAAACTTGGCAGTTATATTCTTCTCATCAATACGGAGTGCAGTGCGCAATAACCATAACTCTACCAAGCCTATTTTTTGAGTTATTGCCCTTTGTTGTTTTTCATACTTGAATCTTGTCCGGAGTATATCTCTAAAAGTATCATAGCTAGGATCAAGAAACTTCATGGGTGTATAGATCCCACCAAGGGGGAGTGCAGTGCACAAAAACCATAACTCTACCTGGCCTATTTTTTGAGTTATTGCCCTTTGTTGTTTTTCATACATGAACCTTGTCCGGAGTATATCTCTTAAAGTATAATTGCTAGAACCATCAAATTTCATGGATGGATAGAGCTCACCAAGTGGGAGTGCAGTGTACAAGAACCATTACTCTACCTAGCCTATTTTTTGAGTTATTGCCCTTTGTTGTTTTTCATACTTGAATCTTGTCCGGAGATTATCTCTAAAATTATAATAGCTAGAACCATCAAATTTCATGGATGGATAGAGCTCATCAAGTGGGAGGGCAGTGTACAAGAACCATAACTCTACCTAGCCTATTTTTTGAGTTATTGCCCTTTGTTGTTTTTCATACTTGAATCTTGTCCGGAGTATATCTCTAAAAGTATCATAGCTAGGATCATGAAACTTCATGGGTGTATAGATCCCACCAAGGGGGAGAGCAGTGCACAAAAACCATAACTCTACCTGGCCTATTTTTTGAGTTATTGCCCTTTGTTGATTTTTATACTTGAATCTTGTCCGGAGTATATCTCTAAAATTATAATAGCTAGAACCATGAAATTTTATGGATGGATAGAGCTCACCAAGGGGGAGTGCAGTGTACAAGAACAATAACTCTACCTAGCCTATTTTTCAGTTATTGCCCTTTGTTGTTTTTCATACTTGAATCTTGTCCGGAGTATATCTCTAAAAGTATTATATCTAGGATCATGAAACTTCATGGGTGTATAGATCTCACCAAGGGGGAGTGCAGTGCACAAGAACCATAACTCTACCTGGCCTATTTTTTGAGTTATTGCCCTTTTTTGTTTTCATACTTGAATCTTATCCAGAGTATATCTCTAAAAGTATAATAGCTAAAATCATGAAATTCCATGGATGGATAGAGCTCACCAAGGGGGAGTGCAGTGCACAAGAACCATAACTCTACCTAGCCTATTTTTTGAGTTGTTGCCCTTTGTTGTTTTTCATACTTGAATCTTGTCCGGAGTATATCTCTAAAAGTATTTTAGCTAGAATCATGAAACTTCATGGATGGATAGATCTCACTAAGGGGGAGTGCAGTGTACAAGAACCATAACTCTACCTAGGGTATATTTTGAGTTATTACCCTTTGTTGTTTTTCATACTTTGTTTGACAAAAAAAATTCATTCAAAATAACCTCAGTTCTATTCAAATCCCCAGTTAATATTAAGCAGTGTGACGGGCGTATTTTGTGACAATTTGGCACCTTGTTTGTTATGTAATATTATTACTGATTTTATCAATTCATTGTTGGCTATCACTTGGGACAAGTATGAAATTTTGCAATGTATTTCAAACTCACTTGTCATGCGGACATATTAAGCACTTTTTCAGAAGGATTAAGAGAATTTATTATTTCTTATCCATATGTATTTGATTATTGTATAATGAATTAAGATTATGTAAAACTCCAATCATAGTAGCCAGTTATCTTGAAATGTTACAGGAAATCCTGTTGATTAGAAATAGTATGTAACAGTTCCACTCCAGTATTTGTATATGAAGAGAAAGACATGTGTATTAACCCATAACAATACAATCAATCATTTTGACATGCTTAAGAAGGTATGTTATGTAAATCATTGTAATAAAAGGATAAATTTCATGTAACAAGCAATTGTTCCTTGTATTACAATGTTTTCTTCCCTATATTGCACTTTCTTTTAGCATTTTCAACAAATTTTGTATCATCTTTAACTTTTTTGAAATCGGACCAGTCCAAATCTTGTCCAGTGGTAATAAATAAATTCCTACAGCTGTAACTCCTTAGTAGGTACAAGATGTTCAAATGTTGTTAATTAATCAAAGTATTTTTGTTCATTTACATTGAATACTATAATAGTGTATAAACCAAACTAGTGTAGAATTGACCAATTGCTGGACTCGCCCACTTACTTTGTTAACCCCGCCCATTGACTCAGATAGGAAGTCTTGCTTCGGTTTTAAACGGCGTTATTTTGAAAAAATTATGGCCAACAACATGTAACGAAAAAGTAGTATAGTTGGTTTGTGTCTTAAACGTTTTAACCACAGCTTGAATAAGATGTAGTTACGATGATTAAGTCACCAAACCAACAAAACAAGTTAACAATGGCGGCCAATGTCTGAGATCAAAACTCATATCTTGACTCTGTGAATGATTTCATTGGTTGACTTGTTATTTGATTGACAGGTGCGATTGGTCAATTATTGTATATTTCAAACTTTACAAGGTTGTATTTATATTTTACACTAATACTTACATTGTATATAACTTTGATTGCTATGATTGGTTGTGGTTTAGGACTGCCAAATAGATGCCTCTTCATTCATACTTCTCCATGAAAATCATATGTCCTGCTTTATAAAATATTTATTGGAAGATTTAATTAATTTGCCATTTTACCAGGCAATTGACCAATGGTTGGCCCCGCCCACTGACTACCTAGCCCCCCCCCCATTAACTTTGACAGGAAGTCCTGCTTCAATTTTTTACAGTGTTATTTTGCAAAAATTTATGGCCAATAGCATGTAACAAAAAAGTATATTGGTTGGTTGGTGATCTAAACATTGTAACTACAGCTTGAATAAGCTGTAGTATAGACATTTAAGTCACCAAACCAACAATAAATGTAAACAAAATGGCGGCCAATGTCGGAGTTGATAAGCTCAGGTCTGGGCTGATTAAATTGTTTGATTTGTCGGTTCATTCCTTGATTGACGGCCGCGATTGGTCAATTTGATGGATCTCTGGCAAAGCCCACTGACCTCCAACAAGGTAGTTTGACTGAATATCAAATGATATTAGCTAACACATGATCTTGGTTATAAAACAAAAGATTAAATGTTTGGTGAACTGTATACTGTAAAAACTACTTAACGCTAAAGCCACTCACAAAAAAAATTTAATGGTCGGTAGCATGGCGAATTCTCAATAATGAGGTTCTGGGTTCGATCCCCTGTTGTAGCAAATATCCTTTCTTACTTTTTACTTCCATTGATGGATGGATAAACTTGAGCCTAGATGGGATTAGCAGCTGCAGGCTCGGAAAGGAGTAGTGGTAGTGGTAGTGCTGAGGTGAGAAATGCCAGGAATCCATGGTTAGGTGCTCCAGCCCCTGCGGTATATTTAACCCCACACAAGCAAACAATCAGAAATAGATAATTGGATTAGTCAATCAACTTTTTGATTGACAGCAGGGAACCATCACTTGAAAACGCTAAATTATGTAATCTCATTTAAGTGTCTTTTCTACATCTGAATCATTTCATGAAACATCCCTGAACCTGAAGAAAGAAAAATGTTGGATAACCGATAATATCATTGTGTATACATGCAGACTGACATTGTCCTAAGTGTAGCGCTGATATATTTTATTAACAAATATGCCATAACCCATCTGGAGAAAACCTGTTTTACCCTTCCCTGTTTTTCAAAATTTTGGTCTTGTCTAATTGGAAAGAAACTGCGGTTAACATGTGAATATGAGTTGTAATATCAAAAGGATGTAAATATGAGGGCTTCTAATGGAAAGGGTTCAGGGAAATCTTCACATCTTGTTGATTACTATTTTGTACAAATCCAGCATTGTTCTTAAATTGAGGATAGACTCTATGAAGTTATTTGACTTCAGTGAAAGCTTGCTTATATATATATTTCTGCCTATGCAGATTCATGCTGAACCTGTTGGAACAATTGTTTTACCTGCAATTCATTTTGTTTTCTTTTACACTATGCACCTATACCTATGTGTTCTTACATTCTCCTCTCATCATCTGAGTCATTTGTTATCATGTAATATTATACCTTTTCTTATGCCCCATAGAAAGATTAGGGGCATATTGTTCATCTGTTTGTCCATCTTTCCATCTCTGTCTGCAAAACTTGACTGAAAAAACTAAACATTGCCAATTTCTACCAGCCTATTCAAGATACAATGCTCATATTTGGCATTATGATACACCTCCATAATATGCATCTCCTCATGACAAGGTCATGTGATAAGGTCAAGAGCACATACCAAGGTCAAATGTTTAGTCATATTGCAGGGACATTGTGTTTCACAAACACATCTTGTTTGTTGATTATTTTTATGATAAATACAACATTATCAAACTTTGAACCTTCTATGAAACAGCACAAATGCTTAACATGTTATTGTATTTTGTTTTTAAAATGTCAAAGATGTATGATGTACATATTTGATTACAAATATGTCAAACTCAGCAAACCAGTAGGAAGAGGGTTGGGGAGATTGGGGCTTAGCATCAATAATATGGACAGGAATTGGAATTTATACATTTTTTGACTGAAATTCAAAAATCCTTTAGGAAAATTATTTCCAAATCACAAGGATAGCCCCCCCCCCCCCAAATCTTGCCATGTTTCTAAGTAAGCCTCCTCTGCCCCCTCTCTTTAACCCTGAGCATGCACAGTGCAACTTTTCAAAAGACAATTTGTGCTTATTGCTTTTCTGTCATCCTTCTGTCAGTCATTTTCAAAATCAGTTGATTTAGTATGTTCATGTTTGGTATGAAGCTACCTTTCTCTATTAATTATCTGATGGTGATATGGACACATGCATCTACAAGGTGAAGGTCAATTGTCATGGTCATACTCATCAAATACTACCTTTAGAGAGCATTTGTAATTAACAAGCACAATTGTTTGATAATTGTTTGTCGATGTATACTTATAATGAGTATTTTACTTTTTTGTTCAATGTAAAATAACTATGGAATTGATATGGTTTGCTGTGATTGTGATTTGAGAAATATGATTGGTCATGAAAGAGGGATTATCAAGGCCAGAGTTGACAATTTAAAAATGTTTTGGGTAAAATTAGTGATGAGGTTTCAAAATAATGAAAAATTCAGAAACAGAAAAGAAGGTGTTTGACTCTGGTCTATATTAGAAAATATCCAACTAAGGTTTATGATATTATTTTATTATATTAATACAGTGATTTAATGGAGAAAGGCTAGATATAACTTTTTAAGTCACCTGAGCACAACGTGCTCAAGGTGAGCTTTTTTGATCACGTTTTGTCTGTGGTGCGTCGGAAGGCATCAACAATTCTTTTAACATCTTCTCCTCAGTTACCACTGGGTGGATTTCAACCAAACTTGGCTGGAATGTTCCTTGGGTGACCCTTCTCAAAAATCTTTCGCAGATTTTTGATTGACACCCAAATATGGGAGTTGCAGTTTTTTACTTTGAAATCTCAGTAACCATTGGGCCAATTTCAATCAAACTTGGCATGAATGTTCCTTGAGTGGAGCTTTTCAAAAATTGTTAGTGAAATTTTGATATACACCTTAATATGTACAGCTCAAGGTCAAACATGCCTGTGTTCGTTCAAGTTTTTTTTCAGTCAACTTAAATTAGTCAGGTGAGCGATGTAAGGGCCATTCTGGCCCTCTTGTTCATTTGTTACATAAGTAGGACCTGAATGCAAAACTGCTGAAAAGTGGTAAATGATGTTCTTAACCCATTCCAACTCAATCCCTCCTTTTTACGCCCCTCAATTTAACAGCTTTAGAAAACATTGTGGAAAATGAAGAAATTGCTTGTTACAAGCAATTTCTTCATTTTCCACAATATTTTCTTCCCCAAAAGACAAAGATTTTTAAAATTTCAACAACTTAGAATTGTCGTCTGCAACTTCTTTCAATTTGGACCAGTCTAAAATGTTGTTGTGTGGGAATGGGTTAAATCAATAATAACAAATTTACAGATGATTTTTCTTAGACTGGTCCAAATTTAAAGAAGTTTAAATTCTCAAATCAGAAATGAAATTGACCAATTACTGACCTGACCCTCTTACTCTGTAAGCCCAACCCATTGAGCTCTTACAGAAAGTTCTTCTTCAATTTTAAATGATGTTTTTTCCAAAGTTTATGGCCAGTAACAATTAACAAAAAGTAGAATGGTTGGTTGGTGACCCAAATGTCATAACTACAGCTTGAATAAGTTACTAAGCTGAAGTTGCCAAACCAACAAAAAAGGTTAACAGGGGGCCAATATTGGAGTTTAAAACTCACTTCTTTTCTAAATGAATGAATTAAATGATCAACTTATTATTCGATTGACAGCTGTGATTGGTCTGTTCAACCCCAGCTGGCCATCTTGGCTCTGACTGTTGATACCTTTGCAGATAAACTAGTAAAGGTGATTTTGACTAGGATAGACTGGATTTTACGTAGTTTTCTTTAAATGAATTCATCCAAAACATGTAAAAAAGAGAGTTTCTGTAAGAAAGTTTCTTGAGGTAAGCTTACCTTCAAAAATTCTTTAATATTGTGATACTTGGTTGTGCATTTCTGAAATAGCCCCTTTTTGCATGACAGGTCAAATTTTTTTGTTTGAAGGTTTTGAAATTTTAATCATGGAGTAATGTTTGTAAACAGCTTTTATCAGTTAAACAGAACTATTCTGTTATCTCTTTACATGGCAATCACTTTTTTTGATGCCCCGGAAAAATGATATTGAAGAAAATATTGTGAGAAGAGGAGAAATTACTTGTAACAAGTGCAAAAAATTGAATGGAAAATTTTGTTTGCTACAAGCAAGTTCTTCTTTCCTAATGTGTTTTCTTTTAACATATACATGCAATATTTTAGGGTTTGAAAAATTTGGATCATGCGGGAATGGGTTAATAAATGGTTCTGATTAGCTGTAGCTACTGTAGAGATGTCAGAATGTATTTACATGTATTAAAAGAATTGGATATATAAATGGCATTTATTGAAACTTGTCAAGCATACACAGATCTTGAATTTATCCATTTTATGGATCGCAATGAATATTTATTTTCTTCCTCTTTTACTTGTACATATTAGCTTTAAGCCTTTTCTGTGATAGATTAGATTCTTTCCATGTATATAGCATAAGCTCACACTTTTCTTAACCCTTGTCAAATTGATCATGGTATTTGCATATTTGTCCATTCATTTCAGGATAAGCACACTCTGATGTGCTCTTGTCTTTGCCTGCTCAAAGATCTGTAAATATTGATTATTGAATAAGGATAACTAACCCTATATTGGAATCGAGCTGCATAGGTTTTTTTTATATTTCACAAAACCTAAGGTCAAGTGAATCATCAAATTTTTCTATGTTGCAAGAATCCAATACAAGGTTTTGTAGTATTCCATTTATCATATACCTGTGAATTTTAATGGGTATTTTTATTACAAAAATGACAAAGATTTGAAGTTATCAAATTTGTGCAAATTTATATTTACAAGTGGACAAGGTCTAAGGTTATTCATTCTACACACAGGGAATTTAGTTCTGATAGCCATGTAGTTTTGTTTTTGTGCATAATTATTGTTACTTTTATTCCCTTATTGTTTTCATGAAATTTTCATGCTGATTAATGATTAAGTGAATTCAATTTGTTTGAAATTTAATCTGGAGTGAAATTATTGTAGTTTTATTTTGATATATATATAAAGCCAATCTTATCCTTTTTTCCCTGAAAATATTGAAGAAAAGAAACAAAAAGGGTAATGTTACATTCTACAGAGTTGGTCTTCAAATTGAGTTTTTAGCTCCACTGGCTGAAAGCCAGCCAGCTGTTGTCATGGCAGAGGGTCTGTCATGCGTCTGTCTTTTTGTTAACTTTTAATGTCAAAATCTTCTCCTGAGAAAGTACTGAACATTATTCAACTTAATACATGTGTATCACAAGAATGATCCCTGGGTGACCTTTTATCACATCGGATAAAAAACGTAGCTTAAATACATGGAGCTAAAATCCATATATGGTATGTAGTGAAAATTATGAAAATCTTTTTCAAAAAAATTCACAGGAATGATTCTTTTATGACCCATTATCAGATTCATTCAAAGAATTAGGATTGGATGAAAAACATGGCTTTCACCTTTTCCTGTTCAGTCCCTGGTTTTGGGGTCCTTCTGAATGTATAATTGAGAAAATATTGTGGAAAAAGAAATTACTTGTAACAAATTACGTCCAAATTAAATTTTTGTATACAAACCTTTGAATTTGGTCAGGTCAAAATTTTAGCAAACAGGAAAGAGTTAATGGGCGGGGCTAATTTTCATCTATTGGATATAGTGAAATCTTCTCAAAAACCATTTAATGGATAACAACCAAATGATCTGTCGTGACTGTTTATCAGACTCCTTCATAGAATTATGCAAGGTTAAGAACGTTGGGCTAATGTCCATATATGATATATAGTTAAAATGTTGAAAATTATGTTTCCGAAACTTGCATATGGTTTCCAACCAAATTTCACAGGAATGATCTTTTGGTAATCCTTCATATGATTTTTAGCTCGGCTGATTTTCGGAGAAAACCAGAGGTATTGCGATAGCCTTGCTGTCATCATGGTCATCCGTGTTGTGTGAAAGATTTGACATTTTGTGATATCTCCGGTTCTACTAAAGGCATTCACTTGAAACTTTGCACACTTGTTCGCTATCAAAAGAGCAACCTATACTTTCAAGGGGGATAACTAGATGCATTTTGTCCACTATCCAGCACCCAACAGCAGAGTGTAGTCACCCGTAGGCAGTGCTCTTGTTTGAAGAATTCTTTTTAGTGTTAAGAATAAAGCTTTCGGAGATTGGCAAAAATTCTGGTAGAGATCACATAGTGATGCAGTAGGAATAACTGATACTACTTGTCTGAGAATATTTCTTTCATAAAAGAGAGTTGCCCTCCCTTAAAGTAAGTTACAAGAAAAGTATTTTTTTTTTAGATTAAGTAGCCTCCAATGGTAAAGAAAACCCAAATGCTTTCATGATAAGCAAATTCTGGCCTATTGAGGGAATCAAGCGCCTCTAGTTTATGTTTTCTCACTCGAAATGTTCTTTTCTGCAGGCAAGATTGTATTGTGCCTTAATACCAATAGTTCATTGATGATTTTGTCGTCAAGCCCGCTTAGGGTGACCAAGACATAGGAGGTCATCATGACAAGAGACTGGCCACCATTTTTGTGAAAGATTTTTGTTGGATTAGCTACTTAACTGTCTTCTTTAAGCTGTAGTTACGACATTTATGTCGCCAACTAATGATACTACTTTTTGTTGCATGCCATTAAAAATCGAAGCGGTACTTCCTGTCAAAGTCAGTGCTCATGGCCAAAGAAGTAAGTGGGCGGGGCCAGCAGTTGGTCAATTGATTTAATTAAGCTTGTATGGAGCGTAAATTCAAAATTTAGCGATGGATCTCAAAATTGACACATTTGATCTCTTTAGGAGATGCATGATATGAAATTCAGTTAACATGAACATATACAAATATAGTTTAGGATGAAATGAAAGTTCTTTTCCATTATAACTAGATTTGCTATATGAAGAAACTATGTTAAGGTCACAGGTCCAGGTTATATTTCAAAATTGGTTTTGTTGACCTTGACAGGAGCATTACTTCTTCTCAATGGACTCGATCTTGAGAATAGCTCAAGGTCAAGATCGCAGTTCAAGGTCAATTGTTTGTGGAATCGAAACAAGTTGTCCTTGGGCAAGAATTTCTAGTTGATGATTGTTGAAATGCAATATCTGTGTTGCTAGTAGCTTACTATTGATTTAGAATTTCTATGTAGCTAGTAGCCTGCTAGGCTCTACATGCTATATTTTGCATACATTATGTTGATATTGTAAATACCCATTATGAATTGACTATTTTTGCTATATATTTTCTTACTGATAAATTAGGTTGTACCAAAATGCCATATATATTACATTACGTCACAAATTTAGTTGTACACTCGAAGTGAAAATAGATCATTGTATATTTACACAGGAGGGTATTAGAAACATTGAATTTAGCATACTTCTTGGTTCTTTAGAAATTCAAATAGGTTTGTGATCCTAATATGATTCTTGTTTAACCCATTACCACACGATTACACTTTTTGAGGCCCTGAAGAAATACTATCATGGAAAACTGTGTGGGAAAAGGAGAAATTGCTTGCAACAAGCAATTTCTCCTTTTCTTGCTATGTTTTCTACCATATTTGTGTACTTTTAAATAATGTCTGTAACTTCTTCAATTTTTACCAGTCTTAAATTTTGTCCTCTGGTAATGGGTTAGCATGGAAAAGGTATGACCATTGTTCAAATCATGTTTAAACCCATTACACACAATTCTGCTTTTTTGATGACCGGTAAGCAAAAATGTACAAGAAACAATGTGAAAAATGGAGAATTTTTTTATGATGCCCCTCAAGAAAAAAAGTTCAGGAAACAAACTTGATAATGTAGAACGTAATTGACGTAATTGCTTGTACCAGGCAATTCTTGTATTTTCCTAATGGAAAATATTTTTGTTAAACGCACAAGTCAAACCTTTTCTTGCTAGGTTCCTAGCTTTGAGTTATGAATTAGTATGGAGCCTATCATTTTTTTCTAAATTAATCATTAACTTAGTGTGAAAATAAAAATTGGGAAATCAGATTGAAATCAGAGTGATTTCGCATTTTCCAAAGTACCCTAACCTTTTCCCACACCATCACACTTTTTAATGCCCCTCAAGAAAAACAAGGGAAACATTGTGGAAAATGAGGAAATTGTTTGTAACAATTAGATAATGTATTTATCGTACATACACACTTGTTTCATTGACAAAGTCCACTTTAGGAAGCTGTGTTCTCTCTTCCTGTAAATCTCCATGTCCATTGACATGCAAGAAAAACTAACATTCTAGAATTTCTTCTTATAGTATCTCCCCATCAACAAAATTTTTGACTGGTTGATATGGAAAGAAGTCACAGACAACAACTTTAACCCATTCCCACACAGCAAAATTTTAGACCTGTCCAAATTGAAAGAAGCTGCAGACGACAATTTCAAATTGATGGAATTTTAAAATTTTTCATCATTTTTTGTATGAAACATTGTGGATAATGAAGAAATTGCTTGATACAAGCAATTTCTTCATTTTCCACAATGTTTTCAAAAGCTTTTTTTTGGGGTGGGGGGGGGCGTAAAAAGGAGGGATTGAGTTTTAATGGGTTAAGGTGTATTATTTTTGTCTTTTAGGAAAGAAAGCATAGTATTAAATGAATAAATTGATAATATAAGCTTTTTTCACTTCTACTATGTTTTTCAAAGCCTTCTAAAATGTTAGATTTTGTTCAAATGGTTTTATATCATGATTAGACAATAATATAATCATACCTTATAAAACCAATTGGGGAAAAAAGAAATTGTTGGAACAACCAAAATGCACATGGAAATCAGTATTAGTAGTGCTTTATAAGCTTATTCAAATTGAAAAAAAACTATGTTTTGAGAGTTTAATTCTTCATTTTTATGTTAAAACTCTTATTAAAAATTAAAAGGTCTTAGTCAAGACATTAGTTTGACCATTCATAAATATTTCTGATTCTTATTTATTGTTGATATCAAAATTATGGTGAAGTATATAACTTTCAACTCAATTGAAACTGATTACATGAAGGCCAATCTTGTTTGTGATTTGTGTATGATTATCTTTCTTTTAACCCATTACCAAATACCAAAATTTTAGACTGGTCCAAATTGAAATTAGTTGCAGACAACAATTTAAAGCTTATGAAAATTTGGATTTTCTTTACTTTTGGGGTTGAAAATATTGTGATATTGAAGAAATTGTTTTCCAAAGCTTTTTTTCTTGGGGGCCTCTAAAAGCATCATTAAGTGGTAATGTATGGGTTAAAAAGCCAAACTGCATTGGTAGGCCTTGTACAGCTCAATACATATGCACATGTTACAATAGAATGAGTCAATCATAATAATTATGTTTTTGTTGATTATAAATCTGCCAACACCTACATATTTTCTTTTTAACCCATCATCACACAACAAAAATTCAGGCTAGTGGAGACTTAACCCATTCCCACACAGTGAAATTTTAGACCAGACCAAATTAAAAGAAGTTGCAGACGACAATTTAAAATTGTTGAAATTTTTACAATCTTTGTCTTTTTGTGTAGAAAACAATGTGGATTATGAAGAAATTGCTTGTAACAAGCAATTTCTTCATTGTCCACAATGTTTTCCAAAGCTTTCATATTGAGGGGCGTAACAAGCAATTTCTTCATCGCCCACAATGTTTTGCAAAGCTTTCATATTGAGGGGAATTTAAAAGCGTCTCTGTTTGGGAATGGGTTAAAAAAGACGACATTTCAGATTGCACTAAAGTTAGAAAATCAGTGCAAAAAAAGAGTAGAAAACATTGTGATAAAAGAATAAATTGCTTGTGATAAGCAACACCTTTTCCCATAAAGTTTCCATGATTGTAAATCTTCAGGGTGTCAAAACAAATTATTATATGGTAATGGGTCAATATGTATATTTAGTGCATGTGGACAAAACCACAGATCTACTCAACAGAAAGTATGATTAGAATTAGAAAAAGGTTGATTTCAGGCAAATTTCTTAGGCGTCCTTAATCTTTTATAGTCAAAATTCATCTATACATGATATATGAGATGCTATGGTGCAGTAGTGAACCATCAACCTTGTATTGTATATGAGCCACTTGGGGAAATTTGGATTTTCATAAGGATGAAGTATAATATTTATTTTTTATCTCCATTACTTCTTCCATTAATTTTGCCCATAAATCTTAAATACAGAGCATAATGATGAACAGCACCAGCAATATTTGTTTATATAACTTGGGTTTAACCCATTAATAGACAACAAAATTTCAAATTGGTCCAAATTCAATTCATTTGCAGACATATATTATAAGTTAATGAATTTTTTATTTTTTGTCCTAAATCACTATGGTAAATGAAGAAACTGCTTGTGACAAGCCATTTCTTCATTTTCCAAATGAATTCCAGAGCATAATTGTAATAAAATGGGTTTTAAGCGCTATGTATCTCCACAAAGTTATACTATAGATTGCTCTATAAATTGTAATTGCTTTACAGAAGATGAGTAGCGAACAGTGTTGGCAATATTTGAGTACATGTTTTGCTTTTAACCCATTCCCAAACATTCTCACCTATTTTCACTCCTCAAGAGAAATGTTTTGGAAAACATTGTGGATAATGCAGAATTGCTTGTAACAAGCAATCTCTTCAATGTCTACATTGTTTTCTACCCTAAAAGGCTAGCATTTTTTTTAATTTCACCAATTCAAAACTGTTGGCTGAATGCTTTGTCTAAAAGTGTGTAGTGTAGTAATGGGTTAATTTATTTCTGATTCTGTTGGTTCATAATATGAATCTTGTTTCTTATTCATTTGTTCATCCGTATATCACTATCACTAGTCTGTAGAAAATTAGCAAAAATTACTTTCCTTGATTTCATATTGCCAAAAAAGATGAAAGAACTATAATTGTAGTTTATGTAGAATAACAATAATAGTAAAAAAATGAAGGAAATCAATATCAAGATTTTTTTTCAACAGTTTATGTCATCAAGTTTGTCATTTTACAATGAAGTTTTGACAGAAAAGCACTTTTTAATAAAAGAAGAAATCAATCTTGACGCCTTTAAACTATTCCCTCTTGACCAACTTTTAGACTGGCCCAAATGGAAAGAATGTTGCAAACCACAGTTCCTAAGTGTTGTAATATATAAACTTTCTCTTTTGGGGTAGAAAACATTGTGGACAATAAAGAAATTGCTTCTTACATGTTTTCAAAAGCTATTTTCTTGGGTGCGTCATAAGTGTCCAGTGTGTGGGAATGGGTGAAATTCTTTAATTCTTCTTCAGTTTGGCTAATTAGATGATTAAGTAGATGATTAATTAAAAAAACTACAGCAATTTTCATTGATACAAACAGGAGGCTTACAGGTTCCAAATTGAAATCAAGCTGGAGTTTGTTAGGGTATTTTGCAGGACTTGACTGAATATCATTAAGTTTGATTTAACCAAATCTCAATGCAATCCATGCTTTTTTTCAAAAAAGCATTGGGAATCATAGTCAAACAAGAAGAAATTACTTGTTTCTTGCTTGCTTCACTTTTTTTTTTCATCCAAATGATAAAGAATTTTAAAATTCCATCAACCCCAAGTTGGCTTCTACAACTTCTTTAAATTTTGACTAGCCTATAATTTTGTTGTCTGGTAATGGGTTAAGAATAATGTACAGTACCTTACACCTTTTATAGTCTGTGATAGTGTTTAATGTTTGTTCATTTGTTTGCTTTGAAATTTTAATGAATATGTTTAAAATGGACCAAGTTTATATTTAGAAAGGCGTTCTTAAATGTGACAGGTCAATTGACCAATTTCCACTCAATTGTGTTTTGGTGTGCTTAAGAAACATTGTGGTGTAAAACATTGATTGAAAAAAATAAGTTGCTTGTGACAAGAAATTTCTGCTTATCTCACAAAGCTTTTTACCATAATTTTAACCCTTGTCATGCTGACTGAATTGGAAGTTGTTGCAAACGACATTGAAAACTTAGTGTACTTTGATTAAAAAAAAAACAAAAAATCTCAAAACCCCAATAACAATATATGGTTTACAACATTTTCAAAACTGTAGTTCCTATTGAATTTCATACAATATCATTCTCAGGGGTGTCAAAGACATTTTTGGAAACAGCAATGTTGACTGTTTGAAAATTACTTTGATTTCAAAAATTCAAGCAGAATTTCGACATGATGTCTAATGCAAACTTTATGAAATGCGGTATATCTATCTTAGATTAACCCATTCCTGTTTTTCAAAATTTTAGACCTGCCCAAATTCAAAGGATTTACAGACAACAATATAAAACCGTTTTTATTTAAAAAATTATTATTCAATAGGGTAGAAAATATTAAGTATAAAAACACAGGGACATAAAAACCAGGGATTGAACAGGAAAGGGTTAAGAAAATTGAAAACTTGACATTAGACTGCATTTATCCAATTCAAATAGGTAATACCAAGTATATCTTGAGTTGAATTACTTTTCAAAAAAGCTACTTTGACCTCAAATGGCAGTCTTTGCGATATCTACTAGCTGATAATGGTTGGACTTTTCACTTTCTGCAGATGGTCCTCTATGGGGCAATAGGTCTTATATATTTTTGATCTATCGGGTAAAAGGGGATGTATCATGTGTTTTGTAAATCAATATTTGAAAAAGAGATTGGATCCAGCAGAGGTCAACTGAAGGTCAGAAGATAGTCAATGAGCAAAAGTTTCTTCCCTAGTCGGACTGCACTCTAGAGGTCCTTTTTTGATGGATGGGTCACATTTATTTTACTAGTTTTTCAATAGAATTTACTTTAAATAATTAATGAAAATTACACTTGGGAACGGAGAAATTGAATTTCCAAGAGTTTCTCCTCTTCTAACAATTCTGAATGAAGTTTCTTGCAAAACAATTACTGGATGTAACAGATTTCAGCCCTACTTTCAAAGCAATATGAACAGGCAGCTAGAAGCAATCTAGCTGTAGGTAGAAAACAGTGTGGGAAATGCAGAAAATTGATTGTGAAAAGCAACTTCTTCATTGTCCTCATTGTTTCCTTGAACTCTATCATAAAGGGCGTAAAAAGGGGGACTATGTGGGAATGGGTTAAAAAAATGTGGCTTAAAAGTCACAGTGCTTCTCTCTTGTGGTTTGAAGGATCTGGATTTAGAGTTTAGGAGGAACTATGTAAGCTTAACTCATTCTCTCATTATCCTGCTTTTTTACACCCATGAAGAGAAAAATTTGGGAAAACTAGCAAACTCTTCATTTCCCATATTTTCTACATAGAAAAACAAATAGAGTAAAAAGATCATTTACTTCAAACTGTCGTTGGCAAATTGTTTGAATGTGGACCAGTAGAAAAAATTGTTGCCTGGTAATGGGTTAAAGTTATCATTGTAGTTTTACACTTTACAACTTTCCAATGAATTTTACTCTAATTGGCCGGTAGTTGACTGTCACACACCTGATTTTGCATTAGCTGTCATTTGATTAGTGAATAGAAAGTTGATTTAAATTGTAATTATTTTGTAACATTCAATGATCATAGATACAAGATAGATGTAGTTTATTGAATATAGAATCTTTGTTCTTCTATTTCAAATATTTATTTATATTTTGTTGTTTGAAAGTAGTTTATAGAGTTGCAATCTCATGAGAATCATATTTACACCAAATTTATGTTTCACAGAAAGTTGATCTGACTTTAAAATTCACTTACAGGTTTATGAATAGAACAAAGTTTATGCCTATATTGCAAACCTATTGCCTTGATTAGTGCAAAATTATTTCAAATACCTTCTAATATATACTTACAGATATTTCTTGTAGAATATTATTTGCTTCTATCATGTAAAAAACCCCACAAAAATAAACAAATGTTTTTGTGGGGACGAATACATCTAACTACAGCTTGAATAAATTGTAGTTATGACATTTAACCCTTTCCCGGTTTTTGAAAATTTTTACTGGTCCAAATTGAAAGAGGATGCAGACGACAATGAAAATTTGATACAATTCCAAATTAAATAATCCTATGTGATAGAAACCTTGTGGAAAATTAAGAAATTGCTTATTATAAGCAATTTCTTCTTTTTCCACAATGTTTTCTCAAGTATGAAATCATAGCGACATAAAATTCTGGGTTTGTACAGGAAAGGGTTAAGTCGCCAAACCAACAAAAATGCTTCACATAAATGTTTGCCAATGTCAGAGTTCAAGTTCACTCCTGGTCTAAATGAATGATCTGGTTGATTGATTCTTTGCCAAGTACTAGAATACAAGGGTTAACTGGGGTCTTTCACAGTGATCTTTCTGTGAGCATAGTCTGAACTACATGAAAAGTTGATGCAGTATTGTAGATGTGAGTTTTATCTGATTGTGTTTAGTTGTTTTTTGTGTTGACCTCTTCTCAAACAGCTGGTTCACTTTTTACTATTACAAAAAATACAAGCATGATTGTTTAAAACTAATGTGTTTCTTTTCTTTCCCCTCCTGTGAGACCCTGTACAATTTAATTCGGGTTTAAGAATAAATGGATGTAATCATGTAATCAACACCTTTTTCATTGGAATTTAGGTCTGTAAGTTATATATTGCCTGCTTTATGACCTACCGGTAGTTCATTTTCAAGAATTCCCTAAACATAATGTAGCACACATAGATGGCTTAGTGCAAAAACACCATAAGTGTCTGTACATATAGCTAATTGAACTTCCATAAAAACTGGTTTTCAACCAACTAGTGTCTCAATCCTGAGGGCAAATAAAAATGAGTGTGATAAGCGGCCGGGGACTTGGATCAAATGTTATGATTGTATTGGTGTGACTTGGATCAAATGTTATGATTGTATTGGTGTGAGAAACAAAAGGAAGGTATGGTTAGGTGTGCCAGCTGCCATAATATGACTGAAATGCTGTTGAAAGTGGCATAAAATCTACTATAAAACAAAATCAAGGCTTTTTAGTTCACCTGAGAACACAATGCTCAATGGTGAGCTTTTTGGATACTTGATAGTACGTTGTGCATCAACAATTCAGTATTATCACTCTATGGGTAACAATTTTGGTTCAATCTTTCACAAACTTGCTCAAAATGTTTGTATAGTCGTAAGGAAGAACCTGATTGAATATGTTGCATCCTCACCAATATTAACCCTTGTCATGCTGAACCTGGAATATTCCAGTTTTGGCAGGGGAGAAGAACAAGATTAGCCAGCACATAAGTGCAGTCTGATCTTTGTCTACACCTCCTGCTTGTACTTTTCCTGCCTGAGTTGTTTATGAAATTGATTTCTAAAAGAAATATTGATTTTTGAACAAGTTCTAATAGTGCTTCCAGCCCTTTGATCTTACACCAATTTAGGAAGGTAGTTTATACAGGATGACTAGGGTTAAGGGAAAAGGGGCCTAATTGGAAATTTCCTTGTTGCCACTCTAGAGGTCACAATTTTGACTCAATCTGTCTCAATCTTGCTGAAAATGTTTGTATAGTCATGAGGAGGAACCCTTATGGAAATGGTGAAAATTCTGAGCAATATCAAGGGAAAAGGGGCCTTATTGACTATTTCCTGGTTACCACTCTAGAGGACACAATTTATTATGCTCCCCAAAAAATTTTCGGGGGAGCATATAGTCGACAGCCTGTGCGTCTGTCCGTCTGTCCGTCCGTCCAAAGTCATATCTCAGCAACCCCTAGGCCTAATTGGATGAAACTTCATATATAATCTTCCTAGGAAATTTCCAAGACCCAATTATTGATTTTTCTTATTTCAAGGCTGCGTCATTGAAAAAGGGGCCTTAATGTAAAAACAAGCTTTTTGCCAATTTCACCAAGACTAATTGTTAGAATTTCATGAAATTTCATATTTGAGTAGCAAATCAGATCCCCTTGACCTTAAACTTACGGGAATTTTCGTTTAAAAAATGCGTCATAGGAAAAGGGGGCTTAATGTTATTACCTTTACGTTAACTGTCTTTTTTCCCCGCAAAAACTAAAATTGGCAATAACTTTTGATTGGTTACAGATGAAGTCTTCATATTTCACATGTGCATTGCTTGTGACAAACCCTTTCTGTTGGTACCAAGTTCAAGGTCATCATTCAAGGTCAAGGTCATTTCTGAAGATCAAAATTTAGAAAATCTTAACTTAAACATTGTCTGTAAGTTTACAATGTTAAGTGATATAACCATCATATTTCACATGTGCATTGCTTTTGACATGGACTTTCTGTTGGTACTAATTTCAAGGTCATCTGTCAAGATCAAGATCATTTCTCAAGGTCAAAATTTGAAAATTTTAACTTTAACAGAGCCCATAAGTATTCAATGGTAAGTGATATAGCATTCATATTTTACATGTGCATTGCTTATGACATGGACTTTCTGTTGGTACTAATTTCAAGTTCATCTGTCAAGTTCAAGGTCATTTCTCAAGGTCAAAATTTTGAAAAGCTTAACTTTAACATTGTCTATAAGTTTACAATGGTAAGTGACACACTCTTCATATTTTACATGTGCATTGCTCATGACATGACTTTTCTGTTGGTATGAGGTTAAAGGTCATCTGTCAAGGTAAAGGTAATTTCTCAAATTCAAAATTTCGAAAATTTTAACTTTAACATCTCCCACAAGTAAACAATGGTAAGTGATATAGCCTTTCTTATTTTACATGTGCATTGCTTATGACATGGACTTTCTGTTGGTACTAAGTTCAAGGTCATTGGTCAATGTCAAATTGTCAAGGTCATTAATTTTCAAATATTCCTCCTTCACTAATTGCAAAATTTTCTTGTTACTTTACATAAATGTTGTTCATTAAAAGCCGTAGCTAATTTTTATTTAAATTTTTGACCCAATGAGCCTTACCATGCTAAAAGGGGGCTTAATGCCATGTAGCTTTACGTTTTGTATATATCCTATTCTAAAATAAATCAGTCTATTGTTTCTGCAAGACTACTCAAGTTAGAGTCTTCATTTTTTGTATGGAGACATTTTTCATTGATAACTTGGATAGTGAAGGTAAAATATTTAACCCTTTACCATATAATGATATTGAATTTTACTAGAATCAGGCCTGTGAAGCCAAACAGCTTCCTTCAATGTTTGTCAAACTTCCAAATTTCTTGTGAACTGGACTCTCAAACTTTAGTTGCATTCAATAAAAATTTTTTTGTCAAATAATGGCATATAGTTCTGTGACATAAGCCTTATTCGGGGGGCATAATCCGTCTTGGATGGCTCTTGTGCTCAATCTTCCTCAGTGTTGAGAAAGAAACCTATCAATTATGGTGAAATTCTGACCAATATCAAGGGAAAAGAGGCCTTATTAAAAATTTCTTTAATAACATGGCTCAATCTTTCACAAAATTTGCTGAAAATTTTGTGTTGTCTTGAGGAAGAACCCTATTGATTTTGTTGACATTCTGACCAATATCAAGGGAAAAGCAGTCTTTTGTCAAGTTCCTTGTTACCAGTCCAGGTCACAATTTTTCTAAAACTTGCTAAAATTATTTTCTTAGTCATGAAAAAAAAAAAAAAAATTGAATAAGGTGACCTTCTCACTTATATCGAGGGAAAGGGCCTTATTAAGAATTTCATTGCCACTGTTCAAGAGGTCACAGTTTGGGGTCAAATTTTCTCAAACTTGTTGAAAATGTGTGTGTAGCCATGAGGAAGATCCTATTGAATATAGACACATTCTGATATATAGCAAGGGAAAAGGGACCTTAGTGACAATTTCTTTGTAAACGTTCAAGAGGCCTTGATTTTAGGTCAGTCTTTCTCAAACTGACTTAGAATGCTGATATTTTCCTGAAAGAAGTACCATTGAATACTATAGATGGTGGCATTAATGGTAAGATCTATTGTCTTCTCAATCAATCAGAACCTTTGCTTTTATATCCATTAACTTTGCAGACATCTTAATTGTTTTCAAATTTCAGTTGATTTGTTAGCTTGTGAAAGTAAACTCAGGTGAGCAATCTAGGGCCATCTTGGCCCTCTTGTAGCCCTATCTCCATATGACCTCACCTGTTGAGATGTAAAACTCTATACAATCATCATAAAGACTCTGATTGGCTGAGCTAATAAGTCTTGTCTAATCTGAGCCCTTCTTATGAATTTCTATGCCCTCCACTAAGAAATGGCTATCGGCAAATAGTGTTACCTCTGTCTGTCTGTGAGTGTGTAACTATGTTTGTGTGTCCAATTCATGTCTGGAGCATATCTTATACATTAACCCTTTCCAGTTTTGCAAAATCTAGACCTGTTCAAATTAAAAAGATTTGCTGAAAAAAATTCAAAGCATATTTAATTTGTTGATTTTGAAAATTGTTAATATGCTGAACTTGGAATATTTCTGCTTAGGCTGGAGTTATAAATTAATGTCAGCTGGAACATATGTGCAATCGGATCTCTATCTAAGCAACTACTTTGATATTTTAACCCATTCCAACACAACACAATTTTAGACTGGTCCAAAATGAAAGAAGCTGCAGACGACAGTATGAAGTTGATGGAATTTTAAATTTTTTTATCTTTTGGGATAGAAAACATTGTGGATAATGAAGAAATTGCTTGTAACAAGCAATTTCTTAATTTTCCACAATGTTTTCCAAAGCTTTTTTCTTGAAGGGCGTAAAAAGGCGGGATTGAGTTGGAATGGGTTAACCCATTCCAACACAGTGGAATTTTAGACCTGTCCAATTTGAAATGAGCTGCAGACGACAATGTCAAGTTGATGGAATTTTTATTTTTTTCATCTTTGTGGATAGAAAACATTGTGAACAATGAAGAAATTGCTTAAACCAAGCAATTTCTTCATTTTCCACAATGTTTTCCAAAGCTTTTTTGTTGAGGGGCGTAAAAAGGAGGGATTGAGTGGGAATGGGTTAATATAGATTTAAACAAATTTATAGACAGACAGAATTTGGGACTTTCAGCTCTTTGATTTTAAATCAATCTGAAAAAGTATTCTTTGCAACATGACAATGGTAAACCACTGTTCATGGTCCTATCTATCCAGGAGTCAGTCCAAACCATGCCCACCACTCTGATAATCACAACATGATTTTGAAATAACTGGTGCCATGAGACATGTTATTTGTGCATTCCTATGGTCTAGCTCTAGGTTCAAGCTCATAATTTTGTTTCAACAATGATTCTTATTTATGAATAAATTTCAAAACATGAATTAATACAGTTGTACTCTGTAACTTTAAGAAGTTCCCTTTGAAACATATATTCTTTTCAGGGTCACACCCAAAGGTCAAAGGATTCAAGATTCTTGATATAGGGTTTTCAGAATCCTTAGTGCTATTTCTGTTACTTTCACCTTTACCCTTCTGCATTGGCAAAGATCAGCTTGCAATTTTCTGTCATCTGATCTTAGTCTAGACTGCCTGGTTGATATTGAACTAGCTTTATAAGAGAACAACATTCAAGGCTGTTCAGAATCGAAATAGCTTGAAGATGAAATGTTCATTACCCTATTTATTGCTGGAAAAGAAGAATTTGCTGTGAAAAGGGTAGATTATTTTCCAAAGCCATTATCTTGTAAAATATATAAGAATCACGAAAAAAAAAAAAAAGACGAAAACATCTGAAAGAGCTGAACACTAATAGGAGGAAATACTTAATGTGAAAGGGTAAAGAAATGTGATACGCCATAGACAAATGAATTAAGTGAATATAAACAAAGACCATTTGTTTTAATAGTCATTAAGCATTTCAACCTAATACATTAAAATCTATTGACAGTATAAAGAAAAAGGAAAAACAAAAAAATCTTGTTTGGAAATAACTTTTCATTTTCAATAACCTTTCCAACACTCTTTTTGACTCCCCCCCCCTCCCCCAAAAGAAAAAAGCTTTAGAAAACATTTTGAGCAATGAAGAAATTGCTTGATACAAGCAATTTCTTCATTATTCACAATGTTTTAAACCTCAAAAGCCATCTGCAACTTCTTTGCTTTTGGACCGGACTAAATTTTGAATCAATGGGTTGATTGCTTACTTCATATCTTTACAAGAATAGGTCTGTTGGCATTAAAACCATCAAATTCATATTTATTCCATGCTCTGTTTACTACTTTAACCCCTCAAAATCAGTTTTAGACCCTTATAATTTCATGGCCAAGGAGTCAATGACCCCTTATTTTCAAAGCATTTCCCTAGTCCTGTTTTTCTTCCTAAAGACTAGGCTATCAGCTCTATTGTGCAGAATTCAGTTGACAAAACACCAATGTGAATAGAAATCAAAGGACTGAAAGTCCTGAGAGCGGTTTAGCTGGCTAATCAGTAACCGCACTCAATAATGTCAGCATCTATCATCAAGATGAGTCAGTAAATCCTACACCTAAGTGGGATGAGCAGCTAGAGGCTGATAAGGATGTAGTGGTAGTACTGGTGTGAGTACTACCAGGAATCCATGATTAGGAGCTCCAACCGCCCCGATATAACAGAAATACTTTTAAAAGTTGTGTTAAACCCCATTCAAGCAATCATTACCCTTTACCGAAATCGCTATTTTGATTCAATCACAACGTTTTCTTCACAATTATTATTCAATGGTAAGTGATATAGCATTCATATTTTACATGTGCATTGCTTATGACATGGACTTTCTGTTGGTACTAATTTCAAGTTCATCTGTCAAGTTCAAGGTCATTTCTCAAGGTCAAAATTTTGAAAAGCTTAACTTTAACATTGTCTATAAGTTTACAATGGTAAGTGACACACTCTTCATATTTTACATGTGCATTGCTCATGACATGACTTTTCTGTTGGTATGAGGTTAAAGGTCATCTGTCAAGGTAAAGGTAATTTCTCAAATTCAAAATTTCGAAAATTTTAACTTTAACATCTCCCACAAGTAAACAATGGTAAGTGATATAGCCTTTCTTATTTTACATGTGCATTGCTTATGACATGGACTTTCTGTTGGTACTAAGTTCAAGGTCATTGGTCAATGTCAAATTGTCAAGGTCATTAATTTTCAAATATTCCTCCTTCACTAATTGCAAAATTTTCTTGTTACTTTACATAAATGTTGTTCATTAAAAGCCGTAGCTAATTTTTATTTAAATTTTTGACCCAATGAGCCTTACCATGCTAAAAGGGGGCTTAATGCCATGTAGCTTTACGTTTTGTATATATCCTATTCTAAAATAAATCAGTCTATTGTTTCTGCAAGACTACTCAAGTTAGAGTCTTCATTTTTTGTATGGAGACATTTTTCATTGATAACTTGGATAGTGAAGGTAAAATATTTAACCCTTTACCATATAATGATATTGAATTTTACTAGAATCAGGCCTGTGAAGCCAAACAGCTTCCTTCAATGTTTGTCAAACTTCCAAATTTCTTGTGAACTGGACTCTCAAACTTTAGTTGCATTCAATAAAAATTTTTTTGTCAAATAATGGCATATAGTTCTGTGACATAAGCCTTATTCGGGGGGCATAATCCGTCTTGGATGGCTCTTGTGCTCAATCTTCCTCAGTGTTGAGAAAGAAACCTATCAATTATGGTGAAATTCTGACCAATATCAAGGGAAAAGAGGCCTTATTAAAAATTTCTTTAATAACATGGCTCAATCTTTCACAAAATTTGCTGAAAATTTTGTGTTGTCTTGAGGAAGAACCCTATTGATTTTGTTGACATTCTGACCAATATCAAGGGAAAAGCAGTCTTTTGTCAAGTTCCTTGTTACCAGTCCAGGTCACAATTTTTCTAAAACTTGCTAAAATTATTTTCTTAGTCATGAAAAAAAAAAAAAAAATTGAATAAGGTGACCTTCTCACTTATATCGAGGGAAAGGGCCTTATTAAGAATTTCATTGCCACTGTTCAAGAGGTCACAGTTTGGGGTCAAATTTTCTCAAACTTGTTGAAAATGTGTGTGTAGCCATGAGGAAGATCCTATTGAATATAGACACATTCTGATATATAGCAAGGGAAAAGGGACCTTAGTGACAATTTCTTTGTAAACGTTCAAGAGGCCTTGATTTTAGGTCAGTCTTTCTCAAACTGACTTAGAATGCTGATATTTTCCTGAAAGAAGTACCATTGAATACTATAGATGGTGGCATTAATGGTAAGATCTATTGTCTTCTCAATCAATCAGAACCTTTGCTTTTATATCCATTAACTTTGCAGACATCTTAATTGTTTTCAAATTTCAGTTGATTTGTTAGCTTGTGAAAGTAAACTCAGGTGAGCAATCTAGGGCCATCTTGGCCCTCTTGTAGCCCTATCTCCATATGACCTCACCTGTTGAGATGTAAAACTCTATACAATCATCATAAAGACTCTGATTGGCTGAGCTAATAAGTCTTGTCTAATCTGAGCCCTTCTTATGAATTTCTATGCCCTCCACTAAGAAATGGCTATCGGCAAATAGTGTTACCTCTGTCTGTCTGTGAGTGTGTAACTATGTTTGTGTGTCCAATTCATGTCTGGAGCATATCTTATACATTAACCCTTTCCAGTTTTGCAAAATCTAGACCTGTTCAAATTAAAAAGATTTGCTGAAAAAAATTCAAAGCATATTTAATTTGTTGATTTTGAAAATTGTTAATATGCTGAACTTGGAATATTTCTGCTTAGGCTGGAGTTATAAATTAATGTCAGCTGGAACATATGTGCAATCGGATCTCTATCTAAGCAACTACTTTGATATTTTAACCCATTCCAACACAACACAATTTTAGACTGGTCCAAAATGAAAGAAGCTGCAGACGACAGTATGAAGTTGATGGAATTTTAAATTTTTTTATCTTTTGGGATAGAAAACATTGTGGATAATGAAGAAATTGCTTGTAACAAGCAATTTCTTAATTTTCCACAATGTTTTCCAAAGCTTTTTTCTTGAAGGGCGTAAAAAGGCGGGATTGAGTTGGAATGGGTTAACCCATTCCAACACAGTGGAATTTTAGACCTGTCCAATTTGAAATGAGCTGCAGACGACAATGTCAAGTTGATGGAATTTTTATTTTTTTCATCTTTGTGGATAGAAAACATTGTGAACAATGAAGAAATTGCTTAAACCAAGCAATTTCTTCATTTTCCACAATGTTTTCCAAAGCTTTTTTGTTGAGGGGCGTAAAAAGGAGGGATTGAGTGGGAATGGGTTAATATAGATTTAAACAAATTTATAGACAGACAGAATTTGGGACTTTCAGCTCTTTGATTTTAAATCAATCTGAAAAAGTATTCTTTGCAACATGACAATGGTAAACCACTGTTCATGGTCCTATCTATCCAGGAGTCAGTCCAAACCATGCCCACCACTCTGATAATCACAACATGATTTTGAAATAACTGGTGCCATGAGACATGTTATTTGTGCATTCCTATGGTCTAGCTCTAGGTTCAAGCTCATAATTTTGTTTCAACAATGATTCTTATTTATGAATAAATTTCAAAACATGAATTAATACAGTTGTACTCTGTAACTTTAAGAAGTTCCCTTTGAAACATATATTCTTTTCAGGGTCACACCCAAAGGTCAAAGGATTCAAGATTCTTGATATAGGGTTTTCAGAATCCTTAGTGCTATTTCTGTTACTTTCACCTTTACCCTTCTGCATTGGCAAAGATCAGCTTGCAATTTTCTGTCATCTGATCTTAGTCTAGACTGCCTGGTTGATATTGAACTAGCTTTATAAGAGAACAACATTCAAGGCTGTTCAGAATCGAAATAGCTTGAAGATGAAATGTTCATTACCCTATTTATTGCTGGAAAAGAAGAATTTGCTGTGAAAAGGGTAGATTATTTTCCAAAGCCATTATCTTGTAAAATATATAAGAATCACGAAAAAAAAAAAAAAGACGAAAACATCTGAAAGAGCTGAACACTAATAGGAGGAAATACTTAATGTGAAAGGGTAAAGAAATGTGATACGCCATAGACAAATGAATTAAGTGAATATAAACAAAGACCATTTGTTTTAATAGTCATTAAGCATTTCAACCTAATACATTAAAATCTATTGACAGTATAAAGAAAAAGGAAAAACAAAAAAATCTTGTTTGGAAATAACTTTTCATTTTCAATAACCTTTCCAACACTCTTTTTGACTCCCCCCCCCCTCCCCCAAAAGAAAAAAGCTTTAGAAAACATTTTGAGCAATGAAGAAATTGCTTGATACAAGCAATTTCTTCATTATTCACAATGTTTTAAACCTCAAAAGCCATCTGCAACTTCTTTGCTTTTGGACCGGACTAAATTTTGAATCAATGGGTTGATTGCTTACTTCATATCTTTACAAGAATAGGTCTGTTGGCATTAAAACCATCAAATTCATATTTATTCCATGCTCTGTTTACTACTTTAACCCCTCAAAATCAGTTTTAGACCCTTATAATTTCATGGCCAAGGAGTCAATGACCCCTTATTTTCAAAGCATTTCCCTAGTCCTGTTTTTCTTCCTAAAGACTAGGCTATCAGCTCTATTGTGCAGAATTCAGTTGACAAAACACCAATGTGAATAGAAATCAAAGGACTGAAAGTCCTGAGAGCGGTTTAGCTGGCTAATCAGTAACCGCACTCAATAATGTCAGCATCTATCATCAAGATGAGTCAGTAAATCGTACACCTAAGTGGGATGAGCAGCTAGAGGCTGATAAGGATGTAGTGGTAGTACTGGTGTGAGTACTACCAGGAATCCATGATTAGGAGCTCCAGCCGCCCCGATATAATAGAAATACTTTTAAAAGTTGTGTTAAACCCCATTCAAGCAATCATTACCCTTTACCGAAATCGCTATTTTGATTCAATCACAACGTTTTCTTCACAATTATTATTCAATGGTAAGTGATATAGCATTCATATTTTACATGTGCATTGCTTATGACATGGACTTTCTGTTGGTACTAATTTCAAGTTCATCTGTCAAGTTCAAGGTCATTTCTCAAGGTCAAAATTTTGAAAAGCTTAACTTTAACATTGTCTATAAGTTTACAATGGTAAGTGACACACTCTTCATATTTTACATGTGCATTGCTCATGACATGACTTTTCTGTTGGTATGAGGTTAAAGGTCATCTGTCAAGGTAAAGGTAATTTCTCAAATTCAAAATTTCGAAAATTTTAACTTTAACATCTCCCACAAGTAAACAATGGTAAGTGATATAGCCTTTCTTATTTTACATGTGCATTGCTTATGACATGGACTTTCTGTTGGTACTAAGTTCAAGGTCATTGGTCAATGTCAAATTGTCAAGGTCATTAATTTTCAAATATTCCTCCTTCACTAATTGCAAAATTTTCTTGTTACTTTACATAAATGTTGTTCATTAAAAGCCGTAGCTAATTTTTATTTAAATTTTTGACCCAATGAGCCTTACCATGCTAAAAGGGGGCTTAATGCCATGTAGCTTTACGTTTTGTATATATCCTATTCTAAAATAAATCAGTCTATTGTTTCTGCAAGACTACTCAAGTTAGAGTCTTCATTTTTTGTATGGAGACATTTTTCATTGATAACTTGGATAGTGAAGGTAAAATATTTAACCCTTTACCATATAATGATATTGAATTTTACTAGAATCAGGCCTGTGAAGCCAAACAGCTTCCTTCAATGTTTGTCAAACTTCCAAATTTCTTGTGAACTGGACTCTCAAACTTTAGTTGCATTCAATAAAAAATTTTTTGTCAAATAATAGCATATAGTTCTGTGACATAAGCCTTATTCGGGGGGCATAATCCGTCTTGGATGGCTCTTGTGCTCAATCTTCCTCAGTGTTGAGAAAGAAACCTATCAATTATGGTGAAATTCTGACCAATATCAAGGGAAAAGAGGCCTTATTAAAAATTTCTTTAATAACATGGCTCAATCTTTCACAAAATTTGCTGAAAATTTTGTGTTGTCTTGAGGAAGAACCCTATTGATTTTGTTGACATTCTGACCAATATCAAGGGAAAAGCAGTCTTTTGTCAAGTTCCTTGTTACCAGTCCAGGTCACAATTTTTCTAAAACTTGCTAAAATTATTTTCTTAGTCATGAAAAAAAAAAAAAAAATTGAATAAGGTGACCTTCTCACTTATATCGAGGGAAAGGGCCTTATTAAGAATTTCATTGTCACTGTTCAAGAGGTCACAGTTTGGGGTCAAATTTTCTCAAACTTGTTGAAAATGTGTGTGTAGCCATGAGGAAGATCCTATTGAATATAGACACATTCTGATATATAGCAAGGGAAAAGGGACCTTAGTGACAATTTCTTTGTAAACGTTCAAGAGGCCTTGATTTTAGGTCAGTCTTTCTCAAACTGACTTAGAATGCTGATATTTTCCTGAAAGAAGTACCATTGAATACTATAGATGGTGGCATTAATGGTAAGATCTATTGTCTTCTCAATCAATCAGAACCTTTGCTTTTATATCCATTAACTTTGCAGACATCTTAATTGTTTTCAAATTTCAGTTGATTTGTTAGCTTGTGAAAGTAAACTCAGGTGAGCAATCTAGGGCCATCTTGGCCCTCTTGTAGCCCTATCTCCATATGACCTCACCTGTTGAGATGTAAAACTCTATACAATCATCATAAAGACTCTGATTGGCTGAGCTAATAAGTCTTGTCTAATCTGAGCCCTTCTTATGAATTTCTATGCCCTCCACTAAGAAATGGCTATCGGCAAATAGTGTTACCTCTGTCTGTCTGTGAGTGTGTAACTATGTTTGTGTGTCCAATTCATGTCTGGAGCATATCTTATACATTAACCCTTTCCAGTTTTGCAAAATCTAGACCTGTTCAAATTAAAAAGATTTGCTGAAAAAAATTCAAAGCATATTTAATTTGTTGATTTTGAAAATTGTTAATATGCTGAACTTGGAATATTTCTGCTTAGGCTGGAGTTATAAATTAATGTCAGCTGGAACATATGTGCAATCGGATCTCTATCTAAGCAACTACTTTGATATTTTAACCCATTCCAACACAACACAATTTTAGACTGGTCCAAAATGAAAGAAGCTGCAGACGACAGTATGAAGTTGATGGAATTTTAAATTTTTTTATCTTTTGGGATAGAAAACATTGTGGATAATGAAGAAATTGCTTGTAACAAGCAATTTCTTAATTTTCCACAATGTTTTCCAAAGCTTTTTTCTTGAAGGGCGTAAAAAGGCGGGATTGAGTTGGAATGGGTTAACCCATTCCAACACAGTGGAATTTTAGACCTGTCCAATTTGAAATGAGCTGCAGACGACAATGTCAAGTTGATGGAATTTTTATTTTTTTCATCTTTGTGGATAGAAAACATTGTGAACAATGAAGAAATTGCAACCAAGCAATTTCTTCATTTTCCACAATGTTTTCCAAAGCTTTTTTGTTGAGGGGCGTAAAAAGGAGGGATTGAGTGGGAATGGGTTAATATAGATTTAAACAAATTTATAGACAGACAGAATTTGGGACTTTCAGCTCTTTGATTTTAAATCAATCTGAAAAAGTATTCTTTGCAACATGACAATGGTAAACCACTGTTCATGGTCCTATCTATCCAGGAGTCAGTCCAAACCATGCCCACCACTCTGATAATCACAACATGATTTTGAAATAACTGGTGCCATGAGACATGTTATTTGTGCATTCCTATGGTCTAGCTCTAGGTTCAAGCTCATAATTTTGTTTCAACAATGATTCTTATTTATGAATAAATTTCAAAACATGAATTAATACAGTTGTACTCTGTAACTTTAAGAAGTTCCCTTTGAAACATATATTCTTTTCAGGGTCACACCCAAAGGTCAAAGGATTCAAGATTCTTGATATAGGGTTTTCAGAATCCTTAGTGCTATTTCTGTTACTTTCACCTTTACCCTTCTGCATTGGCAAAGATCAGCTTGCAATTTTCTGTCATCTGATCTTAGTCTAGACTGCCTGGTTGATATTGAACTAGCTTTATAAGAGAACAACATTCAAGGCTGTTCAGAATCGAAATAGCTTGAAGATGAAATGTTCATTACCCTATTTATTGCTGGAAAAGAAGAATTTGCTGTGAAAAGGGTAGATTATTTTCCAAAGCCATTATCTTGTAAAATATATAAGAATCACGAAAAAAAAAAAAAAAGACGAAAACATCTGAAAGAGCTGAACACTAATAGGAGGAAATACTTAATGTGAAAGGGTAAAGAAATGTGATACGCCATAGACAAATGAAGTAAGTGAATATAAACAAAGACCATTTGTTTTAATAGTCATTAAGCATTTCAACCTAATACATTAAAATCTATTGACAGTATAAAGAAAAAGGAAAAACAAAAAAATCTTGTTTGGAAATAACTTTTCATTTTCAATAACCTTTCCAACACTCTTTTTGACTCCCCCCCCCCCCTCCCCCAAAAGAAAAAAGCTTTAGAAAACATTTTGAGCAATGAAGAAATTGCTTGATACAAGCAATTTCTTCATTATTCACAATGTTTTAAACCTCAAAAGCCATCTGCAACTTCTTTGCTTTTGGACCGGACTAAATTTTGAATCAATGGGTTGATTGCTTACTTCATATCTTTACAAGAATAGGTCTGTTGGCATTAAAACCATCAAATTCATATTTATTCCATGCTCTGTTTACTACTTTAACCCCTCAAAATCAGTTTTAGACCCTTATAATTTCATGGCCAAGGAGTCAATGACCCCTTATTTTCAAAGCATTTCCCTAGTCCTGTTTTTCTTCCTAAAGACTAGGCTATCAGCTCTATTGTGCAGAATTCAGTTGACAAAACACCAATGTGAATAGAAATCAAAGGACTGAAAGTCCTGAGAGCGGTTTAGCTGGCTAATCAGTAACCGCACTCAATAATGTCAGCATCTATCATCAAGATGAGTCAGTAAATCGTACACCTAAGTGGGATGAGCAGCTAGAGGCTGATAAGGATGTAGTGGTAGTACTGGTGTGAGTACTACCAGGAATCCATGATTAGGAGCTCCAGCCGCCCCAATATAACAGAAATACTTTTAAAAGTTGTGTTAAACCCCATTCAAGCAATCATTACCCTTTACCGAAATCGCTATTTTGATTCAATCACAACGTTTTCTTCACAATTATTTCATCAGTGGGTGAAAATTTGTGGTTATATGGTAAAATGTTAAATGATAAAAAGGTAGGGAAAACAAAGCCTTTTGCTTTGAGCAAATTATTATTACAATTGAAGTCTAACATGTCCGTTTCAAAAATATAGTCGAATTCGAAAGGTATTCGGTGGGGTTAAATAGGCACTTGAATCACTACTATAACAGTGTAGTAACATGTAATATATACTAATGTACTGTGTATACGGGGTGTAAATTTGCTCAGTTCTGCCAGGTCAAAACTAACGCACAGGATTAGGAGTTTGTTTACATGTATGTATTCGCTAACTCCAATTACCACTGACCTAGTTTCAACTTGAAGCGCGAGGAAATCGTTTCTCTCATTTAGACAATCCATTAGACAATTTACCATGAATATATCATGTCGAATTTAAAACCATTTTCCTTGATATTCATGGCTAAAAGGAGGCTGTTGGCATTCAGCAAGTAAGTTATTTTCTCCATCAGCGATGAAACAAGATGGAAGCGATCTCAGTCACATAGATTTTAACTTCAAATTTATGAGCATGCGCTGAAATGAGCAGAAATGCTTGAAAACTTGTTTCCGGTTGATCGATTTGAAATACCGGTTTTGTTCTACAAAACCACTAAAAATGACTGAGCAATTAAATGATTCATTTAGACCATTGATTGAACTCAGATATTAATGTATTTATTTCCAACATTTTAACAAGAGGGTAACTTAATCATTGTATCTACAGCTTAAATAACATCGAACTACAATGTTTAGGCTGCCCATAAACAAGTTGAATTTATGTCCTTGATCATAAATTTTATTTTGCAAAATAACATTATTTGATTATCTTAGTCTAATTTACAAGTAAAATTTTTGTCCCAAACCATATACTCTGCAAAATAACATTTGATATTTTAGTCAAATTTATGGAGGTCAGGTGTGGCTTGCAATCCTTTAATTGAGCAGTCCAATCACTATTTTCTAAGGGGATTACAATGCTCATCTATGATACTTTGGCAAAACAGTTTCATCAATGGGTGACTTAATATATCGTAACCAAAGCCCCTAGTTTATTTGAGATTTCCTTAAAATTTTGAAAATGAAAGAACATTGTCAACTTGTTATACAATAACCTCAAACATTGGTGAAAGGGTTTCTCTGACTGTCAAAATGATTTGGTTCAAATTTCACTGAAGGAATTCAAATTTATATTCCATTAAAAAGTGTATGGATATAGAAGATTACAGCTGTTTTAAGGTTTGTACTTCTTTTTTCTTTTTTCTTGATAAAGTAAATTCATGCTTTACATTTATGTAGATTAACCCATTCCACACAATAAAATTTTAGAACAGTCTAAACTCAAAGATATCTTTCAAATCTTTATTTCTTTTACTTTTTTTTTTTTTTTTGTCTTTTGGTGTTGAAAACTATGAAGAAATTGCTTGCAAATCAGGTTGAACATGGCCAGACCATTCTTTGGGTGTAGGTCTTCCAAATTTATACAAATTTCAATTCCATCTCCACCCTTGTTTCCCTGACAAATGAATTGCTCAAATGAAAAGATTTTCCATTTTGAAAGACGTGGGTTTCATAGAGTTAAACGCATTAACAAAGGACTGGTTTAATTTGTGGATGCAAACTTTTGTGGTTTGATATCAATGAGCTCAACAATTACTTGCAAAATAGTGGATAGATCAAAAATATTTCCTCTGTTTTACAATTCTTTAGCATAAGGCAGAAAATTAGGTGGAAGAAGAAAATGATTGTAACAAACAATATCTCCTTTAACCATCTTTAACAAATATATATTCATTTTTCTATTTATTCCAATTTTTTTCTATTAAAAATATCATTATTTGAATTTCACATTTTGTAGTCATAAATCTGCAGCAAAATATGGCAAATAATGTTTCTACAAAAATTTCCAGTTATATGGTACCAGCAGATGAACCTCTACAAAAGCAATGAAAATAGTGGTCCTGGATTCACCTTCAGGTTCTGACAAGACCTTACACAACCCTACATAATTTAACAAAGAAAATTAATGTAACAAAGATAATTCAATGGCGAAAAATCTTTCCATGAATTGTAATGTAGAATATAAACTTGGTGAATTTCTTAATGAATTAAATCAATGCCTTTTGCATCAGCCTACTTACACCATTATTGATTTTACAAAGAAAGAAATCTATGAAGTATAAATTCATTTGCATAAAAATGATATTCAGATATCTGGGTAAAAAATAACCTGCAGTGCTCAATAAATCTGTAATAAATGTTAGAGTTTCTTGTTTGTTAATACGACCAACAACATTTCCCTCAATTACAGTGTAATTTTTCAGCTATGATGGATCACCAAACTGACTGGCAGTCTGGGAAGACCATTGCAGAAACAAACCTGTATATGCTTGACCACCAGGTGGCGTGTGATGTCCACTTCCTGTGTGGAGAGGCGGGGACTAAAGTGTCTGCTCACAAGTACATGTTAATCAGTAGAAGTTCAGTTTTCTACACCATGTTTTATGGAGCTCTCACAGAGACAGGAGATAACATTGTAATACCAGATATTGATGCGGACATCATGACAATGTTTATAAGGTACAATCAAATGAGCCTGCATTTGGACCTATCAAACAATTTCACATGCGTGTGCACTGTTGTGTGCCCAGCCTTTTACAAGAATATTACCATGGCCTTTCTCTACGGCCTATTATAGGAGGCGACTCAAGTCAGACTTACTACTGCTTTCCTCGTAACTTCTTTATTACAGCTGATTGGTGGTGTTTCAAAGCCTATATTTTTATATGCCCGTCGAAGACGGGACGTATTATGGGATCACCCGTGGTGTCCGGGCGTCCGGTTGTCCGGCAGTGTCCACTTCTTTGTCCGGAGCATAACTATGTCACCATAAGTCCGATTGACTTTAAACTTGGCAGTTATATTCTTCTCATCCATACGGAGTGCATTGCATAAGAATCATAACTCTACCTGGCCTATTTTTTGAGTTATTGCCCTTTGTTGTTTTTCATACTTGAATCTTGTCCGGAGTATATCTCTAAAAGTATTATAGCTAGGATCATGAAACTTCATGGGTGTATAGATCTCACCAAGGGGGAGTGCAGTGCATAAGAACCATAACTCTACCTGGTCTATTTTTTGAGTTATTGCCCTTTGTTGTTTTTCATACTTGAATCTTGTCCGGAGTATATCTCTATAAGTATAATAGCTAGGATCATGAAACTTCATGGGTGTATAGATCTCACCAAGGGGGAGTGCAGTGCACAAGAGCCATAACTCTACCTGGCCTTTTTTTTTTGAGTTATTGCCCTTTGTTGTTTTTCATACTTGAATCTTGTCCGGAGTATATCTCTAAAAGTATAATAGCTAGAATCATGAAATTTCATGGATGGATAGAGCTCACCAAGTAGGAGTGCAGTGTACAAGAACCATAACTCTACCTGGCCTAATTTTTGAGTTATTGCCCTTTGTTGTTTTTCATACTTGAATCTTGTCCGGAGTATATCTCTAAAAGTATAATAGCTAGGATCATATAACTTCATGGGTGTATAGATCTCACCAAGGGGGTTGGCAGTGCACAAGAACCATAACTCTACCTGGCCTATTTTGTGAGTTATTGCCCTTTGTTGTTTTTCATACTTGAATCTTGTCCGGAGTGTATCTCTAAAAGTATATTAGCTAGAATCATGAAATTTATTGGATGGATAGAGCTCACCAACTCGGAGTGCAGTGTACAAGAACCATAACTCTACCTAGCCTATTTTTTGAGTTATTGCCCTTTGTTGTTTTTCATACTTGAATCTTGTCCGGAGTATATCTCTAAAAGTATGATAGCTAGAATCATGAAACTACATGGATGGATAGAGCTTACCAAGTGGGAGTGCAGTGTACAAGAACGATAACTCTACCTAGCATATATTTTGAGTTATTGCCCTTTGTTGTTTTTCATACTTGAATCTTGTCCGGAGTATATCTCTAAAAGAATAATAGTTAGAATTATGAAACTATATGGATGGATAGAGCTCACCAAATGGGAGTGCAGTGTACAAGAACCATAACTCTACCTAGCGTATATTTTGAGTAATTGCCCTTGTTGTTTTTCATACTTTGTTTGACAAAAAATATTCATTCAAAATAACCTCACTTCTATTCAAACCCCCAGTTAATATTAAGCAGTGTGAGGGGCGTATCTTGTGACAATTTGGCACCTTGTTTTTTTTTGTATTGATGTAAATAGACTTTGTAATGAAAAGCTTGTGAGTGAGACCCCGTGTGGTTAACCCTTTCCTGTACAATCCCTGGTTTTTACGTCCCTGTGATTTTAAACTTGAGAAACATTGTGGGAAAAGAAGAAATTGCTTGTGACAAGCAATTTCTTCTTTTTCCACAATATTTTCTACCCTACTGAATGGTTATTTTTCAAATTAAAGCCACTTTAAATTATCATCTGCAAAACCTTTGAAATTGGACAGGTCTAAAATTTTGCAAAAACTGGAAACGGTCAGCCAGTTCCCAGATGGCAAAATTTGGAAGAAGATGCAGACAACAATTTCAGGTCTATGGAATTCTAATTACTTGTTCTTTTTGGGGTAGAAAACATTGTGGACATAAAGGGTATAAGAATAAACCACTGCAGATTACCATACAACATCTGCCATTTTGTCTGGCAGAAAAAAAGCTGACAACTAACATGTCATGTTAGGCGACTAAAAGGACATCATTTCATAATTTTTTATTACGTTCCTTATTCATCATTTTTTATGTCTTGAGGTTGTCTTAGTATTGTACTGTATGTTTTATATTAAACTACCAATAATTTCCACGCGCGCTAAACTACTATGGTTGTTGCAGAAAGGTACAACACCATTCAATCAATTGATAGCAGCTGGAGGTTAGGATAGGATGTAGTGGTAGTACGGTGTGAGAAATACCAGGTATCCATTGTTAGGTGCTTCAGCTGCGCGATATGACTGAAATACTGTTAAAAGTGGCATAAAAGACCATTCAATCAATCAATATTCTAACAGACACCCAAAGTTTACACTTGTCCAAGTTGAAAGAATTTATTGAAGACAACAATTTAAATTGATAAAATCATTGAAATTTCTGTAAATAATATTTTTGAAAAAAGAAGAAATTGTTCGGATACAAGTTTTTTATTTTCCAAAATGTTTTGCTAAGCATTTTACACAGGGTCATTAAAAAGCAACATGGTTATGGTATGGCTGGTATGGAAATACAGATTTTCTTGACTTGTTCCAAACAAGTAAGAAAGACATGATTTTCATATGATAATGAAATTCTCCACACAAAACATTGTCTATAATGAAGAAAGTACTGGAAATCAAGATAGAAAACATTGAGGATAATGAAAAATTGCCTGTTACCTTAGGGGAATCAAAAAAGCGTCATTGTGTAGATATATGTTAACGCATACCAACACAATGAGCCTTTTAAATTGATGCCCCTCAAGAAAGACAATTTGAAAAACATTGTGTAAAATGAAGAAATTGCTTGTAACAAGCAATTTCTTCATATTCCACAATGTTTTCTCCCTGCAGAACAGAAAACATCTAAAATTTAATAAACTTTAAATTGACATTTGCAACTCCTTCCAATTTGGACCAGTCTAAAGTGTTGCCATCTGGTAATGGGTTAATGCTGCAAAAAACATATCCCTTTTCAGGTATTTATACACAGAGTATGTTGACATTTCACCAGATAATGTGATGACACTAATGTATGCAGCCAAAAAATACTCTATTCAGTCCCTTGTGGAACAGTGCTCCTCTTTTCTGAAAGACAAAACAAGTGCGGAAGATCTTTGTTCTATCCTAGAACAGGCCCACTTGTTTGATGAAAAGGATTTACAGGAACAATGCTTTGAAAGAATTCTCTCTAAGAACTCGGAAATACTGAATGAGCAGAATACAGATGTATTAAACTTGTGTGCAGAATGTTTGAAGAGACTAATCAAATCTGATAAACTGCTGGTCCAGGAGGAAGTTCTATTTTCTCTTTGTCTGAATTGGTCTGCAGAACAGTGCAGAAGAAAGGGGAAACCAGTGACGGATGAAAACCAAAGGGAAGTTCTAGGAGATATACTCTTTTCCATCCGCTTTCCGAATATGAGTCCAAAGTATTTCACTGAGTATGTATCTAACAGAAATATCCTCACAGCTGAGGAGAAAATAGTTTTGTTTCAGTATTTTAACAGATCTAAGTATTCAAAACAAGATGATGTGGTTGGTAAATCTCTAAATACAGGTGCAAGACAGTTCTCAGCACGTCCAAGGAAAAACACAGATATATACAAGCTCAACCGATTTACTGAAATACTTGGTGGAACTTTTGATTTCTGGGTGAATGAAAATTCTGTGGATGCAATTTCCTTCTCCTGTTCCCAAGACATTAACCTTATTGGTATATCAGTGTTTGCGCCATTTAATGGAGGGGTCATACGAGGTTCAGTCAAACTTTACGATGAAAGTTTTTGGTGTATGACAGGCAGGGATAAGGTGAAGATTAAAGGAGATGAGAACAAAAAGCTCTTCGATATAACATTTCCATCCATAATCAAACTAGAGCAGGGAAAATGGTATACTATAGCTCAAAGAATGAGTGGTGGAAAGTCTTTTCTTGGTAAAAATGGTCTGCGAGAAGTAGAAGGGAGAGCAGGTGTTATATTCTACTTCCGTAAAAGTCCCATGGATGATAATAACACATCAGTGGACTCCGGACAAATTCATGCTATTCTGTATAACTGAAACAACTTTCTGCAAGAACAATCACATTATCTAATACTACCATTACATGCTTTAGAAAACTTGCATATTTTGAAAGTTGCATTACTTAAAAGAATGTGAATCATTGCCATTATTAAACCATTCTCGCAAAAAGACACTTTTAAACACCCCTTCAATATAAAAGCTTTGGAAAATATTGTGCACAATGAAGAAATTGCTTGTAACAAGCAATTTCTTCATTATTCACAATGTTTTCTACCACAAAAGACTAAGATTTTAAAAATTCATTAACTTAAAATTATCATCTGTAACTTCTTTGAATTTGGACTGGTCTAAAATTTTGTCATTTGGTAATGGGTTAAATGAATGAAAAGCATACAACAGTGGCTTGCATTTGATTACATTTTAGTTTAATCATTTACTTAGTTGCTTATCAACAAATGATTGTTTGGTTGTTATTTTTCAAACTTAAGTGATGTTTTGTTTTCCTTAGAAATAAAATCCTAATTTCATATAAGTTGGATTAAATATCATTATTTATAATTTTGTGTAAATTGATATTCCCTAATAAAAAATCTGTATCCCCTTTAGAATTGACCAATCGCGGCTGTCCATCAAATAACTACTCGACAAATCAAAACATTCATTCAGCCCGGAATTGAGCTTTAGTCACCAACATTGGCCACCATTTTTGTGAGACATTGTTGTTGGTCTGGCGACTTAAACATTATAAATAAAGCTTATTCAAGCTGTAAGTTATGACGTTTAAGGCACCAGCCAAACATTTTGCTCATTGTTTCATTCTACTCGCCATAAACTTTGCAATATAACTCAATGGGAGGGGCCAAAGAAGTAACTGGGTGGGAACAGCAATAGGTCAATTGGACCAACCTAAATTTTGTTGGATTGCGATGGGATTTACAGTAGACTTTTAAGGAAGGGAAAGTCAAATTGCATAGTTTAGTTTGAAATGTTTCATGCCAGTTTTTCTGGACATATACACAAATATACATTCTGCTCCCACATGCACAAAGGTTTTTCCTCTGTCAGGCAGAAAAGGACCTCCCTGGTGTTCAATAGAAAAAATGTGAAAAGAAATTGAATCCAGCAGAGGTCAACCAGTGGTTGCATTCCCAAAATAATTATATGGTAAGGTATGCAACTTCTTTCAATTTGGACATTTCTAACTTTTTGTTGTCTGGTATAGGTTTAAGGAAAATAAAATGTGTATTTGTTTTTGTTTTTGTCTTTTTCATCTAGATCATTCCCACAAAATCTTGCTTTTTACACCTCTAAATATAATTAGGAGAAAAACAAGGTTGAAAGGAAGAAATTGCTTGTTAGAGGTAATTTCATCAATTTCAACCTTGTTTTCAACCAAAAAAGACAGACATACTCAACATTCTTTCACTTTGAAAATGTCGTCTTCAACTTCTTTGAATTTTGACCAGTCCAAATATTTCCTGTGGAAATGGGTTAAATTAAGGGAAGCAAAAAAAACTTCTTTAGTCCAGAAAAAATATAACTGTTTTTAAAACAAGTCCAGATGCAAATAATTAATTACTTTATTATCCCCAAGATGTCTTAATACTGGTCATCAAAGCAACATCCACCTAAAATTTTGTTGATATCCACTCAATACTTTATGAGGACAAAACCTGCTTAATTGCAAGTTACTTTCTGCACAGACATTTGATTCAAAGAACAAATAGCTCCTTTTAACACTGACTTATGGTTAATTTCAACAAAAGAGATGACAAATTTGTGTATTGATTAACCCTTTCCTGTTTCTCAAAATTTTAGACTGGCCCAATTTAAAACATGTTGCAGACGACAATAAAAAATGAGTGCAATTTGAAACGAGACCATTCTATGTGGTAGAAAATATTGTGATAAAAGAAGAAATTGCTTGTATCAAGCAATTTCTTCTATTATCACAATATTTTTCTAAGTATAAAATTGCATGGATGTAAAAAACAGTGATTATACAGGAAAGAATTGACAGGATTTCACTGTATATACCATATCTGTAATAGTGAAAACCTTGAAAATCTCTCCCCAGGTTTATAACCAGATTTCACAAGAATCATCCTGATTTGACACTTTATCAGATTCCTTCATAAATTTTGATATGATGAAAATCTGTTATATGGAAATTAGCCAAAGTCATAAAAGCTACAATTTTCATACAATAAAACTTTTTTCAAGAAATTTGATACAGGGTCACCTAAAGATCATTCTTTTGAAATTTGGTTACAATCCAGCAAGTGAATTCTGAGAAGATGTTCATAGTTTTCACTATATAACATATAAGGTCATTTGCCCTGCACATAGAAACCATTATACATGTATTCATCTGATCGAAATTCCTTGACGGAATCTGATAAAGGTCAACTGAGGACCATTTTTTGTGAATTTTGTTGATTCAAGAAGTACCTTCCGAGAAGTTTTTTATAGAAAAAAATTACAGACACATTTCGAACACATTGCCATGACAATGCCGCCTTGTCAAATTACAGAAAGTAGATTTTTGCGAGATTCATTAAAAACTGTAATTTGATTTTCAAGTATTTAATATGTGTTTTAACCCTTGTCATGCTGAATAAAATCCTATCTGAATTTGCATTAAATTCAGAGGCCTGAAGGCACCGTAAGCACTAGTTTAAGGGTAATTTTTTTTTTGGTGAAAATTAATTTCATAAACAACTCTGGGCTGAAGAAGAAAGACAGGAGGTGTAGACTAAGATCAGGCTGCACATATGTGCACATATGTGCAGGCTGATCTTAGTCTATACCTACTGCCAAAACAGGAATATTCCAGGTTGAACATGACAAGGGTTAATATACAACATTATAATTACAAAAATATTTGTAATCATAATACATGTACATGTAATTGCATGAGCTTTTTCTTACAAGTTTCTGATAAGAAAAATTATCATTCTTTAATGCTTTCCCCTAAAATACAGAGATTTCTTTTTTGAAGAGCACTTGATAATTACACTATCAGACCAACAAACTTATCAAAAAGATAAATTCACTAATTAAGGTCAATTTTACCCCACTTATATTCAATTTAGTCAATAGAATATTCACTACACTTGCCAATAGCTGCTAATGACATTAAAATTTTCAAAGTCATGCACATGCATAAAGATGAGTTTCTTCAATATTCAGCTTTTAACCCTTTCCCGTTTTTTGACATTTTAGAATGGTCTATATTAAGAGTATGCAGACAACAATGAAAATTGGATGCAATTTGAAATGAAACCATCCTATGTGGTAGAAAATATTGTGGAAAAAGGAGAAATTGCTTGTCACAAGCAATTTCTTCTTTTTTCACAATGTTTGCTCAAGTATAAAATCATGACAATGTAAAACCCCGGGTTTGAACAGGAAAGGGTTAAGTTTCATATGTTACCTGCTTTTTGCATTAACCCATTCCCACTCAATTACGCTTTTAGACACCCCCAAGAAAAAAAGCTTTGGAAAACACTGTAGAAAATGAAGAAATACTTCATCAGCCAAAATATTTTCTACCTAAAAAGTAAAAGAATCCAAAATTTGATATGTTCATATTTCTCGTATGCTACTCCTTTCAATTTGAACAAGTCTAGAAATTGCCATCTGGTAATGGGTTAAAGAAATAGAGTAACTGTAAATCATTGTTTGTTTTATGTGCAAGATGGATAAATTTTCATTGAGTGAATCACAAAAGCTGTATTTTCACTCATGGCACTTCCATTTGTAAAAGATAACTTTTGTTGTTCACTCAATGAAAGATAAATTGATCTTACACTGAACCAAACAGTTCTCCTCCATGCAATGAAATCATATTCTATGGCTACTTATCATTGAAAATTGACCTATTGCAAGCCCATCCCACCAATTCTGCTGGCCAAGCCCACTGACTCCTAACAGGCAGACCCACTTGAAAATAAAAAGAATTAAAAGAAATTAAAAGGCACTATTTTGTAAAATTTATGGCCAGTAAAATGAAGGGTAAAGGTAATATGGTTGGTTGGCAACCGAAACATTGCAACTACAGCTTGAATAATCTGTAGTTACAACGTTTAAGTGACCAAACCAACAAAATGGCTAATGACAGCTCTTGATACCAACATTTTTATTTAACCCATTCCCACACAAGCCCTCCTTTTTACGCACCTCAACAAAAAAGCTAAGGAAAACATTGTGGAATTTAAAGAAATTGCTTGATGTAAGCAATTTCTTCAATGTCCACAACGTTTTCTAACCTAAAAGACGAAGAATTTTAGAATTTTATCACCTTAAAATTGTTGTCTGCATCTTCTTTCAATTTGGACCGGTCTAAAATTTTCCTGTGTTGGAATGGGTTAACTTGTATATCTGTTTGGTGAAAATCTGATAATGGGTAAATTACAAAAAAATAACTGCAAAATCAAAATTGAAATCATTTAACCCTTTCCTGTTTTTAGCTCCACTGGCTGAAAGCCAGCAAGCTTTTGTCATGGCGTTGTGTCCGTCCTGCATCTGTCCGTAAACCTTTACTTCAAAAATCTTCTCCTCAGAAAATACTGAACAGAGTTCAACCTAATTTCACAGAAATGATCCTTGGGTTACCCTTCATTAGATTCCTTCAAAGAATTTTGATCGGATGAAAAACATGGCTTTAATGGGCGGGGCTAATTTCCATATATGGTGAAACCTTTAAAAATCTTCTTTTCAGAAACCAATGGATGGATTTCAACCAAATTTTACAGGAATGATGATTGGGTGACCACTAATCAGATTCCTCTAAAAAAATAAGATTGGATAAAAAACATGGCTCTAATGGGTGAGGCTTATTTCCATATATGGTGAAATCTTTAAAAATCTTCTTCTAAGAAACCAATTGATTGATTTCAATCAAATTTTACAGGAATGCTCATTGGGTGACCCTTTATTAGATTCCTTCAAAGAATTAAGATCGGATGAAAAAAATGGTTTTAATGGGCAGGGTTAATTTCGATATATGATGGAAAGCTTTGAAAATCTTCTCACAAACCATTTGATAGATTTCAACCAAACTTTATAGAAATAATACTGGTTAGTGATCAGATTTATTTGCCAGGTATGGCAAAGATGATTCAGTTTATATTGAATTTATGAAAAAACCATTAGCTTAATCAGTATTTTAAGGCCTGTGGAGCAATACAGGCGCCAAAGCGCCTCTAAGTTAAAAACAAATACATATGTACTTATGAATTAAATCTTATGTAGTGGATACTTTAAGCCCTCTTCTTTAGTTGACCGATCATGGCTGCCATTCAAAGAATCGATACATAAATAAAACAATTAATTTAGATTAAAAAACTTTAAACTGGCTGACATTTATAACAGGTAGTTTTTTGGTTTGGTGACTTGACCCATTCCCACACAATGATACTTTTTGAACCCCCTAAGAAAAAAAAGCTTCGGTAAACATTGAGGGCGATGAAGAAATTGCCTGCAAGGAATTTCTTCATTATTATACTTCACACAACAAAGTTATGGGGCCATCTGCCCGTCCGTGGACATAATTTTGATTTATTTTCTTATATACAATATACATGTATAGAGAATGAATCATAACTCCTGAACAGGTTGACAGATAAAAAAAATAAAAGTGATTCACATGTACGAAGTTAGGGGTGGTGGTGGGTTTACTGGAATCAGGTTGTCCATCTGCCCGTCCGTGGACATAATTTTGTGTCATCTCCTCCCACATTTCCAGACCAATTTTGCTGAAACTTTACAAAATCTTCCTTTCAATGGGAACTTGTGCACCTGCAATTTCATTATGATTTATCAGCTGGTTCAGGAGTAATGCCCCTTTGATTTATTTTCTTATATATAATATATAGAGAATAAATCATAACTCCTGAACAGGTTGACAGATTAAAAAAATAAAAGTGATTCACATGTACGAAGTTAGGGGGGGGGGTGTATACTGGAATAAGGTTGTCTGACTGTCCGTCAGTCTGCCCGCCCGTCCATTCGTCTGCCAGTCCATGGACATAATTTTGTGTCCTCATCTCCTCCCAAATTTCTAGACCAATTTTGCTGAAACTTTACGGAAATCTTCCTTGCAATGGGAACTTGTGCACCTGCAATTTTCATAATGATGAAAAAACTGTTTCAGGAGTTGTGCCCCTTTGATTTTTTTTCTTATATACAATATATACAGAATAAATCATAACTCCTGAACAGATTAACAAATTAAAAAAGTAAAAGAGGTTCACATGTACAAAGTTTTGGGTTTTTTTTCTGGAATAAGGTTGTCCGTCTGTCTGACTGTCTGTCTGTCTGTCCGTCCATCTGTATGTTCGTCCGTCCATAGACATAATCTCCTCCCCCATTTCCAGACCAATTTTGCTGAAATTTTAACGAAATCTTCCTTGCAATGGGAACTTGTGCACCTGCAATTTTCACAATGATTAATCAACTGTTTCAGGAGTTATGCCCCTTTGATTTTTTTCTTATATACAATATATAAAGAATGAATAATAACTCCTGAAAAGGTTGATAGATTAAAAAAATAAAGGTGGTTCACATGTTTATTCCAAAACATAAACGCCATGTTTGACGCTGCACGAAATCCATAATTTCCATCTTCAATGTTGAACAAAATCCCTTTTTTTTTCACACAGGCATTGCCCCTCATTGACTTAAAGTAAAAAAAAAATGTCCACTTGATAAATCATGAATGGCAAACATTTCAATGGTTACAATTTGGCTTTGTTTAACCCTTTCCTGTTCAAACCCTGGTTTTAACGTCCCTGTGATTTTATTTTTGAGAAAACAATGTAGAAAAAGAAGAAATTGCTTGTAACAAGCAGTTTCTTCTTTTTCTACAAAATTTTCTACCCTACTGAGCTGTTATTTTTCAAATTAAATTGACTTTAAATTTTTGTCTTCAAAACCTTTGAATTTGGACAGGTCTAAAATTTGGCAAAACAGGAAAGGGTTAAAAAGAGGCGGCAGTGGGGGGTATTCGTCAGCCCTTACAGGCGACAGTTCTAGTTTGCAATGTTGTATACCCCAAAAAGGCAAAAGAATCCAAAATTTCCACTATAATTTTGTTGTCTACAACATCTTTGCATTTTAACCAGTCTACAATTTTCTCTTAGGTTAAACATTGTAACTACAGCTTATTCAAGGTCATAGTTTTGCGGCATTTAGGCATTTTACTTCTTTGTTACATGTTACTGGCCATAGATTATGAACAATAACAGTGTTTGATATCTTAGTGGAAATTCCTATCAGAGTCAGTGGCTGGGTCTTGCGATCTGTTCAATTAAGAGGATTACAATAATTTCCAAGAACAACTATTTTATTATCTTATCAACATTTTCAAGATACCATGTATGTTTTGAAACCAATTTGCTTACATAAAATTTGACAAAAGGCCATTTGATCATACTTTAGAGTCATTTAACCCATTCCCACACAATGATGCTTTTGGATGCTCCTCAAGAAAAACAATTGTGAAAACATTGTGGGAAGTGAAGAAATTGCTTGTGACAATTTTTCTTTCAATTTCGATCGGTCTAAAATTTTGATATTTGGGAATGGGTTAAAAATCATCAAATGACACAGACTTTCATGATATCAAAGCATTTCATTCACACCTATTAACATTTATTTACAGAATATAGAAAACAGTGTTTTCTCAACCAGCAAACAATTTGATGCTTACAGTTTGTAATATTGTAATATTTCTTGATCATGTGATACTCAATACCACTACCAGAAGACAACATTTTAGAGCAATCCAATTTGAAAGAAGCTGCAGATGGCAAATTTTAGCCAGGAATTTTTTTTAAAAAATCTGTCTGTAAGGGCAGAAAACATTGCAGAATTATTATTATTTTTTTTTTATCTTTTCCAGAATGTTTTTCAAAGATTTTTTTCACTTGAGTTGGAATAGGTTAAGGTGAATTAGCAATTTGTCTTTTGGGTAAATCCCTAGTTGTTATTTTTCCTGTAGTGGAAAAGACAGTTTGTCCATGAGACCATCTATTCTGTCCTGTAGAGTTGGGAGAATATCAGCAGATATAAACACATGAGTCTCATCTAAATCCTGATTTACAAACTTTCTACTGAGAGCCTCCGTCTAGTCTAGGTGAATCAAAAATTGTTTCATGGCAGGATCACACTCCACAAGAATTCCCTTCATAACATTCACCATGATGATATTGTAGATTAGTTTTCTCTATTCTTCTGAAATAGCTCTGTCTGATCAGTACCTCTCTGCAACCTGAAAGTAGTTGAGTGATTGATTCAGGAGTGAGGAATCGGTGGATCGTGGCTGTCAGTCACAAATATCAATAGACCAATCAAATCATTCATTTAGGTTACAAGGAAATGTTAAACTCCAACATTCATTGCAAGTACACAATGTATTTTTGTTGGTTGGAGACTTACTTGTCTTGCAAGTATTTTTGTTGGTTGGAGACTTAAAAGCCTTAACTACAGCTCATTGCAACTATTTTTGTTGGTTGGAGACTTAAAAGCCTTAACCCATTCCCACACAGAAAAAATTTTAGACAGGTCCAAAATGAAAGAGGCTGCAGATGACAATTTCAAGTTGATGGAATCTTAAATTTCATTGTCTTTTTGGATAGAAAACATTGTGGATAATGGAGAAATTGCTTGAAACAAGCAATTTCTTCATTTTCCACAATATTTTCAAAAATATTTCCAAAAGTGTCATTGTGGGGAAATGGGTTTACTACAGCTTATTCAAGCTGCAGATATTACATTTAGGTTATAAACCAACAGTTCATCTTATGGTTTGTAGCCCTGACTGTGTATTTTTACAAATTAACCTTGAATACTAAGAGGTCAGTGGACTTGGCTAGTAATCTATCAATTTCTATGTCAAACTTGCCCATCTCAAATTTGATTTTAAAGAGATTTCTACTCTCAGACCTCATTAAAATCACCGATAGTTAACCATCTTTTATGCATCTTGGCACTTACTTTGTAGATAAAAATAGCTTAAAAAAACCCACTCTTTGTCGGATCCTTTTTCATTAATTGAATTCTTTAGTCATCATGCTGACGATTCATATCCAGGTGTATGTTTTCTACTCTGAGATACAAAAAACAAACAAATATTTGTTTGTTTGAATGGGGTTTGATGCCACTTTTAACAATTTTTCAGTCATGACATGGCAGCTGAAGCACTAACAATGGATTTCTGATATTTCTCACACCAGTACCACCATTACATCCTTTCCTAGCCTCCAGCTGCAATCCCACTTCTGAAAGGATATGTCCCCCTGTCAGGGATCAAACCCATGACAACCCATGATTGAAGTTTGTGAGTCTGATGCTCTACCAACTGTGATATGACGGCAGCTGAAACCCCAACACGCTACAACTTTATAAGTTCTAAATAATAATTTAGCTTAATCATTTATTATATATTTATCGGGTTATGGGTAATGATTTAGTTCCCAAGTACCAGAGTTTACCTACCAAGGCACATTAGTATTTGTCCAAGCTCTAAGTGAAAAAATTGGAATGGATTGACATCTACAGTTAGAGTTATCTCGAACATTACACTTACAAACAACAAAAACAATGATGACAGTAAGATTAAGAAAAATATATATGATTTTCAAAAGGAAAGAAAGAATATTTGCGAACTATTTGAAAACTGAGTCAGGTTACGAAAGAATGTGGTTACGAGCAATTGAGATACCTTTACTTATGTTTTTATTTCTTTTTCCCTTTTCTTATAATCATCGATACATTTCTTGAAGTCCATTACAACATCTTGACATTTTCTCCAGTCTTTGTGATCAAAGATACACTCTTGAACTGCATAATGTTTCTCTAGACAACCGGCCTTTTTCAACATTTTCTCCACAGGATCATCGTCATCGAGCGGTGTCGTCCCGTGAGGATCATATGACATGCTTTTATTCTATCATCTTAATATTTCAAAACTATGAGTTACGTATTCAACTCTCGTGGAGCCGTTGAAATGTGTCGATTTCACTTTTCTTTACCCAAAATTAAGTAACATGACAGAGCCTCATTCTGAACCGAAAGTAGACCATGCAGCAAACTTCCGGTGTAAATAAAACGTGGACAAACAGGATATACTAGTTAGATGACCTTAAGAACATTTCAAACCTTCAGATGAGTTATTTAGTGTAATTTTTCTGTCAGAATTAAAACAAATATGGCAGCGGAAAAGAAAGTCATCAAGGTTGGGTCAAGAAAAAGTCAGGTAAACAATTTTACATATAAAATTCTACTATCTATGCGATACATTTTGCTGCTTTTTGCAAATATAACCCGTAGTTCACCAAACATTTGTTAGCTAGTTATTTGTTAACTCATTAGATAAGTAAGAACAATACAAAATTCTGAGCAGGCCTAAATTGAAAGAAGTGCCCTTAATTAGGAAAAGACGGGACAAACTTCGTAGAAAACAGTGTGACAAAATGAGACATTGCTTGTAACAATAGCCTTTAACCAAATCCTATGATTTCAGTAGGTAGAGTATCTAACACCAAAACTTGAAGATTGATTAAGTTGGGTTTAACACCACTTTTATCATTATGTCAGTTATATCACGGGGGCTGGAGCACCTAACTGTGGATTCCTGGTATTTCTCACATCAGTTCTACCACTACATCCTTTCTGGGCCACATCAAAACTTGAAATAGTTACTTAGAGCTAGGGTAGTATTCAAAGGAAGTCAACATGCAAAATATCAAAACCAATATAAGATTAACAAAATATATATCAAGGTCAGTGTTATTAATTATTTTGTTTAAATGTATATATGTATCCGTAGAGGCAGAGAGAATGAGAAGAGAGAGAGAGAATAATGGTAGAAGAAAGTATTGTTACTAGCTATTTCTCCTTTTTGGACAATCTTTTCTCTGATAAATTCCCACAAAGGGATCATGAAAAGCAGTAATTGCTTACAAATGGTTATATCAATCAATTATTCTAAAACACTTTAACCCATTCCCACATGGTAAAATTTTAGACCAGTCCAAATTCAAAGAGGTTGCAGACGACAATTTCAAGTTAATGTAATCTTTAAAATCTTTATCTTTTGGGGATAGAAAACATTGTGAATAATGAAGAAATTGCTTTTTGCGAGCAATTTCTTCATTTTCCACAATGTTTTCCAAAGTTTCTATGTAGAGGGGTGTTTAAAAGGGTCAGGGTGTGGGAATGGGTTAAGACTCATAGATTATAATGTACAGGTACTTTCAACCTTTTAACCCATTTGCATTTCTGGAAAGATAACATTGCAACCAATTTATTCGTTGTCCAAAAATGCTTTCCAATGCTTTCACGAGGGCATATGTAAAATTGCTGTTTTTTGTTGATATGTAACGCTCAAGTTTGCCATGAATAAAGATGGATTTGTTTAGAGGTGATAATAATCTAATTATGAACATCTGTATGGGCTTACCTTAAGACAATCAACAAAGGTTTACAGAACCAATCTTAGATATTTCATTTCAGTTGGCCCTTATACAGACAAATACAATCATAGACAAGTTGAAAGAACTGAAGCCAGAATATGATTTTGAAATAGGTAGGTGATTACTGTAGAACTGACATAGGGAGATCTAATATTACTGATAATTATAGGGTACAAACATCGTGGAAAATGAAGAAATTTCTTGTTGTAAGTAATTTCTTTATTTCACACGTTTTCAAAATTGTTTTTCTCGAGGGGCATAAAAAGCATCATTGTGTGGGAATGGGTTAAAAGAAGGATACTAACCCACAACCTTACCTTCAAGTGTTTTCAGTCCTTTAATTTTTAAAGAAAAATATTTAGCATGACAGGGTTTATTAGAGTAAAACCAGTATGGAAAGAAGATTATTGTCGATGCAAAGCTTTGCGATCTTGGCGAATATTCCTTAACTCCTGATAATAAAAGTTTCATGTAAAACAAAAAAGGACTGTCATGCAAAAAGGGACCATCTTGGTAGTGTAAAAAAAAAAGTATCTACCCTGGTTAGACTGCAATGACTTGGCAGGTTGAATATTGTCTAAACTGAACCGATTACCAGACAGCAAAATTCTAGATAGGTCAAAATTGAAAGGAATTATAGACAACAATTTAAAGTTTATGAAATTTTAGATTTTTTCAGTTTACCGGAAAGGAAACATCATGTAAAATGAATAAATTGCTTATTGCAAGCAATTTCTTCACTTTACACAATGTTTTTCCAATTGTTTTTCTTGAGGGGCGTCCAAAAGCTTCACAGTATGGGATTGGGTTAATGGCTAAAAGTTGGATATCCTAAGGTTTAATTGTCATTTAACCTCACTATTATGTTCATTTCTTGCTCAGCTGTTTTTTTTTAACAAAGTAAGTATGCCAAGGTTTAACCCATTCCCACTTGACAAAAATTTAGACTGGTCCAAATTGAAAGAGTTGCAGACGACAATTTAAAGCTTGTCAAATTTTAGATTTTTTCAGTTTACTGGATAGGAAACATCATGGAAAATGAATGAATTGCTTATTGCAAGCAATTTCTTCATTTTACACAATGTTTTCCCAACTGCTTTTCTTGAGGAGCGTCAAAAGGTGTCACTGTGTGGGAAAGGGTTAACCCATTCCCACACAATGAAGCTTTTTGACTAACCTCTATGAAAAAATCTTTGGAAAATATTGTTGACAAAGAAGAAATTGTTTGTTACAAGCAATTTCTTCAATGTTCACAATATGTTCTACCTTAAAAGATGAATAATTTCTATATTGCACCAACATTCAAATTGTCGTCTGCAACTTCTTCCAGTTTGGACCAGTCTAAAATTTTGTTGTGTGATAATGGGTTAAGTTTGGCACCAATAAACTCAGATACCAGAGACATGACAGTTGGTGTCATTAAGGTCTTTGCTCAAGATTTAGGAGTCCCTGGTTTAAACATTTTTATTTCTTTTTAATTTTAACCCATTACCAGGCGACAAAAATTACACTTGTCTAAATTGCAGACGACATCTTTTTATTCATGAAATTTCAAAAATCTCATCTTTTGAGGCAGAAAACACTCAAAGTTTTCCAATGTCTTTATTCCCAGGGTGTCAAAAAGCATCACTGTGAGGAAAAATAAATACTAAGGCTATGGCATAATTATAGGTTAACAAAATATAGGAGATCAGTGACCTTCCAGGACCATGCATAACTTTAGCAAAGTATCAAAGACTGCTATAAATTCATAATTTACTGATGTAATGAGCCCGAGAGGGTCCATGGTACTTGCATCAGATAATTTTGAGGGTTGTGGCTACCTATTCTATGACTGGCAAAAACTCCAAAACTTTGGCAGGTGCATGGTTTTGACAAACTTTTACCAAAATTATATTTATTTATTACTGTATTGAAGAGATTTGCTTCAAACTTAGCATATTTTCATGTTAATTAGAGAAATTCAGACTATCAAGGGGGATAACTCTAAAAGCAAGTTTGAACCTTTTTGTATCATGGTCAAGTGCATCTACATATATATTTCAGCCCTCCTCCTTGGGTCGTCGTGGTCATAGCGCAGTCTGTAGCGCATCAGACTCCCAATCTTCGATCATGGGATGTCATGAGTAAGATCCCCGGCGGCGGCACATATCCCGCAGACAATTTTCTCTCACCAACGGGTTGATAATCGTAAACCTAAGTGGTATAGCAGCTGGAGGCTAGGAAAGGATGTAGTGGTAGCACTGGTGAGAGAAATACCAGGAATCCATTGTTAGGTGCCCCAGCCGCCGTGATATGACTGAAATACTGTTGAAAGTTACGTTAAACCCCAGTAAATCAATTTATCAACCTCCTCCTTGGGATAGGTTGTTTTCATGCCCCTATCATTCACAGCCATATGACATGATTTTAACTCATTCCCACACAATGAGCCTTTTTTGACACCCCTCAAGAAAAATAATTAGGAAAACATTGTGTAAAATGAAGAAATTGCTTGTAACAAGCTTTTTTTTTCATTTTGCACAATGTTTGCTATCAAGAAAGTTGAACAAAATCTAAAATTTCTGAAAAACTGAAATTGTAGTCTTTTCAATTTGGCCCAGTCTAAATTTTGCTGTCTGGTAAAGGGTTAAAGAAAATTGATTTTTTAGGAAATTGAATTGTGGTCTGAAACTTTTATTTTCAAGCCTTCTTATAAATGAGACAGTAATCATGGTAACATTATCTTACTTTAGTTTTATTACGGAAGGGGTAATAATAGATTATGTTTATAGTTTATCACCTCAATCTTGACCTCTGGTCTTGTATTTAGAAATAAAAGGTCAAGGGCTATCTAGTGTATCTGTGTAAACAGATAATAAGATATATGATATCTGTTAAGATTGAAATAGAAATTTGGTGCCAGAGGAGAAACTTGGTCATTACTGTGATTTTGCTTTAGCATTACCATACTATCATACTTTTTGAAAAGTGTCTTGAAAAGCATTATGATAAAGGAAAAATTGCTTCTTATATACTTTTTTCTTTTCTCACAGTGATAAAAAATTTCTTAGCCTGAAGGATCTTATGCACACCTCTTTCTAGAGGAAAAACAGGCCCATAGGGCAGAGGGGCTTCTCAAAAATTAATTGACTGGAAATACATATTTTTTTTATCTCAATATTATGTGCTATTATGATCTACCTGTGTCTAGAGGTTGGAATGTTTGTCTGCATCATACCTTTGTTGTATTTGATATTGGGTCAAATGGGGTCAAAATCTAGGTCACTAGGTCAAATCTTAGAAATAACCTTGTGTGCACACTAGAGGCCTTAATTTTAACTCAATTGTATTGAAACTTGGACAGAATGTTTGAAATCTGTTTAAAATTCTGGTTGCCATGGCAACAAAAGTGAAATTATAAAATAATCTTTAAGAACCATCTCCTGACCCAGACGGTGTAGAGCCATTTTTTTTTTCATGAAGCATCAGTTGGTTGACTTCTTTATTATTTCTGGTATTAAAACCCATGGATCCAGAGGGAGGAAAAAGTGTTTTCCTCATTTCAAATTAGTCCTAAACCTGTGAAATTTTTCACTAATACTTTGGGATCCCCAGGTACAGAGCCTATATATACGGTATTGCCAACTTGTATCATAATCCTAACCTTAACATGAAATTAGATTGTTAAAAGAAAAAGAGTTTTTATCTCAGATGAGCGCCCCAGGGCAGGGCTAATTGCCCTCTTGTTTCATTTTCCACAATCTTTTCCAAAGCTTTTTCTTGAGAGGCTTAAAGAAGAGTGATTGTGTGGGAATAAGTTAATATGAGATAATGGACAATTTCAAATCAAATGTACCATTAACACAAAAAATACATAAGTAAGACAACATGACATGCCTGAGGGTGCAAATTTTATTAGAGTTATAATTCAAAAGATAGCTTTCTTTTTATTGTATGTTTCTTACATTTATGCGTCTTAACCTTGAGGCTAAAAGGGAGCCCCTAATTGTTCCTTTAAGAATATATACATGTATATGGAAATGGAATCAGATCTATCAGAGGTCAGTCAGAGAAAGTATTTCAAAATATAGCCTATTGTGAGGTAGAATGACCATTTTCTAAATTAAACCCACTTTAATTTTATTGTCTGCAAAACCTTTGAATTTGGATAAGTCTAAAATTTTGCAAAACAGGAAAGGGTTAATGCAAAAAAAAGAGACAAAACATAATTACATGTGTAATTTACTTGGTAACCTTATGACGTCATCTAATAAGTGTATTTGTTCCCATTGAGATGGCATTTAGTAGCATATTAACCTATACCCACACAATCTTGTTTTTTACGCCTATGAAAGACAATATGGAAAAGGAAGAAATTGCTTGTTAAAAGCAATTTCTTCATCATCCACAATGTTTTCTTCCCAAAAAGACAAAAGAAAGAAAAAAATCAAATTTCATCAAGCAAAAATTGTTGTCTAGCTGCTTTGAAACCAGTTATGAATATTGTCCATTGGGAATGTGTTATATGAAAGAAAGCATGGCTTGAATTTAAAAAAAATAGTGTATAAAGCTTTTTAACCAATTCCCACTCAATTATGCTTTCAGATACATCCTAGAAAAAAATCTTTGGAAAACATTGTGGAAAAATGAAGAAATTGCTTGCCAAAAGCAATTTCTTCATTATCAACAATAATTCCTACCTGAAAGGTAAAAAAACCCCAAAATTCCGCAAGCTTGAAATTGTTGTCTTCAACCCCTTTCAGTTTGGACCAGTCTAAAATATTGACGTCTGGTATTGGGTCAATAATTTCACTGGTTTGTTGGTCAAATTATTAAGTGATTGTCCACTTGAGAAAGCTTGATAAACTACAAGAAAGTATGAAAGAAACGTTGCTATTTAGACATTAAAAGCTTTTTGTACAAAATAAATGAAATGGTAAAAAATTACATCCTGGTCAGTTTGGATATATCCTGGTCAGTCTGGACATTAAATGACCCCTATAATTTTTCAGATTAATCGTTGTCATGCTGAATAAAATCTTTTTACAATTTTATTAAAATCAAAGGGTTGAGAGCACTGGTAGTACTTGTTCAATGATCAATACATCTTTTGAAAATCGATTTTATGAACTACTCTGGTTTGAAAAGAAAATGAAGGAGGTGTAGACTAAGATCAGACTGCACTTATGTGCAGGCTGATCTTGTCTACACCTCCTGCTAAACCCGAAATATTCCCGGCTCAGCATGACAAGGATTAAATTACTCAATATTTTCCTTAACCCATCACAATACGGAAAATTTTAGACTAGTCCAAGTTGAAAGTGGTTTCAGATGACAGTTCAAGCAGTGCTCAAAGTGAGAACTAGTGCAATATAGTGTAAACAACATACATGTAGTGAGAACAGGAGAATTGCATTTCAAAAGCAATTTCTACTTTTGCTACAAATGTTTTCCTTAACCCATTCCCACACAATTACGCTTTTAGACACCCCAAAGGAAAAAAGCTTTGGAAAAAATAGTGGAAAATGAAGAAATTGCTTATCACAAGCAATTTCTCCAATATCCACAATGTTTTCTTTCTAAAAAGAGCAAAAAATTTAAAATTCTATCAACTTAAAATTGTTGTCTGCAGAAATTTGACCAGTCTTAACATTACCATGTGGTAATGGGTTAACACATTATTTTAGACTGGTCCAAATTCAAAGATGTTACACACAACAGTCTTTAAGTGATGAAATTTGAATTTTTTGAGAGTCAAGTCTTTTGAGGTGGAAAACATTGTGGATAATGAAGAAATTGCTTGTTACAAGCAATTTCTTCATTATCCAAAAGGTTTTCTACCCTGAAAGTAAAAAAATCCAAAATTTCATAAGCTATAAAATGTATTTAGCAATTGCTTTCAATTTAGACAAGTCTAAAATTGTGTTGTATGGGGATAGGTTAATATTATAATTCTTCAATGTCTTACAAACGAGAGAAAGTATGGGAATGGGTTAAAGTAAGTTAACCCAGCTTGTCTTGTTGTTTCCGTCATGTAGGACCATGACTACAACATCCTGAGGTTTGGCGAATAATTATTTTTTTATTGCACTGATATTGTTCACATTTAATTTTAATGTATTAACCCTTGTCATGCTGAATATACATCCTTTCTTCACAAAATTTAGATTTTCATCAAATTAATATCTACTTTGTGATCAAATGATTTGTCTACGCTGAAAGAACAAACAGGTAGTGAAGACTAAGATCAGACTGCACATCTGTGCATGCTGATCTGATCTTAGTCTATATACCTGCTTCAGCTATTGTCAAAACAGGAATATTCAGGGATCAGCATGACAAGGATAACAACACCATCAAAAATACATTTAATGATCATCTTTTCTAGATGAAAAAAAAAGAATAGATGGACTTTTATTCCTTTACCATACATACTTGAGTGAATAACATATAGGCTAACATTTTGTTGTAGATTTGTATTTTGGGTTAAAATGACATTGTTACATACTATCATAGAGAAATTGATGTTGCCATTTCTCTCTTATTTTCATTTCAAAGATTATGGTATAAGCAATTTCTCCTTTTCTAGCATTTTTTTTTCTTTTTGCAATTCCTTAGGGCATAAAAATGCAAGATTGCATACCAGTGGGATAAATCATTTCAAAGTAGTGTTGTATATAAAATATCACAATCATGTTGTTAATTTGTTTTTATTAGCTCACCTGACCACGTAGTGGTCATGGTGAGCAATTGTGATGGGGCTTTGTCTGGCGTCCGACGTCAACTTTTACCTTGTGTGGACTCTAGAGGTCGCATTTTTGCTCAAATGTCTTGAAAACCGATCATAATGTTTGTCTACATGATAGCTCAGACAAGTTCGAAAAAAGGTAATGAGGGGTCAAAAACTAATTCACCAGGTCAAATCTTAGAAAAACCTTGTGTGCACTCTAGAGGTCATATTTTTGGCTCAAATATCATGAATTTTGGTCAGAATGTTTTTCTACATTTATACCTCAATTGAGTGTAAAAATGGGTCATGTGGAGTCAAAAACTAGGCCACCAGGTCAAATCTTAGAAAACCCTTGTGTGCTCTCAAGGGGTCACATTTTTAGCTCAAATGTCTTGAAACATGGTCAGAATGTTTGTATATATGATATTACAAATGACTTAGAAATTGGTCATGCAGGGTAAAAAATAGGTCACCAGGTCCAATCTGAGATAAACCTTGTGTGCACTTTAGGCGTCACATTTTTGGCTCAATGTCTTGAATTTTGGTCAGAATGTTTGTCTACATGATACCTCAAACGAAATGGAAAATGGGTCATGTGGGGTCAAAAACAAGGTCACCTGGTCAAATCTTAGAAAAACCTTGGTGCAATCTAGAGGTCACATTTTTATCTCAAATGTCTTGAATTTTTGTCAGAATGTTTGTCTACATGATACCTCAAACAAGTTTGAAAATCAGTCATGTGGGGTCTTAAAGCAGGTAACCAGGTAAAACTTTAGATAAACTTTGTGTGCAGTCTAGAGGTCACATTTTGACTCAAATGCCTTGAATTTTGGATAGAATGTTTATATATATGACATCACAAATGAGTTCAAAAATAGGTCATGTAGGGTCAAAAAATAGGTCATCAGGTAATATCTTAAATAAACCTTGTGTGCACTCTTGGGATTACATTTTTGGCTTAAATGTCTTGAAACATAGTCAGAATGTTTGTATATATGATATCACAAATGACTTCGAAAATGGGTCATATGGGGTCAAAAGCTAGGTCACCAGGTCAAATCTTAGAAAAACTTTGTGTGCACTCTAGAGGTCACATTTTTGGCTCAAATGTCTTGAATTTTGGTCAGAATGTTTATATTTATTATATCACAAATGCATTTGAAATTTGATCATGTGGGGTCAAAAACTAGGTCACCAGGTCAAATCTTGGTAAAACCTTGTGTTCACTGTAGAGGCCCTTATTTTTGTGTCAAAGGTCTCTAAATTTGTTCAGAATGTTTGTTTGCATGAACTCTTTCATATTCCATATTGGGAACATGATTAACTCTTTCATGTTTAATCCTTTGTTTTATGTCCCTGTGATTCTTTGATTGAGAAAACATTGTAGAAAAACAAGGAATTGCTTATAATAAGCTTATTTTTTTTCAACAATATTTATACCCTATTGAATGGTTATTTTTTCAAAATCAATCCATTTTGAAAATTTCTTCTGCTAAACCTTTGAATTTGGACAGATCTAAAATTTTGAAAAACAGAAAAGGGTAACTAGGTCAGATCTTAGGATAACCATCCTTTTAATGAAATCACTATACTTCTGTCGTAGATATATTAAACATGATAAGAATGTCTTTCTAGTTTAGATTCTGAGACCAGATTGGAGTAATAAGTCTTGCTAGGACAAGATAAGGTCACTTGTGCCATTTTACTTCTATGGTCATCGACTCAGGTGAGTGCTTTAGGGCCAATGGCCCTCTTGTTTTAACTAACTTTTCAATTCTTTTTCTCTTTTACAGTCACCATGACAACAACAGGAGACAAAATTCTTGATTCTGCATTATCTAAGGTAATCTTATTTCATACATATAACTTAAAAAAAAAAAAAAAAAAAACATAGTAATTTCTTAATCATGAAAACATAGTAATTTCTTATCTATGACCATTTACCATACAAACAAACAGACAAACAACAACATCCATAAGGGACGATCTGTTACAAAACAGTCAGATGACAAAAACTTTAGACTGGTCCAAATTCGAAGGAGGTTCAGATGACATTTTATAGTTGACAAAATTTTGGACCTCTGTCTTTTTGGATACAAATCATTGTGGATTATGAAGAACTTGCTTTTACACAGCCTTTTTCTTGAAGGGCATAAAAAACAGAATTTTGTGGGAGTGGGATAAAGAAAATGTAGTCACGAAAAATATTATAGCTAAAGGAGAAATTGCCCCTTCATCCCAATTTCTCCCTTTCTCCCTATGGAATTAAATAAGATTTAAAACTCTTTTTTAAGTCTTATTTGTTTTATAGACTTTAAATCATTCCAACATTGTATTTTACTCCTGTCATGAAAAAAGCTTTGGAAAACATAATGGAAAATGAAGAATTTTCATATAACAATTTTAGCAACTCCCTTGTTTCCAACAATGTTATTTTTCCCCTGGAAAGGTGAAGATTTTCTAAATTTCATCAATTTGAAATTGTCATCTGCAACTTTTTTCGATCTTGACCAGCCTTAAATTTTGTCCCCTGGCCTTGCTCACTGACTGTGATGGCCACGTCCACTGACTTGGACAGTAAAATGTAATGAAAAAGTGGAATTGTTGGTTGGCGAACTAAACCTCATATTTACAGCTTGAATCAGCTGTAGTTAGGACGGTTAAGTGGCAAAATAGAAATATAGGAAATGTTGTAGGACAATCAGCATCCCAAAGTTTTTGCCTCGTTAAATGTCGCAATCTGTAGCTCCTCCTAAATCTTTCGTTGGGCCCTAAATCTTAGTCTGTCTTAAAGAGCAGTCTTTGGTCTTGAATTACAGGCCAGGAAAATGGTATCATTAAGGATAAAAAAAATTCGCAAATCTTCATTGAACACATCCACCCATGAAGTTCTTTAGGCTTGGAAGTGAAAGTCTTGTAGGGTACCACCTTCAAATGTCAGTTTCTACAAAGAAATAGTTCATAGATAAATTTATTTGATCACATGCATGGCATGCAACAGTGATCTCCCACTCTGCAAAACCTTACATCAAGCAACTTTAAAACAGTGTAACAAGCAATTTCTTCTTTTTCCACAATATTTTCTACCCTACTGAAGGATTATTTTTCAAATAAATTTCACTATAAAATGTTGTCTGCAAAACCTTTGAATTTGGACAGGTCTCAAATTTCAAAAAATGAGAATGATGTATGTGTAATATTCCATTACCACATAATCCTGCATTTGAATTCAACAAGCCATAACCAGACTGGAATAATACTAGTTGCGCCAAAATCAAAGAAGTTGCAGATGATATTTTCAGGTTAATAGAAACTTAAGTATCTGTGGTCTGAGCAGAGAACATTGTGGAAAATAAAAAAAATTCTTCTTACGAGCACCTATTAATACTGAATCTTGTACAGCAATTGATATTTTCTCAATTGAACTTTCATAACTGGTTAGTTTTAACCCGTAGTCAAACAATCCCTCTTTTTTACAACCCTAGAAAAACAGCAATTGAAAACATTGTTCGAAAAGCAATTTCTTCATGCTACAATGTTTTTACTTGAAAAGATAAAGATTTTTTAAATTTCATTTACAAAAATAGTTATCTGCAACTTCTTTCCATTTATAATGCTTAACCCATTCCCACTCAATCCCTCCTTTTTACGACCCTCAACGAAAAAGCTTTGGAAAACATTGTGGAAAATGAAGAAATTGCTTGGATCAAGCAATTTCTTCATTATCCACAATGTTTTCTATCCAAAAAGACGAAAAATTTTAAAATTCCATCAACCTGAAATTGTCGTCTGCAGCTCCTTTCAATTTGGACCGGTCTAACATTCCAATGTGTTGGAATGGGTTAATCTTGGGTGAGTGATCCATGGTCAAATGTTATCTTAGTAAATATGTCTGTTACCACTGAAGGCATTCACTCGAAACTTGGAAAGAGCAGTTGACGGGGAACAGCTGTCAACCAAAGTATAAATTGACCAATCAAACCATACATTTGGAGCAGAAGTAAACTTTGAACTCCAACATTTGCTGACATTTATGTGAAGCATTTTTTGTTGGTTTGGCTACTTGAATGTTGTAACTACAGCTTATTCAAGCAGTCGCCAATGAGCATTGCTAGCATTCAGTCAATTGTTCAAAACAAGGGATAATCCTAACTGTATTTTTACAAGAGTTTTGCCCCTTTCATTGAGTAGATTTTTGTTCTTTTTTAAGCACTAGACAACAAACATCAAACATCAACATGTGGAGCACTTATTATTTTGTAAAATTTTTAACCCTTAAACCAGTCCAAATTGAAGTTTTTGTCATGATAGATTGAAGTTATTTTAACCTATTCCCACACACTGATGCTTTTTGATGCCTCTAAAGAAAACCGATAGGGAAAACATTGCGTAAAATGAGGAAATTGCTAGTCATAAGCGATTTCTTCATTTTTCAGAATGTTTACTACCCAGTAAGTTGAAAAAAAACTTAAAATTTCATAATCTTTAAAATTGTCGTCTGCAACTCCTTTCAATTTGGACCAGTCTAAAATTTTTGCCGTCTGTTAATGGAAGCATATATAAATTTAGGTATTCCCTTTTACTTTCAGATTGGTGCTAAAGATTTATTTACACGAGAGTTAGAACTTGCTCTGGAAAGAGAGGATGTAGATTTTGTAGTGCATTCCCTGAAAGATCTTCCGACAAGAATTGCAGAAAACCTTGTGATTGGATGTGTATTCAAGTGAGTTGCTCTAATACTAAAGTTTGATTTTGGACCAAGCAATTTAACCCACTCCACAAAATGAAATTTTAGACTGGTTCAAAATGAAAGAAGTTTCAGACTAAAAGTTCAAATTGTTGAAAATTCTAAAATCTTGTTTCTCTTGGTGTAAAACAAAGTGAAAAATGAAGAAATTGCTTTTAACAAGCAATTTCTTCATTTTTCGTATATTGCTTTCAAGAACTTGAGAGGTGTGAAAAATTCCTGTAACCCTATAGCTCTAGCACAAGCAGTTCATCATGTTTTCGCACTTTCTTCACTTTCAAATAAGCAATTCATATAAAACCACCATTTGCAAATACTGCTTAAACATCTTCCCCTCATAAATAATGGGACCTATGTTAATGGAACTTGACTCATGCTCTATCAAAGTTATTCAATAATTCAGAATCACCACTGACAAGGGCATAGACTGGCTCCAATTGTTTTTGTTTTGACCTTTAATGTATAAGATTTTTCCCTCATGCATGTCTCTGTAATCCAAGTTTATGTTTGTGGCTAGTGCTGAACAAAAGCCTCTTCTTTTTCGAGTCACAGGACTTAATTGACATCCTTGTCGTACCATGGAAAGAATTAATTCCCTTTTAGAAGAGTCTGGTAGCCACACTAGGGTTGCAAAAGCCACAAAAACTTGAAAATAATAAGATCTTAAAAAATCCTCTGAACCTTAAACTTATAAATCTTTAAAATTTTCTCTTGATATTTGGTATTTAGCAATGCATAATATACCACTAGAAATATTGTTCATGAGAATCCCCTTGACCCATGACCTAAGAGGGAATCGCATGAACAATATCCCCAATGTTTTCTTCCCAAAAAGGCAATGTTTATGTTAATTTCAATAAATAAAAGTTGTCGCCTGCAATATCTTTGAATTTGAACCAGTCTAAAATTTAATGATTTGGTAACAGGTAAATCCTTTCCCGCACAATCCCTCCTTTCACCGCACCTCAAGAAAAAACTTTGGAATACATAGTGGGAAATGAAGAAATTGCTTGTAACAAGCAATTTCTTCATTATCCATAACGTTTTCAACCCCAAAAGAACAATTTTTTAAAAGTTATACCAACAAAAACATGTCTCCTGCAACTTATTTCAATTTGGACAAGTCTAAAATTATGTCATCTGGTATTAGACTAATTTGTTCCCTTTTACAGAAGAGACAGTGCATTTGATGCTGTTGTGATGCATCCAAAGAATAAAGGAAAAAAGTTAGAAGACTTGCCAGAAAATAGGTAATGATTTTGCATAATTTTAGCATCCCATGTCTGACTTATCAGTGAAGAATTTTTCTTCCTACAAGGCTGTCTTGGGACAAGTACATTTTCAAGGCTGTCTTGGGACAAGTACATTTTCAAGGCTGTCTTGGGATAATTACATTTTCAAGGCTGTCTTGGGACAAGTACATTTTCAAGGCTGTCTTGGGACAATTACATTTTCAAGGCTGTCTTGGAACAAGTACATTTTCAAGGCTGTCTTGGGACAGTTACATTTTCAAGGCTGTATTGGGACAAGTAAATACCAGGGTAAACATCGGAATGTTATCTCAACGCTAACTCATTATATTTTGGAAAATTATCCTAATGTCTGTATTGAACGACACAAAACATTGTTGTTAATGAAGGAAATCCTGGATTCTAGCAGTTTCTCCATTAACAGCACTGTTTTCCAAATTTTTTTCTTTTAACTTTTTTCCAGACAAGATTATATTAATTTGGGACAAGTAGAACAATAATTTTTACTTGTCCAGGGCAAATGGAGCAAATCTGTATTTCCACACCACAAATTTTAGATTTGGTTTTCTTTTGACAAAAAAATGAAGCATTACTCTACCTTATTTACCTGAGATTGTGTGTATATTTTAACCCTTTCCCACACATACTACTTTTATTTCACCAGAACATAGTGTCCAAGGTGAGCTTTTGTGATCTAGCTGCGTCCATCATCCATTGTCATGTGTTTACATCTTGTGTGTACTCTTGAGGCCACAGTTTTTGATTAAATGTCACAAGACTTGGTCACAATGTTTACTTTAAAATTAAAATCAAATATGTAATTAATTTTGTTAACTATCAGCATGACATGAGACAATGAAAATTGTCAAGAGTTACCTATCCTTTTCAATCAAGAAATTAAGCTTCAACTTGCTAGCACTTCTGTGAAAATGTATTTTATTTCTATGACTGAAAATTTATTGTTAAGGTTTACACCCTTTTTCAGATTTGTCAAATTAACCCATTACTTTACAGTCCTAAATTTATGCGCTCAAGAAATTTAACTATGGAAAACATTATTGAAAATTATGCTAATAACCAACATTTTCTTTTTATGCCCCCGCATCGGTAAGATCGGGGGCATATTGTTTTGTCCGTCTGTCTGTCTATCTGTCTGTCTGTCTGCCAACTAAACATTTTCCTATAACTTCAACCCTGATTAAGTTACAATGCTAATATTTGGTATGTAGATAGGTCTCAACAATGCGCAACTGGGGAAGGTCATTTCATCACGGTGAATGTCAAAATTTTAACGCTTTACCCTAAAACAAAGAAAAAAACAATCAAAATCACCCGTTTCTAAAGAATTCCTGCTTCAGGGGCATAGTGTTTCACAAACACATCCTGTTTTCTCTCTTATATTTCTATCCTATTTGATACAAAATTCAACAATTTGACCACATTTAAGGCTATTACCAGACTACAAAACTTTAGACTGGTATGAATTAAGAGAGGTTACAGAAGAAAATTTTAAGTAGATGAAGATATGAAATTCTTTGTCTGTCTTTCTTAGTAGAAAATATTTTAAAAAATCAAGAAATTGCTTGTAACAAGCAATTTCTTCATTTTCCACAATGTTTTCCTAAGCTTTTTTGCTATGGGGCATCTTAAAGAGTCATTGTTTGGGAATGAGTTAAAAATGTTGTCTGTACTTCTTTCCGTTTGGACCAGTCTGAAATTTTTTATTGAGGTAACACGTTAAAAATCTCTTATTCTTATTATTTTTCAGTATAATTGGCACTAGTTCTTTACGAAGAGCTGCGCAGCTACAGAGGAAGTTTCCTTCATTTAAATTTGAAAATATTGTATCCTTTTATACCTAGTGACAGAGGAGTAGAAGGAAGAATTCTTCACTGATGTCTATCTGTTTATACTGGAATTAACACATTATTACATTTCAAAATTTTGAAATGGTAAAAAATTGAGAGAGGCTGCAGCTTTTTCATTTGATAACCCATTCCCACACAATTCACATTTTTGATCCCTGATCAAAAGCTGAAGAAGCTTTGGAAAACATTGTGGAAAATGAAGAAATTGCTTGTTGCAAGCAATTTCTTCATTATCCACAATGTTTTCTACCCAAAAAGACAAGGATTTTGGAAATTGGATTTTCTATCAATTGTTGTCTCCAACTTCTTTGAATTTTGGGAACTCAATTTTATCATAAAATAATTTTACATTTTTTTCATCAGGTTAGAATATGTTATGGGAAATGAAGTTGTAAACATAGGGCTGTGAGGTTCAAGTTGCATTACAATTCTTGTTTGATTACCCCCTTCCTCGAATTTTTTGCAATTACACCGAGACTAATTAGGGCTTGTTTACCAAGCCCACTGATTCCAACAAAGCAGTTTGACTGAGCTATCACAAGATAGTATTTATATAAGTTATTGCCAAGACATAAAACAAAAGACAAATCATTGGCGAGTGACCTAAACATAGTGATCCACCTACAAAAATGTTTGGAATAAATGTCAAACTTCAAGATGTTACTTGAAGTCTAAATGAAGGACAGCTCCCATCCATCAGCTGCAAATTATAGACAAAATACAGTAGTTCAAATCATAATTTCAGAAATTTAGTTGTTTAAAGTTACAATGAAATCCTCTAAATTGCACTTCTAATGGTAATTCACTGCTTAGTTTCAAAAGACTTTATGCGTAAATATTAGATTTATAGAACAAATTTTTCCTTTTAATAGCAGCTTCTGGTTAACAGTAACAAAACTGTTGACAAATTGGTATTGCCATTAACAGGTTTCCACTGTATTTACAGGAAGTGAATTTTAAATCTCCTGTGCCACTTTGACTGTTAAGCACAAATACTTTAGTGTAATCTCCAAAGGATGATTTATTTAACCTTCACCTGTTTTGCAAAATTTTAGACCTGTTCAAATTCAAAGGTTTTGCAGTCGAAAATGTAAAGTGGATTTATTTTTAAAGATGACCATTCAGTAGGGTAGAAAATATTGTGGAAAAAGAAGAAATTACTCATTACAAGCAATTTCCTCTTTTTCTACAATTTTATCTCAATTACAAAACCACAGGGAGATAAAAAGCAGTGATTGAACAGGAAAGGATTAAGCAGCATACTTCTTTTAGCTTAGAATTCAATTTCATCAACCTCTTTAATAACTGTTTGGCCAAATCACTTAATGTCTTTTTGTCATTTGGGTATAGATCCCATGATTTTTTTCATGTTTTGAATAACAAAGATCATTCATTAAAATGTCTTAAAAATCTTATTTAGCGGGATTTTTGTCTTGATGAAAAAAAAACACATTTCAGAGGTTTACTTATCTGTATGACTCTATTAGTCTAGTATCTGATGGCTAACTGTCACCTCCTATTTTGACGCCAACATGAAGCTTATGAAAGTCTCTTCAAGTAGAATCAAAATCTTGTGTCATTTCACTGCCAGGCATATGGCTTAATTGATGACCTACACTTCTTTATAGGGTGTTTAGAAAAAGGTCTAAATATCAATCAATACATTGTCCTATAGATAAAAACGATATGAGATTCATAGCCACAATATAACAACATGTAATGCCTTAACCCTTTCCTGTTCAATCGCTGGTTTTTATGTCCCTGTGTTTTTATATCCTGGAAACATTGTGGTAAAAGTAGAAATTGCTTGTAACAAGCAATTTCTACCTTTTCCACAATATTTTCTACCCTACTTAATGATTATTTTTCAAATAATCTCAACTTAAATTTGTCGTCTGCAAAACCTTTGAAATTGGGCCAGTGTAAAATTTTGTAAAACAGGAAAGGGTTAATGCACTTAGCCATCACAATCCTTCTAAAGCTTATCATGGTTTTACAAAGTGCAGGCCTCCTACTAAAACCTTTAACCCATTCCAACACAGTGATGCCTTTTGACGCCCTTCAAGAAAAGCAATTGGGAAAACATTGTGTAAAATTAAGAAATTGCTTGTGACTTCTTCATTCTACACAATGTTTTCTGCCTAGAAAGTTGAAAAAATCTAACATTTTATAAACTTTAAATTGTCGTCTGCAACTCCTTTCAATTTGGACCAGTCTAAAATTTTGTTTTGTGGGAATGGTTTAAACCTTTAATTTCAGAGCAAAGCTTTAGAACCTTTACATTTCCCCAGAAAAGACATTTAAAACACCAAAATCCATTCCCACCCTACGAAATTTTAGACCCAAATTAATGGAAGTTATAGATGACAAATTTAAGTTGATGAATTTTTAAAAATCTTTGTCTTTTTGGGTAGAAAACATTGTGGATGATGAAACAAGCAAATTCTTCATTTTGCACTATGTTTTCCAAAGCTTTATCATCTTTTGGACATCCAAAAGTGTTATTTGATAAGGGTTTTTACTATGCTTCAGAAACATGTAATTTGAGTCATATGGTAAGTTATTTAACCTTAACATATGTTCAGAGGGGAAATTTAAACACTAGGTTACATAAATTAGACGATGACACTAAATATGATGCTATCATACTGGCAGAAGCGGGGTTAGTCAGAATGGGATGGCAAGACCGAATTTCTCAGGTATAGTCTTAGCCCTTATCATGCTGTTTTAAAAATCCTATACAGAAATGCTTTAAAATCAAAGGACTGACAGTACTGGAAGGTCTTCATGAGGGTCAATATTTGTTTTGAAAATTGATTATTTAAACAACTCTGGCTGAAAGGGGACCAGCAGGAGGTGTAGACCAAGATCAGACTGCACTTATGTGCAGTCTGATCTTTGTCAATACCTCCTGCTTAAACAGGAATATTCCGGGCTCAGCATGACAAGGGTTAACAGTTAAAAGTAGATATTGTCATAAGTACTCATTTCAAAGAGTTTTACAAAATAGGATTAATTCATGCTTCCTAGGTTGTTAACATCTGCTGAGACCCCAAAAATGTTTAAGCACCAACTGCAAAGCAAGAGGGCATTGAAACATTGTAACTCATTCCCACATGACTGAATTTTTTGACTGGTCCTAATTCAAGGAAGATCAGGGGCATATTGTTTTGTCATTGTTTTGTCTGTCCATCTGTCTGCCTGTTGGCAAAACACCCAAAATCTTAACATTATAAATACTTTAAACCTAGTCAAGACATATTGCTCACATTTGGGATATAGATTCCTTGAATTGAATTGGAGGGCATCAGGATGTTATAAGGTCAAGGTCATCCATCAAGGTAAAGGTCACCTATCAAGGTCACATTTCAGAAAAGGCAATAACAGGGGGGGGGGGGGCATGGTGTTTCTCAAAAACATCTTGTTATGTGATTTTAGAATTTTAGAAATTTGGGTATTTTTGGAAAGAAAACATTGCAGATAATAATTGCGGATATTGATTGTGACAAACAATTTCTTCATTATCCACAATGTTTATTATATCTTTTTTTCTTGAGGATTGTCAAAAATTATGATTGTGTGGTAATGAATTAAAAATATCTGTAAACGCTTAAGGTTAAAAAATAATGATAATATTAAGATGAACTTCTACCTTAATTTGTCCAGATCATAACTCTACAAATGTGTGTAGATTCCTAAAAAGGTACAAATTGTTCTTCTAGTAACACTTTCCCATTTTTAGCTCTACTGGACAAAGGCCACTAGAGCTATTGTCCGTCCGTCATCCGTCCGTTAAACTTTTCCTTGTTAACACTCTAGAGTCCACAGTTTTCATCGGATTCTCTTCAAACTTTCACAGAATAATTGTACCATCATAAGGATCGTTCCTCTCAAAATTGGGTCTGATCCAGCAAGAAACATGGGAAAAGGGGCCTTATGAAAATTTAATTAAAAAATCCATTAAAAATCCTCGTTAACACTCTAGAGTCCACAGTTTTCATGGATTCTCTTCAAACTTTCTCAGAATGATTGTGCAATCATAAGGATGGTTCCTTTCGAAATGAGATAGTATCTGTCAAGAAACACAGGAAAAGGGGCCTTATTAAAATTTGATTGAAAAATCCTCGTTAACACTCAAGAGTCCACAGTTTTCATCGGATTCTCTTCAAACTTTCACATAATGATTGTACCATCATAAGGATCGTTCCTCTCAAAATTGGGTCAGATCCATCAAGAAACGCGGGAAAAGGGCCTATTAAGATTTAATAAAAAAAACCTTGTTAACACTCTAGAGTCCACAGTTTTCATCGGATTCTCTTCAAAATTTCTCAGAATGATTGTACCACATAAGGATCGTTCCTTTTGAAATTGAGTCAGATACGTCAAGAAACACAGGAAAGGGGGCTTATTAAAATTTGATAAAAAATCATCGTTACACTCTAGAGTCCACAGATTTCATCAGATTGTATTCAATCTTTCACAGAATTATTGTACCATCCAAAGGATTTTTCCTTACGGAATTGGGTCAGATCCATCAAGAAACACGGGAAAAGGGGCCTTTTAAAATTTCATGGAAAAATCTATTAAGAAATCCTTGTTCACACTCTAAAGATAACAGTTTTCATCAGATTCTTTTCAAACTTTTACAGAATGGTTGTACTATCATAAAGATTGTTCCTTTAAAAAAATTGGTATGATCCACAAGAAACACAGGAAAAGGGGCCTTATTAATATTTGATTAAAAAGATCCTCATAAATAATCTAGAGTCAACATTTTTCAAAGGATTCTCTTCAAACTTTCTCAGAATGATTGTACCATCATAAGGATTGTTCCTTTCGAAATGAGGCTTGATCTGTCAAGAAACATAGGAAAGGGGCCTTATGAAAATTCAATTAAAAAAATCTTTAGTTAATGCTTTAAAGTCCACAGATTTCATGGGGTTGTCTGTATATTCAAACAGAATAATTATACTTTTGTAAAGAGGGTTCCCTTTGGAATTGGTTCAGATCCATCAAGTAACATGGGAAAAGGGGCTATATGAAAATTCAATTGATAAAACCCTGTTAACACAATGAAGCCCACAGCTTTGATCAGATTTTGTTGAAACTTTCACAGAATGCTTGTAAGGTCATAACGATCATTCTTTTCATAACAGGGTTTTAACTGTCAAGAAACACAGGAAAAGGGGCCTTATGAAAATTTCATTTATAAATCCTTGTTAACAAGTCCAGAGCTTTCATCGGATTTTCTTCAAACATTCACAGAATAATTGTACAATGATAATGATTGTTGATGTTGACATTAGACCTGATCCATCATGTATCACAGGAAAAGGAGCATTATGAAATATAGTTTTAAAATCCTTGTACCTTGTACAATAAAGTCAACAGTTTTCATTAGATTCTGTTTAAACTTTCACAGAGTGATTGTTCCATCATGAGGATTCTTTCTTTTCAAATTAGGCCTGATCTGTCTAGTATCATGGGAAAAGGGGCCTTTTGGGAATTTTATCTATAATCCTTGTAACCAAGTCCAGAGCTTTCATTGGATTTTCTTCAAACCTTTACAGAATCATTGCACAATAATTACGATTGTTGATGCTGAGACGAGACCTGATCCTTCAAGTATCACAGGAAATGGAGCCTTATGAAAATTTTATTTTGAAATCTTTATGCCAAGATAAAGTCTGCAGTTTTCATCTGATTCTGTTCAAACTTTCACAGAATGTTTGTACCATCATTAGGATTGTTTCTTTCCAAATTGGGCCTGATCTGTCTAGTATCATAGGAAAAGGGGGCCGTATGAAAAATTATTACCAAATCCTCATCAAACACAAGAATGTCCTCAGTCTTTATCAGAATCTCTTCAAAAATTAACAGAATGATTGTACCATCATTTGGATTATTCCTTTGTAAATTGGTTCTGATTGGTTACATGACACAAGAAAAGGGGCATTATGAAAAATTTATTACATCATTATCACATTAAAGTCCTCAGTCTTTATCATTTTCTTCAAACTATTTATCATTAGGATTATTCCTTTGTAAATTGGGTCTGATTTGTTAAGTTTAACGAGAATAGGGGCCTTATGAAAATCTTATTACTAAAAATTCTTGACACACACATTCAGTCCACTGTTTTCATTGATTCGCTTTAACTTTTAAAGAATGATTGTACCTTCATTAGAATTGTTCCTTTTGAAATTTGGTTTGTTCTGTAAAGTATCATGGGAAAAGGGGCCCTATGAAGATTTCACTATAAACTCATTAACACAAGAAATTCCACAGATTCCACAGATTGATTGTACCATCATTACAATTGTTGATTTTGACAGTGGATCTGATTATGGCAAGTTTCACATAAAAAGGGGCCTTATGAAAAACTTTCTTAAATATTCTAGTTAACACAATGATGTCCCTTGATTTCACCGGATTCACCTCAAAATTTCACAGAATAATTGTGCAATCTCTTAAATGGTTCTTTTCAGAACTGGTTCAATCCATCAAATATCATGTAAAAAGGGGCCATATGATTTTTTTTTAAATAATCTAGTACACATAATGAAGTCCCCATATTACATCACATTCACTTTAAACTTTCACAGAATGATAAAACCAACAGTAAGATATCACAGGAAAAGGGGCTTTTTGAGAACTTGATTACAATATCACAATAAAGTCAACAGTTTTATCGGATTCTCTTCAAAGATACATGGAATAATTGTATCATTGGAAACACAGGAAAAGGGGCCTTACAGATTAACATTCAAAACGTTGTGTATGTGATGAAGTTCACAATCATTATCAAATTGTCTTTTAAATTTCACAGGACAATCGGAATGAAATTGATCTATCAGAAAACATAGGAAAAGGGGCCTTATGGATTTTCATTCAAAACAATCCTGTTTATGTGATAAAGTCCACAATTATTGTCAGATTCTGATGAAAATTTCACAGGATAATTGTGGGGTCATAAAATAACTTTCTTTTGGAAATGGAATGGATCTGTCTTGAAACACGGGAAAAAGGATGAATTGCCTTATCACAAACCATGTCTATTTTTCACACAATATTTACTATTCATTCTTGTCATTTTCACGGTTAACAATTTCAGAGCAGAAGATATTTATTATATTTATGTTTTCAGATTCTCACTCCATCTGAATGTATGTATGCTGTAAGTCAGGGAGCCATGGCTGTTGAATGTCGAACAGGGGACCAGAAAACGTTGGATTTGTTGTCCATCATACATGATCAGCATACGGCTGTTAGCTGTATAGCTGAGAGGGCTTTCTTGAAGAAACTTGTATGTTTTACCCCTTTAGCAAACAATGAAATTTTTAATTGATCCTAATTGACCAATGGCGGCTGTTGATCAATGATCAGTTGACTCATGAAATCATTTGTTCATTTAGACTGGAAATTAAATTTTAAACTCTGACATTGGTCGCCATTTATGTGAAGCATATTTGATGGTTTGGCAACTTAGACGTCATAACTACAGATTATTCAACCATTCTACTTTTTGTTACATGCTAAATGCTACGGACCATAAATTTTGCAAAATAATACCGTTTAAATTGAAGTGGAACTTCCTGTTGGACTCAATGGGCAAGGCCAATTGAGAGAGTGGTCAGGGCCAGCCATTGGTCAATTGATAAAAGACTGTGCATATGAACATGACAATTCAGAGTAACTTATTTACTTCATGTGTAATAATAGGAGTTAAGCATGTTACCTTTTGGAAACATTGAAGAAAAAGAAGAAATTGCTTGTATAAAGCAACTTCTACTTTTCCCACAATATTTTGCTGTGATTTTTTTTATGGTTCATGACGATTACTGGGACATATTGTCAGTTCATATTATATTAGTTTATATTCATTAAATACCATACTGCAGGAAAGAAGTTACCTGTGAAAAGCACTATATTTCTTTCCAACAATGATTTGGAAATTTGATTTTCCGAATGTGATACATAGATGTCACTAACAGTTCCATTATACATCAAGGCATGTGTTAGTGCCTCCACCTATCTGAACTTGCCAAGATCATAACTCCAACAAATGTGGTTTTCAAAATAAATTTGTTAAAATTCTTTCCCCTTTAACCTTTTCCCATTTTTAAAATTTGAGACCGGTCCAAATTGAAGGAAGTTGCAGACGACAATGAAAATTGGATGCAATTTAAAATGAAACCATCCTATGGGGTAGAAAATATTGTGGGAAAAGAAGAAATTGCTTGTTGCAAGCAATTTCTTCTTTTTCCACAATATTTTCTCAAGTATAAAATCACAAAGACGTAAAATCCCGTGTTTGAACAGGAAAGGGTTAACATTTGTGTAGGTAGGTCCAAATTTAAGGTAATAATTGAAGGTCTAAATTTTGTCTGAACCATAACTTCCTCATTTACATTCCAAGTGAGTTTAGATTGGCAGTAAGTGTATGAATGAGCAATTTAACCCTTTACAACACAATTTTTTTGATGACACACAATGATGCTTTTTGACACCCCTCAAGAAAAACGATTGGGAAATCATTGTGTAAAAGGAAGATATTGCTTGCAATGAGCAATTTCGCCATTTTCACAATGTTTTCAACCAAGAAAGTTGAAAAATTCTAAAATCTAAATCTGCAACTCCTCCAATTTATGTTATAACAAGAATACTCTGTCTCAAATTTTCGGTCACTTGACCTTTATTAAGAAACAAATTAAAACTTTCAAGAATTAAAACTACTACATCTTTCCTCCATTACTTACTACATAACAATTGACAAGGTGACGTCATTTCTAGTATGGCAAAAAAGCATTTATTGCGGTCGGGTTAGAGTAAATGCCTTTTTGCCATACTGGAAATAACGTCACATTGTCAATGACATTATGTACTAAGTAATGGGGGAAAGATGTATTAGTTTTTAATTCTCGAAAGTTTTAATTTGTTTCTTGATGAAGGTCAAGTGACTGAAAACTTGAGACAGAGTGTTCTTGTAATAATATGATATACATGAATTCCCTGTGGAATATTACGTTTTGAAGAAGTCCTTCACTTTAGACCAATCTAAAATTCTCTGGTTATAGGTTAAGCTTCCTTAATTAGAAGGAAAATTAAACACTTGTGCAAATGAGAGAAACATGTAAAGTTTTAAAGCATTTTTAGAGAGCTCCAATTTCTCCAGAAATGTATAACAAGAATTTGTTTGGTTAGAGATCAAACTTTTTGTTTTTGCAGGAAGGTGGTTGCAGTGTCCCTGTGTCAGTTCATTCAACACTCACAGATACTGAGGTAAGATCTATGTTTGAGTCCTGTGTGTTTATCCAATACTCACAGATACTGCAGTTAAATCCATTTGGGTTCCCTGTGTCTGTTCATTCAATACTCAGACATACTGAGGTGAGATCCATGGATGTGTTTGTCCCTTAAACTCTCACAGATGCTGAGGTAAGATCCATGTGTGAATCTTGTGTATGTTCAATTGATACTCATAGATACTGTGGTTAAATTCATGTGGGTTCTGTGTGTCTGTTCATTCAGTACCCAGATATTTAGCTACCCAGATATTTAGTTAGGCTCCATTGTTGTGTCCAATGTATTTCAAGTCAACACTCATAAATACTTACAGCAAGATCCATTGGACTGGTTTAGATCAGTAGATCATTCAAAAAGTTTATGATATCTGATTTTTATTCAGCATTTCAAAACTTTAAACTACTAATTTTTAGAAAAGGGATTGATTTTTTGTCTGATTATTTTCCCATAAAGATGAAAAAAATTATTCTCTTAATTTCTTCAAAATAAATGATAGCACTCTGATTAATCCATTACTAGACAATATAACTTAGACCGGTCCAAACTGTAAGAAGTTTCAGACAACATTTCAGAAATTTGAAATTAAGTGCCAAATAAGATAGAATAGATTATGAGAAAAGGAGAAGCTGCTTGTCTCAAGCATTTTTTCCTTTTCCTACAATGGTTTCCATATTTCTTGGGTTGGCCAAGAGGTGGGATTGTGTGGTATTGGATTTACCCATTCCAACTTGATTCCTCTTTTTTACACGCCTGAAGAAAAAGGCTTTGTAAGACATTGTGGAAAATGAAGAAATTGCTTGTATCAAGCAATTTCTTCATTATCCACAATCTTTTCAATCCCAAACGATGAAAAAAATAAATTAAAATTCCATCAACTTGAAAATGTTGTCTGCATCTCCCTTTAATTTGGACTAGTTTTATTTTTTCTCTCATGGGAATGGATTTAGTTGCTGTTAATTGAATTTTGTGAGATTTCATCATTTGATGGTCAAGTACCACTATCAAAATATATTGCAGATTTAATGTATTTTAACCTAGTGTGGTATTTCATGAACAAATAATGTTTCTTTTTTTTTGAGGCTGATGGGCTATTTTCATGGCTTTGAGCTGTTATTGATCTATCCTTGTACCTGTCTGTACATATGTAAAGTTTTGTTTGCCCCCACCATGTAATGGTGACTTTATATAGAGCTACCTCTGTGTGCACGAGAGTTTGGGTGTGGGTATTTGTGTTGTGTGTCCAATCCTTGTCTGGAGCATATCTCCTACATAATTGATAGATTTCAAAATAGCTTGACACAGTTGTTCCCTTTAACCCTTTCCCGTTTTGGGAAATTTTAGACTAGTCCAAATTGAAAGAGGTTGCATACGACAATGACAACTTGATGCTATTTGAAATGAACCAATCCTATGTTGTAGAAAATATTGTGGAAAAAGGAGAAATTGCTTGTTACAAGCAATTTCTTCTTTTTCCATAATGTTTTCTCAAGTATAAAATCACAGGAACGTAAAATCCCGTATTTGAACGGGAAAGGGTTAAAGAATACAAATGTCAAACCTAAATATAGAAATTTCCTGTAACAAGATTTGTCTTCGTCGTTCACAATATTTTCTAACATTAAAAAATATTTTTTATCAATTTCCTCGTCTTTAAATTGTTAACAGCAGCTTTTTTCAATTTTGAACAGTCTAAAATTTTGTCTTATAATGAGATTATCTCATTGACATGCTAAAACTAACATCATGATGGTGAATGAAATGATTTATTTTCCCAACAGCTGAAGTTAGAGGGAGGAATATTCAGTATAGATGGTAAACAAGCGGTATTAGACTCAGTTACTGTAACTATTCCTGAGGAACCAGCCAACAAAAAAGTTAGTATACCGTATATACCGTGTTCCAGAATCGTGTATAGGTATTGCTATTGGATGAGACTGAAGGTCGAATCCAATAAAAAATACCTACACACGATTCGAGAACACCATAACAACAAATAGAAAAACACACTGTTGTAATATTCCTTTTATTATATACCTTTTACGACATGACATTAAGAAAATTCTCTTAAATGATTAAGAAATAACCAACTGTCCGAAAAAAAAACCGAACGTAAATACACAAAAGAGTAGTCCATGTTAAACTGTACTTGACGAATACAGTTTTTGGGTACACTCCGAATACAATTTTTTTTTCTGTTGAGTTGTATTAGATATCCATATCTTTTATAGGTATATAATAAATTCTTATACGATATATATACATGCAACAATTATAAAACCTTGCATGTAAAACCTTTATCTGTGACTGCCATAAAATATTGAATGTTTGTACATGCAACAATTGTAAAACCTTGCATGTGTCAATTGTAAAAAAATAACCCATTTCTACTCATTGACGCTTTTAGATGCTTCCAAGAAAAATGTTTTGGAAAACAATGTTTTCTACCCTAAAAGTAAAATAAAAAAATGTAAAATTTCATAAGCTTTACATTGTTGTCTACAACTCCTTTAAATTTGGACCAGTCTTAAACTTTACAATCTGGTAATGGGTAAAGGATTAACTAATTATAACTATTTGTAAGGGAACTGTGCATGTATGATAGATATGTCTGAAACCAGTTCATGCACCATATATTCAATTTCAGAAGTTTGCAACAAATGGACATACATTTTCATCTATAGTTCATGGGGACATTGATTTATCACTTTGCCAAATCGCTGAGTCAGCAGGGATAGAGCTTGCAGAGGCCATGTTAAAAACAGAGGCTGCTGATATACTGAAAGAGGCTAAAGAACAGACTGCAAAGGCTGTCATTGAGGAGAAAGAAAGAAAAGAAAAATTGAAGAAATAATGAGCTGTTTTCCTACTTTGAGAAGCACAGTCCCAAAAATTGGGTTGGCAGATTCTACTTGTCTTAAAAATGGCATCAGTTTAAACAGCACTTCTGGAATTTTTGTCAATATGAATTTTCAACTATATTAATTGATATGAGCTCGGATTGGCAAAATGGGGGAGGGGGGTGTCATCAGTGGTTAGGGTGGGTTCCAGTAATCTGAGAAAAGGCGCTGCAGGTGATGTAGGTGTGTCCTTGGGCAAGATGTTTACAACCCCAGGACAGTACTGGTTATACACAGTGAGCTATATTAAGTGAACTTTGCAGTGATGACAGATTGAGCGTCAGGCACCCAAAGGTAGTGTTCTTATACCTTTTTATATTTTCAGAAAGGTTGTTATCTCTGTTACAAAAAGTAAAATCATGATTCACCGGGCCATTAACCCTCCCCCTCCAGTTACTCTATTGGGTGTGAGGGGGTGGTATATAGGGGTAATTTGTAATTTGGTTGCAGTCCATGAACTTTTTACAGAGTTATGGCCCTTTGATGAAAAGTCTTGTCCACTCATTTTCTCTTCAACTACTGAATAGATTTGACTCAAATTTTACGTGATCATCTGAGTTCTAAAAATAGAAGATAATGTAATACAAATGCCATAAAAAGCATTTTTTGCCTCCCGATGCTTCAGATATAGGTACCAATGATTCAATTATGCCCCCCATCCATCAATATTTGCATAATCTAGGGCCCATGCATTTTTTCACTTAGATCCAATTATTAAGAAAATACGGGATTTCACCAGTCCAGCATCCTTGATTCAACTCTTGCAGAGAATATTAGAATAAGCCTACATCATCTTTCGTCAATACGTCCATCTGTGATTCGGCTTCCCACCGTGGTTTCCCATGCTTATTTTCATAAATGGATTTGCTTTTTCAACTCATACGACTAGAAATTATGAATCGATTCGCGTAAGGATATATTCTTTATGAGGTTCTTAGAAGCAAAGAAGGAATCCCGGCGATCACTATATTGAAAGTCGGTTTTCGCCTGGCTTCAATAAAAATGCTTATAGTGCTCTTTTTGTCGTCGGACAAAGGCTGCTGATAGATTACATAATCAGTGTGTATATGTCATGTGCCAAATTTCTACTCCACATGATCAATTAACATGTGGCTTATTTCTCACACAGTGACAACCAATTTCTTCATTTAACACAATGTTTTCTACCAAGAAAGTTGAAAAAATCTATAATTTCATAAGGTTTAAATCGTCGTCTTCAACTCCTTTTATTTTGGACCAGTCTTAAATTTTGCCGTCTGGTAATGGGCTAAGTAGGAGACTAACACCTACGTGAATAATAAACGGTAATGCCACTCCTCACAATCATTGTTCATTGTCGTAATTATTATTCCGCACATTAGATATTTACAGTTAGAACTTGATACTGTAAAATTGAGAGCAACTTGAACTTCACTTTTCTGGATGGATAGGTCAAGTGAAAGAAATTAAAGCAAAATTATCGCCTTAAGTTGCCCTCAGGGCAGTCCCTGTTACAGCCCCTGTTACAGTGTGAGTGCTGATCTTAAAACAGTTATCCTCTACTTCAGATATTTTTCATATTGCTTTGCAGTAATCATCATACAGCTGATTTTGCCCATAAAGTGGAATCCTTTTTATTTGTAAGCAACTTTTTTGCCATTAACCAGAAGTTGCTATTAACCAGAAGTTTTTAAATTAATTTTTGTGCTCAGCCCTTTACCACACAATCATGCTTTTGATACTCCTGAAGAGATATTGTTATAGAAAACTTTGAGAGAAAAGAAGAAATTGTTTTCTTCCCTACCTAGAACTTGTTTTCCAGTTTTAAAGCGTGCTTTAAAATTTCATCTGTGGCATCTTTCAGTTTGAACCAGTCTAAAGTATTGTCATATGGTATTGGGTTAAAGTCATTCATATTAAGCAGTGAATTGCTATTACCAGGGTTACATGGGAGGATTCCACTGTAAGAATATTTTCTGTGTTCATTATGTAAATAATTATTTTGTATATTTAAACAGATCATGAAGTTTTGTAGTTTAGATCTTGGTAAATTTGTTATTTCATATTTTACATCAGAAATTTGAATTTTTGTATGAAATAAAAAAAAAAGTTCCAAGTAGTTTTTCAAGTTGTTTGTCATGTAACCTTCTATGTTTGGTTGTCTTTACCCTTTTCCACATAATGACACTTTTTGACACCCAATAGAAAAAAGGCTTTGGAAAACATTGTGGAAAAATGAAGAAATTGCTTTTAAAAGTAATTCAGGCAATTTCTTCATTATCCACAATATTAATTTTTCTAACCCAAAAGTAAAAAGAAAATCCAAATTTCATCTAAAATAATTTGAAATTGGACCAGTCTAAATTTTTGTTACCTCTAAGCAGATAAAATTATCAGCATTGATTGGCAGTAGCCTTTTATTGATTGAATGGGGTTAAACGCCACAGTATTTCGGTCAAATCGCAGCGGCTAGAGAATCTAACAATGGATTCCTGGTATTTCTCACACCAGTACTACCACTATATATCCTTTCCTAGCCTCCAGCTGCTATCCCACTTAGGTTTAAAATTATCCACCCATTGGATGTGAGATGGATGTTATGATTACCACTATTAACCCTTGTCATGCTGAACCCGGAATATTCCGGGTTTAGCATGAGGTGTAGACTAAGATCAGCCTGCACATAAGTGCAGTCTGATCTTAGTCTACACCTCCTGCTTGTACTTTCCCTGTCAGAGTTGATAATGAAATTGATTTCTAAAAGAAATATTGATTATTGAACAACAAGTTCTATCAGTGCTTTCAGCCCTTTGATTTTACACCAATTCAACAAGGTAATTTATACAGCATGACAAGGGTTAATTGAAACTAGAGGTGCTTCAGCTACTGAATCACTCTGCCTTATTCATCTCTTTCCTGTTCAATCCCTTGTTTTTACGTCTCAGTGTTTATATACTTAAGAAAATATTATGGAAATAGAAGAAATTGCTTGTAACAAGCAATACCTTCGTTTTCCACAATATTTTCTACCTTATTGAACGATACTTTTCGTATAAAGTCTGCTTTAAATTGTCGTCTGTTAAACATTTTATTTTGGACAGGTCTAAAATTTTGCAAAACAGTAAAGGGTTATACAGAGAACAAGATTTTTAATACTGTTTACCAGGATAGGTTTTTCATAAAGAAATGTTTGCATTTTCATGTACCTAAGTTTGTTTTTTTCTACTTTATATGTTCATTTTATACCCCTTGAGTCATTTTTAGCTCGGCTGTTTTCCGAGAAAACCCGAGGTATTGCGATAGCCTTGGTGTCGTTGTCATTTTGTGATATCTCTGGTTCTACTGAAGGCACTCACTTGAAACTTGGCACACATGTTCACTATCAAAAGAGGAACCTAAACTATCAAGGGAGATAACTCTAGATGCATTTTGTGCGAAATATGCCCCTTTTTCAACTTAGATTTTTGTCCACTATCAAGCACCCAACAGCCAAGCGTAGGCACCCGTAGGTGGTGCTCTTGTTAGCTCCACTGGTTAGAAGCCAGCAGACTATTGTCATGGTGATGTGTCTATTATGTGTCTGTTTGTGTGTCTATTTGTAAACTTTTACTTTAATCAAAGTACTGAAAATACTGTAATCTAGCAAAGCATCGTTTTATTTAGTAATCTTCTTTGTCAAACATTACCATGATAAAGAAAGGAGGTTAAAGTTAAAAAAGAGTTAACCCATTTCAATACAATCCCTTCTTTTTGCACCCCTCAAGAGAATATTTGAGGAAAACAATGTGGAAAATGAGGCTATTTCTTCATTTTCCACATTGTTTTCTACCTAAAGAGATAAATATTTTAGAATTTTCAAAAATTTGAAATTGGCATCTGCAACTTCTTTGAAGACTCTTATCAGAGTCATTTTAACACAATGTGCTCAAGTGAGCTAAAAATACCTAGGAGATGAACTTATATGCAGAGTTTGAAATATTCCTGAAATACAAAAGAACTATTTTTCATGGAGTAGGCATTTAACGGTTCTAAAGGTTAAGCCTCCAGTGGCAGTTTGCACTCGTTGCACTTTGAGAAGTCTAAATTTTGTCGCTTTGAAGTTTTGCTAGCTAAAACTCTTCTCTTAAAGTGTCACATGGTTTACAAAGGATTGCTGGGTGAAGATTTCTCAGATTCCTTCCAAGAATTTCAGTCTAACTTATTACGACATGATCCAACATTTACACCCTTTCCTGTTTTGCAAAATTTAGATCTGTCCAACTTCAAAGGTTTTGCAGCCGCCGTCATAGCGCAGTTGGTAGCACGTCGGACTGTCAATCTAGAGGTCCCGGGTTTGATCCCCGACATCGGCACTCATCCATTCCGACTATTTGTTTCTCACCAATGGGTCGACCTATGTGGGATAGCAGCTGGAGGCTAGGAAAGGATGTAATGGTAGTACTGGTGTGAGAAATACCAGGATTCCATTGTTAGGTGCTCCAGCCGCCGCGATATAACTGAAAGATTGTTGAAAGCGGCGTAAAACCCATTCAAACAAACAAATTCAAAGGTTTTGCAGACGAAAATTGAAAATGAAAATTTTCAAAAATTACCAGTCAGCAGGGTAGAAAATATTGTGGAAAAAAGAAGAATCTTTCCCATGTTTTCTCAAGTATAAAATCACAATGACCTAAACACCAGAAACTGTACAGAAGAAAGGTTGACACACAGAAGAAAGATATTTCCTTCTTTTCCCATCATTTTCACTTTCTATCCTACCTGATTACAGGGATTTACACGTGTACAGGGATTAGACCAGCTTTAAAATGTTGTCTGCAACTCCTTTTGAATTTGGTCCAAATTTTTCTCATTTGGTAATAGGTTAAAACATGGCTTTTATGGGCATGGTTAAATTATATATACGGTAAGAAATAAAGCATTTCGAAAAACTTCATCTTGAGAATTGATTTCAACCAGATTTCACAAGAATAATTTTTTGGTTACAGTTCATCTAGATTTCTCAAGAAAATTTAATAGACTTTGATTTTCAGGCAGAGATCACATAGTGATGCATTTGGAAAAAGGTACTTACTTTTTGCATTAAGAAAATTGCATCCCTTGAAGTAAATTTTAAAGTGTTCGTCTTTCAAAATGAGTTGTCTGTTAACCCATTTCCACATAGAAAAATTTAGACTGGTCCAAACTGAAAGGAGTAGCAGATGACACTTGTCTGTTAACCCATTTCCACATAACAAAAATTTTAGACTGGTCCAAACTGAAAGGAGTAGCAGATGACAATTGTCTGTTAACCCATTTACACAGAACAATTCAAAGTTAATGAAATTGTAGATTTTTTCAACTTTCTGTGTAGAAAACATTGTGTAAAAGGAGGAAATTACTTTTAACAAGCAATTTCTTCATTTTACACAATGTTTTTCCAATTGTTTTTCTTGAGGGGCGTCAAAAAGCGTCACTGTGGGAATAGGTTTTAGACAACTAAATCACCTGTGTGATAGATAAATTCAGCTGGTTGAGCAATTCAGGGGCTCAAATGCCTCTGTTGGGGTTTCTCAATTTTACATTGTAACAGAAGGAAATTCTAATAAATATTTTATGAAACCACAAGATGCAAAGTATTGAATTTTGTATGTAGCATCAATTTTATCCCTCAGGTTAATGAGACTCAGACTAGCAATATAGGATCATCATGATTCTCTTGTTAGTTATTTCGCTTTGTTGTTTTTGTCCAGAGAATATCTTTAAAAGTTTAAGTAACTATCAACTTTGGTGGATAGATCTCATTGAGGAGAAGTGAAGAGCCCGAGAATATTTCCTCTGGCTTAATTTTTCTCTTATTTCCCTTTATTGTTTTTCTGCATAATGTATAGTTAAGGGCATACTTCTAACAGTACAGAGGCAATCAACTTGAAAACTTATAAGTGCCAAAATTTCATTTAGGAGAAGTAGATTCTAAGAGAACCATTACTTTGGCTTACTTTAGACTGATATCGCTGTCGACTTTGACAAAGCTTTGTTTAAGTCGACAGGGGTACCGGTCTATGGCTTACTAAACCCTTGTCACGCTGAATATTCCTGTTTTTGGAAGGAGGTATAGACAAAGATCAGCCTGCACATGAGCAGAATTTATCAATAAAATTGATTTTCTAAAGAAACAAGATGTGTTTGTGAAACACTATGCCCCCGAAACGGGAATTCTTTAGAAACGGGTAAAGGGTTAAATTTTTACCTTGACCTTGATGAAATTACCTTCCCCAGTTGCGCCTTGTTGAGACCTATCTACATACCAAATATTAGCATTGTAACTTAATCTGGGTTGAAGTTATAGGAAAATGTTTAGTTGGAGGTTAAGTTTTGCAGACAGACAGACAGACAGACGGACAACGGTAAAACAATATGCCCCGATCTTATCGATACGGGTGCATAATAAAAGCTATCTGTAAGGGCTAACAGTGCTTTCAGTGCTTTGATTTAAAAGCATTCTCGAATACAGTTTTTATTTAGCATGACAGGGGTTAAGTTTTAGACTTGTCCCCCTTTTATTTTACTGACTTAACTCACTCATTGTCTTGAACACATTTCTGAACGCATAGAAGCTATCAATCTAAAATTTCATTGTTGGATACAGGAGTTGAAAGAGAAATGATGTATAGTACACAATGTAGCTGGCTTGCTTGATTCTTTAGTTATTTCAATTAGATATTTTTTCAAAGCTGTAAAACTTCTGTTTACCCTTTCCTGGTTTTTGAACTTTTAGACTTGTTCAAAACGAAAGAAGTTGCAGGTGAAAATTAGGAATGAGCGCTATATGAAAAGTTGCAAATCTACATTGTAGAAAATATTGTGGAAAAAAGAAGAAATTGCTTGTAACAAGCAATTTCTTTTTTCCCACAAAATTAATCTGATGTATAAAATCAAAGGGCCATCACCAGGGATTGTACAGGAGAGGGTTAATCAATTATTATGTGCATATTGAGGAGCTTCAAGTTCAGGCAATCAGGAAGTTTCAGGGATGGTCGTTTAAGAATAGCTCTTGTTCAACTTAAATTTTTAGCTCCACTGGCTAAAGGCATATGAAGTTGGGCTATAGTTATAACAGATATAACAGAGGTAGACCTGCAGTGGTTTATTTTTATATCCCATTTAATGAACACGCATTTGTACTAAATTAATGATATTAGCTATGGAAGACTAAAAGCTAATCTGCTGTAATTCAGCAGAGTTAAGTTTGGATTGATACACTGTATCAAGAAAACAAAGAAATTCAGTGAGATTATGGTTAAATTAGAAATGTATTTATGATATTCGTAACCTTATGTACATCTTCTCATACTTTACACTAATTAGATATGAATAGAGAAAATAAATTCTCATGTGACAAAAAAATGAGACACACTTGACTTTGTAAACAAACAATAGACATTTACCTCATTTCCACACAATCCCGCCTTTTTACACTCCTCAAGAAAAATATTGCTTGTTACAAGTAATTTCTTAATGAACCACAGTGTTTATTAACACAAAGGTTAGTTATTTTAACCCATGCCAACACAAGAACATTTTACACTCCTCAAGAAAAATATTGCTTGTTACAAGTAATTTCTTAATGAACTACAGTGTTTATTAACACAAAGGTTAGTTATTTTAACCCATTCCAACACAAGAACATTTTAGACTGGTCCAAATTGAAAGAAGCTGCAGACGACAATCTCAAGTTGATTGAGTTTTAATTTTTTTGGTCTTTTGGGATAGAAAACATTGTTGATAATGAAGAAATTGCTTGTTACAAGCAATTTCTTCATTGTCCACAATGTTTTTCAAAGCTTTTTTCTTGTGGGGCGTAAAAAGGAGGGCTTGAGTTGGAATGGGTTAAATTCATAAAAAAATTGTTGTCAGCAACTTTTTTGAATGTGGACAAGTCTAAATTCTTGTTTGGTAATGGGTTAATCACAAAATATAAATATAAAATCAAATAAGCTATGAATAATGTAGTTTTATACAAATATTACCCGTCATTTAAAGAGGAATATCCATACAGCAAACTGATATTTCAAGATTAAACTTTTAGTCTAGTAGAATGGTCACTTTTCATTCAGACAATTTGGAAAAGATTCAATCCTGGTCAGACCTCCCAAGTTGCAGTTTGACCAGGGTAAGTACAGTAGAACCCTGTTTGTCACTACTCCAATTTGTCAGCAAATTAGTTGCAATTAACAGAAAAATGCTATTGAAAGAAGCTATTTGTTCTATAAACCCAATGAACGTTTGGGCATGAAACTCTATGCAATTTAACTTGTCACAAGCAATTTCTCATTTTCTTACAGTGTTTTCAATCCCTTTTTGATTGATATTTCTAAAATAAAACAGACTTTAAAATGTCTGCAACAATTCTAATTCTTGACTAGTCCGAAATTCCCTGTGTGGCTAACAGTAATCCCCTAAACCCGAACCCAAAGTTGATCTCTTCTTGTTTTAACCCATTCTCACACAGTGACGCTTTTAAGCAACCCCCCCAAGGAAAACATTTGGAAAAATATTTTGTAGAATGAAGAAATTGCTGTAACAAGCAATTTCTTCATTTTAAACAATATTATCTACCCAGAAATGTGAAAAAGTCTAAAATTTCATAAACTTTAAAATGACACCCTCTTTATCATGGCAAGGCATGTATATTTCAACCAATTAATCATGAATCACAAACATAAATAAATGCTGAACAATATGAACAAGGCATTTCGAAAGCTTTATAAAAACATAATTGAATAACTAAGACTTATTTAAACATGATTTGGGATAAAAACTAAGACAAAAGAACATTATACATATCTGTAACATTTGTGTATGAAAAAAATTAATGTTCATCAAGAAAATTCTGTATTTTCTAAATTAAAACATTTCGAAATTTCAGACGTCCAAATGGAAAGAAGATTGGTTCAAAATTCAAAAGCTTTAGAAAATTATGAAACAAACAGGAAAAGAATGTGAATCCATGTCCTTAAATTGTTCACCCATTCCCACATAGTGACGCTATTTGACGCCCATCAAGAAATACAATTGGGAAAACATTGTGTAAAATGAAGAAATTGCTTGTAAAACAATTTCTTCATTTTACACAATGTTTCTCACCAAGAAAGGCAAAGAAATCTAAAATTTCATAAACTTTAAATTGTCATCTGCAACTCCTTTCAATTTGGACCTTCAGGTATTGGGTTAAAAGTGTGTCAGTATTAACCGTTTCATGTTTATCTCCTCATTAAAAGGCGAGAAAAATATTTCAAAAAACATCATTAGAAAAGGTAGAATTCCTTGGAATAATCTTTGAGTAACACACATATTAAATTATCGCCTTTTTTTCATTTTTTTCACATTGGAGAACTCTAAACTATTGAAATATTGTCAACTGATTCATCAAACAAAATCTTTGTACATTTTACAACCCAATCAAAGATTTTCACACACACATCCCAAAATTATATGGTTAACAATGTTAGACAAGGAAAAATTTAATTGTAACAAGGAATTTCTCTTTTTTCAGCAATCATGCATTTTAATGCCAACTTGTAAGAGGTGGCAAACAGCATATTGGAAATGTGTTTAAAATGTAAAATAATTTAGTGTGGAATAGTAAAAATTTTGAAGAAATGAGAAATAGCTTTCCATCAACAATTTCTCCTTTTCTCAAAACCTTTTCCATAGCTATTTATTTAGCACACATTGAACCTGTATTGTTAGAACTTGTGTCCAAGTGCATTTTATATTTTCTTCTGCAATCTTTACAAACCTGAAAAGTATCATCTTTGTTTTCTAGTAAAACACAGAATGGTTAGGTACCAGTAGGCTATTGGACACATTTGAACATAATCCTCAGTAGTATATTTATACAAAAGAAGAACTCTTAATTTGTAAATTGAAAATGTTGTTTTTTGAAGAAACACAAACAATTCTAATAATGGAAGTCAATTTTAAATCACTGATAAAAATATGTACAAAAATAACAATGCATAATATTCAAAGTAATAAAAGGTAACAATGGTAAAACATATTGATACAGACATTTAGCAATGCCTGCTTGATTTAGAGTATAATGGAGGAATGAGTACCCGCTGAAGCACTTACAATGGTTTTGCATCTACCCATTCCTTAATGTGAAATTTTGAGACTTCTAACTCGAATGGGTTCATAGACATCACTAGAGGTGCTTGAGCGCCTGTATCACTCCACAGGCTTGAATATACTGATTAAGAAAATGTTGTTTCAATATAAACTGAATCATCTTTGCAATATCTAGTTATTGAAATCTTTGAAATAGTTCTAGAGAAGTATTTCAAACTTTTCACTGTTTTACAAAGGTCAAGTCAAGTTATGTAAAATTCATTGAGTCAGATGAAAAGATATTTACAAATTTTTCACTGTATTTTATGAAGGAATCTGACAAAGAGCCACCTTGGCATCACTCCCTCAAATTTGATAGAAATCCATCAACAGAATCCTGAGAAGATTTTCTAAGTTCTAAGAATATATTCCATATATTGAAACAAGCCTCCCTCCATAAAAGCCATGTTTTAGATCCAATCAAATACGTTGAAGAAATCTGATAAAGGGTCTCCAAACTATAATGTATATATGGATTACAGAATAAAATACCATTTATGTTTGAAAAAATGTAAGAAAAGGAGAAATTGCTTGTTACAAGCAACTTCTTCAACCAATGTTATAAAATTCAATATTCTAAGTGTCAAAACCTTAGATTATGTGGCTATTTGCTGAATCAAACTGAATCAAACAAAGATATGTCTTATCTTTGTCCACACTTTCAGCAAGCAAGTCATTTTATCATTTCCAAAGATTACTAACCTATTACCAGAGGACAAAATTTTTGATTTGTCAAAAATGAATTGGCTGCTGATGACAATTCAAAAGGTGTTTGAAATTATGAATATGAGCTCTATTTAAAATTAAAGATTGACAGAAGAGGAACAGTTGATTTTATAAGCAATTTCTTCTATTCATATATGTTTTTGCCTTAGTTCTTTTTATTTTTTCTTTATTGGCATCAAATTGTAGGATATTGTGGTAATGGGTCAATATAGAATATATTTCTCAAAATCACTAAAAATGAAAAATATTTTAGCAGGGCAAGAGTGGTTTGGTGGTTGTTTAGTAATTGTAGATGATAATCTGTTTGATTTGTCAAATTCAAGGCTATTAACAGATGAATTCATTTGGAAAATGTCTCCTTTAACGAACATAACTTCATATTTTGGTACTCCTTAAAACAAATATGACTACGAACAGTACTTGGGTTGGCAGAAAAATGGATTTAAAATGGTATAACAACCTTAAAACAAAAGAGTGATTTATTTCAGAAGTGCATTGACAACAGATTTAGCGTTGAGGTTCCGCAGGTCTGTATATGTTTGTCCGGTACCAACAAATACTATCGGTTGTCCAGTCGTGTAGGTCATCGAGATTGCAGCGCCAACCTGTAAATACATAGATAAGTGAAATGAAACTTTGAAGATATAAACTGAGCCAATTAACTTTAGAAGTACTTTTCAAAAAGTAAACAATAAAAACAATGAATCCCAACCAATTTGTTTAGGCCTAAATGAAATAAATCATATACATGTAAACAATTTTGATGAATGACATGTTTAACCAACAATCAAATGACATTTTTTTTAGACTTGAAATTGAAAGAAGTTGCAGATGAAAATTTAGAATTGATTGAATTCTAAAAATCTTTCTCTTTGTGGGTAGAAAACATAGTGGAAAATTAAGAAATTGCTGGTAACAAGCACTTTCTTTAATTTCCACAATGATTTAAAAAGTTTTGTACTTGTGGGGGTATCCAAATTTCGGATTGTGTAGGAATGGGTAAGAGAAAAAGGCCAATCACATACCTTGTCATCGATAGCGTCAAACTTTGTCAAGATAATTCCATCAATCAGTCGTGGGTTTTCCATATTAGAATGATCAGCCAGTGATTGGTTAAACTTAGTCAGCTGATCAACAGCCTCATTACCAACTAACGCCTCCCCGACAAACAGCACCAGGTCCGGCTGGTTCACTTTGATAAGCTGGAATTTGAAAAAAAGTAGTTTTAATGATTTTTTTGACTGTAAAATAATGCTCTCAAAAGGAAATAGAGAGTAACAAAAAATGATTTAATGATTTTAATATCTGTTAAATAAAAACCTTCTCACAAGAAAATGGACATTTAAGGTAATATCTCTCTGACATCGCTCTGACATTGTGGTTCCTCGGATGAACTAGTAGTACTTGAGTTATGCTGAACATTACCTTTATGATGAATTCATTATGTCATTATGTTCTGATTCAATCAAAAAGGCTGAAAAGTTATGATATCAACAAGGTATCTCACGATTTGGGCATTTTCAAAATTTCTTAACAGTCAAATACTTTTTACATCACTTAGTAAATTTGCAGTATTTAATTGTCCTTCAATAGAATATCAGACTTTAGCATATTTAGGATTTTATAAATTATGACCATTCTGTCTGATAAAGAAGGAAATATAGAGAGAAAATAAGGACTACAATTTTTTTCTAACAAAAGAATTTGATATTTTTCAGTCAATTTTGATGTGCTTTGTTTACAGTAAGATGATAAATACTGCTTAATACAATTTTTAGGTGTTCTTGGGAATAATTCATTACTTTCAATGAAAACATTTGACATGAAGGCTATTCCTTTAATCCATTCCCACACAAATTTTTTTAGACTGGTCCAAATTGAAAAAAGCTGCCGATGAAAATTTCAAGTTGGTGAAATTTTAAATTATTTCGTCTTTTAAATAGAAATCATTGTGGATAATGAAGAAATGGCCAATTCTTAATTCTCAACAATGATTTCCAAAGCTTTCTTTTTGAGGGGCGTAAAAATGCGGGATAGTTTGGGAAAGGGTTAAGCAAATGTTGAACTAGCTTAATTGCCTAAAGATGGTTCTTTTGGTTCTCATTGAGCTGCTCATTGATCTTAAGACTAGTACATCTTACTAAATCTTAATAAGATTCTTAAGAATCTCACCCTGAATAACACACTTCTACTGATATAGAGAATAACTGACCAAACTTGGCTGTCAATCAAAGAATCAATCAACCAATCAAATCATTAATTCAAATCACAAGTGGCATTGGCCATTATTTATAAAATAATGCTGTTTAACCCTTGTCATGCTGAACCCGGAATATTCCGGTTTTTGCAGGAGGTATAGACAAAGATCAGCCTGCACATAAGTGCAGTCTGATCTTAGTCTACACCTCCTTTCTCTCCTTTTCAAACCAGAGTTGTTCATGAAAATAATTTTCAAAAGAAGTATTAAAGATCAAAAACAAGGACTACCAGTGCTTTGATTTTAATGCAATTCTGAAAAGATTTTATTCAGCATGACAAGGGTTAATATCGAAGTTGAACTTCCTGTCTAAATCAATAGACGTTGCTAGGGGAGTCAGTGGGCGGGGCCAGTGATCTGTCAATTATTTGTTTCATTTAAGAGATGAAGAGAATTTTTTTTGTTTTCATGGAGGTATGAACTGAAAAACCTAATCACACTGTATGAATACGCGAAGCGGATTCATACATTGTGTGATTAGTTTTTCGGTTCATACCTCCATGAAAACAAAAAATATTCCCTTCATTTCTTATAATTTAATAGTATCGAGCAAAAAAACAAAAAGCTTTACAAATTTTGATACCTTTTTGTATGGGACTATTTTGTGCGGAAGCATTCAAAATGGCTGTGCGCTCAAAATTTTGTTCATAAAGGTATGAATTAATTTTTTCAACCAATCAGAACGCCCATTTTTGATAGACGAAACTAAAAATTAAATTATTGTAAGATCAATTTATCTTTCATTGAGTGAACAGCAAAAGCTATTTTTTTACTTTTCACCAGCTGTTATTGATTTCAAAATAAAAGATATATTGATCTGGAAATGGAAAAGGTAACAAACATTTTCCTTTTTTCAAAGCAAGAAGAGATATTTATTATTTTTCCAAAGAAAATCTCTGTATGAGTTTCCCTTTGCATGTGAATTAACCCATTCCAACTCAATCCCTCCTTTTTACGCCCTTCAAGAAAAAAACTTTCGAAAACATTGTGGAAAATGAAGAAATTGCTTGTATCAATTTGAAATTGTCGTCTGCAGCTTCTTTCAATTTGGACCAGTCTAAAATTTTGCTGTGTGGGAATGGGTTAGGTGGCAACTAGTAGATGATATCAGTGTCTGTTTCAACTGAGATGACTTCAACAGAAAAAAAAAATTTAAAGCTGAAAATTTAACCATTTCCTGTTTTGTAAAAGTTTAGACCTGTCCAAATTCAAAGGTTATACAGACGACAATTCAAAGTCAATTTTCCTTGGAAAATAATCTTTCAATAGGATTGAAAATCTTGTGGAATAAGAAGGAATTGCTTGTTGCTTATTCAACAACATTTTCTCAAGCATACAAACACAGGGACGTAAAAATCAAGGATTAAACAGGAAAGGGTTGATTAAACGATTTGTTGTAGATTGTTGATTATGCAGCAGAATTTCATACCTTAGATAGAGCCCTCATGAGTGGCTCATTGTCCTGCATTCTACCAGCAGTATCTATCAGCACAACATTTATACGGCAATCACGAGCTGAAATATACACAGTGCACGTGTAACATTAGAGGTCTAGAATTGAGTAAAGCCAGTCTAAGCCCATTTCCAGGAGCAAAATTTTATCTTTCACTTATATCGTCTTAGAAGTGAAAGATGACAATTTTTAGTTGATGAAACCTTAAAAAGTATTTGTCTTTAAGGGTAGAAAATGTGGATAATGAAGAAATTGCTTATTACAATCAATTTATTCCTTTTCCATAATGTTTCTCAATCATTTTTCTTGAAGTAAAAAAGCAGGATGATGTGGGTTAAATATCTACCATGTTGTTTCCTACTGAGAGTGCCCTAATTTTTCAATTTAGACTGTAATTCGGAGACTAAACTTATGACATAATTTCCATAAAATTGCTAATTAAAAATTAGCATTTACAGTCATACATAACCCCAAAAATACTGTATATAGTATGATGTCCCCCCCCCCCTCCAACTATACAGTATCAAATTGTAACTTATCAGCCAGCCTAAAATTTACAGTCTCTTAGAAAATGATTATCTAACAAAAGAACAAGGCAAATGTTAACAAACACATAAAAAGGAGATAAAGAGAGGTTTTTTTTTGTTCATTGAGGATTAAAAAGAAAAACGGAATTACAATGTATGAAGCTGCAAAGAGGATTCATAAAAAAGTTTAATTAGAATGTTATTTGCATACATCAATGAAAAAAATCTCTTAATTTCTTATATTATATCAAAAACATCACAGAGGAAAAAGAAACACCAGTTTGGGACATTTTTTTAAGAACTACTTTTTAGGGGACCATAAAGAATAGTTTGGTACTCAAAATTAACTTGAGTACAAATTTGAAACAAATTTTTCAGCAAATCAAAATGTTGAAATTATAATAGACAAAACTAAAATTAAAATATATATCTTACCATAATTTATAGCCTCCATAGCGATTCCAGCAGCATCTTTTCCGTAACCTTTCTCATACAGCTGAACCATCTGGTTACCATTGTGTTTGCTGGGTGGGTGGAGAGCATTCAACTTTCTTGTGTGTGTACGGAGCTGCTCTACAGCTCCTGCACGGAATGTATCACAGGCAGCTATCAAAACACTGAATCCATTCTCTATCAGCCAGAAACAAATCTACACAAGTAAAATACAAGTTAGCTTTAAACTCATTGTTGTTGACCAGCTTGATTATCAGGCAATTAACTGCAGTTTTACATTGTGAATCAATAATTTTTAGAAAAGAAAGGATAATTTTTTACTTAAGTAAAAAACATTCAGGTAAGCAATGCATTGTAATTTGCAAAAGGTTTTTTTTTTGCCTGAAAATTAAGTAAAGAGACTGACTATACAAAATTTGATGATAAATTGGTCTGTTTTTTTTTCTTATGAGAGTGTGTGTGTGTTTAGAATTGACAAACTTCACAATTAAGACTACCCAACTTATATACCCATTTTCACAGAACCATGAGTTCAAGCTATTTCTTCATTTTACACAATATTTTCTATACAGAAAGTTGAAAAAATCTAAAATTTCATACATTTTAAATTGTTGTCTGCAACTCCTTTCAGTTTGGACTAGTCGTTTTGTAATGGGTTGAATTTAGTAGGGACATGGTCAAATGTTATCTGGAGTTACTGTTCAGTCTTACCTTAGCTAGATTTGTACTCTTGCCAACTCCATTTACTCCACAAAATGTCACACAGTAGGGTCTGTTCTTTTGTTTACAGTCCATCGCATCTCGCAAAATATCAACACGTCTTTTTGGTGACAGAATCTGAACACAAGACTCTTGTAGGGTCGACTTGACAGTACTGGAGATACCTGAAAGTCGAATATGATGATAATGCAGTGCTCATGTTTGACCTGTAAACCAGGGTTTTAACCCTCACAAAACTGAAAATAACCTCTTATTATCCTTAGGAAATTTCTCTCATGTGTCATTTTGAAACCCATGAGAAAGTTTCAAAGAGTCAAAACAAGAAATTTAGTCCCAAAAGAATTACAGACAATCATCATATATACTTTTCAGATTAATATGAATTCTGCCTGTTGACACTTAACATTAAAATTCATGCTAATACTGAACCTGGAATATTCCTTTTCGGCAGGAGTTATAGACAAAGATCAGCCAACATTATCTTAGTCCACACAACCTGCTTGTCCATGAATTCAAAGCTGTTTAAAGGATAAATTTTCACAAATAAATGTTATTCTGCAATTTGTTTTTCGAGTACTTTTGGCCCTTAGATTTTGATAAAATTGTGTAGCATGATAGGGGTTAATATCCCTTGATTATAACTTTTAGACACTTTTAACCCTTTCCTGTTTTGCAAAATTTTAGACCTGTCCAAATTCAAAGGTTTTGCAGACGAAATTTGAATGTGGATTTAATTTGAACAATATGTGTTTGTGAAATACCATGCCCCCGAAACAGGGTGATTTTTATTGGTTTTTATGCCCCCGCATCGATAGATCGGGGGCATATTGTTTTACCGGTGTCCATCTGTCCGTCTGTCTGTCTGTCCGTCTGTCTGTCTGCAAAACATCCAACTAAACATTTTCCTATAACTTCAACCCTAATTAAGATACAATGCTAATATTTGGTATGTAGTTAGGTCTCAACAAGGCGCAACTAGGGAAGGTCATTTCATCAAGGTCAAGGTCAAAATTTTAACCCTTTTCCCTAAAACGTTACTTAAAAACTTAACCTGCCAACGAAACATTTTTCTATAACTTCATCCCTAATTAAGTTACAATGCTAATATTTGGTATGAAGTTAGGTCTCAACACGGCGCAACTAGGGACGGTCATTTCATCAAGGTCAAGGTCAAAATTTTAACCCTTTTCCCTAAAACGTTACTCAAAAACTTAACCTGCCAACTAAACTTTTTCCTATGACTTCATCCCTAATTAAGTTACAATGCTAATATTTGGTATGAAGTTAGGTCTCAACAAGGCGCAACTGGGGAAGGTCATTTCATCAAGGTCAAGGTCAAAATTTTAACCCTTTTCCCTAAAACATTACTCAAAAACTTAACCTGCAAACTAAACCTTTTCCTATAACATCACCCCTAATTAAGTTACAATGCTAATATTTATTATGTAGATATGTCTCAACAGGGTGCAACTGGGAAAGGTCATTTTATCAAGGTCATGGTCAAATTTTTAACCCTTTTCCCTAAAATGTTACTCAAAAACTTAACCTGCTGACTAATCATTTTCCTATAACTTCATCCCTAATTAAGTTACAGTGCTAATATTTATTATGTAGATAGGTCTCAACAGGGCGCAACTGGGGAAAGTCATTTCATCAAGGTCAAGGTCAAAATTTTAACCCTTTTTCGTAAAACAAAGAAATGAAATCAATAAAAATCACCCTGTTTCGGGGGCATGGTGTTTCACAAACACATCTTGTTATTTCATTGTTTAAGGGAAAAGGGTTAAAATTTTGACCTTGACGAAATGACCTTCCCCAGTTGCGCCTTGTTGAGACCTAACTACATACCAAATATTAGCATTGTAACTTAATTGGGGATGAAGCTATAGGAAAAGGTTTAGTTGGCAGGTTAAGTTTTTGAGTAGTGTTTTAGGGAAAAGGGTTAAAATTTTGACCTTGACCTTGATGAAATGACCTTTCCCAGTTGCGCCATGTTGAGACGTAACTACATACCAAATATTAGCATTGTAACAGTTATAGGAAATTGTTTAGTTGGCAGGTTAAGTTTTTGAGTAATGTTTTAGGGAAAAGTGTTAAAATTTTGACCTTGACCTTGATGAAATGACCTTCCCCTGTTGCGCCTTGTTGAGACCTAACTAAATACCAAATATTAGCATTGTATCTTAATTAGGGATGAAGTTATAGGAAAATGTTTAGTTGGCAGGTTAAGTTTTTGAGTAATGTTTTAGGGAAAAGGGTTAAAATTTTGACCTTGACCTTGATGAAATGACCTTCCCCAGTTGCGCCTTGTTGAGACCTATCTACATACCAAATATTAGCACTGTAATTTAATTAGGGTTGAAGTTATAGGAAAATGTTTAGTTGGAAGTTTTGCAGACAGACGGACAGACTGACAGACAGATGGACATACGGACACCGGTAAAACAATATGCCCCCGATCTATCTATGCAGGGGCATAAAAATGACCATGCATTAGGACAGAAAATATTGTGGAAAAGGAAGAAATTGCTTGTTACAAGCGATTTCTTCTTTTTCCACAATGTTTTCTCAAGCATAAAAGTGCAGAGACGTAAAAACCAGGGATTGTACAGGAAAGGGTTAAAATGAAGAAACTGCTGGTTACAGTCATATTCTTCATTATCCACAATACTGTCTACCCAATATGTAAAGAAAATCCAAAATTTCATAAGATTTAAATTGTCATCTGCAATACCTTTCAATTTGGACCAGTCTAAATTGTTGCTGTCTAGTAATGGGTTAAAACAGGTTTCAATATAAACTTACTGCTGAATGTCCCGAGGACCTTCCCATTTAATTTAGCTCCAACAGAGTCGCATAGCTTCTCTGCAATGTCTGCTGCAACATTTTTGGCTGAAAATAGGCAGTATAAAAATTTGCTATGAAAAAAGAAGAAATATCTTGTAATAAGCAAACAATTTCTTCTTTCGGAACAAAGTTTTTTTTATATTTCATGGAACTTATAATTCAATTCATACACATTTTGAATTGTCCCTAATAAACTGTAATTATAACACACAAGTTTCCAAACCAACAAAAAAGCCCAGTATTAATGTCAACAACATCTGAGCTCAATGTTAACTTCTGGTCTAAATAAATTATTTAATTGGTCGATCATTTGTTTGACAGCCTTGATCTGTTAATTGGCATGTAAAGACACGTAACTGTCATTATCCAGTCTATTACCATCCACTGGCACCAATCAAAGCAGAGAGTTGTACTTTAGCCCATTGCAGAAAAATCTTTCTTGATTTGCCTGGTAAGATATTTCTTTTTAAACCCAACAGAAATGAATTGCTTGACTGATTTATCAATCAATATTTTCCATCATTGTTGGTATCTGTCATATCAATCAAGGAAGAAGATAATTTGTTCATAGTTATCAAACAGAGGAATTGCATGCAGATACCATGCTCTGATTTAGTGAAAATTCCAAGTTAGAAAAGAGGCACAACTCTTACATTAACACATATAGAGTAACCTTCATTGATCAACTGGATTTCTCTTGTGATAAAATACATGCTGAGTTTCAAGAATAGATTTTCACTAATAACAATGATATGACCCAAGTTAAAGATTTTATCTTCAAAAATGCCTACTACATCATCAATAACTGCGCCATCATTGACGGCAGCAAGGTGACTGCAGTACCTTGACTGTTTGTGAAAAAAGAGCCTAGCTTAAGAAAGATTTGCTTTCTGTCTATTTTAGCAGTATTCTGTAACCTATCATTATTCTGCAGTTTGTAAGGTAGAAAAAGTGAAGATACACATTTTTTTAACCTCTAACTACAAACATTTCACATCATGAAAAACTAATTCAATGGTATTGTTAAAACTTCTCTAACCAATAAGATGTTCCTTCATCTTGTCCAGTACAGGCTGAAGATCATCCTCAGTCAGCATTTTAGACCCGACCAGATTCTTGAACATTGAGAACATCCCTCCTGTACTTTTTTTCGTCCTGAAAATATATAATCGGAAGTTTTACAGAGGAGAATTGTTTGTTTTAGTGTAAAATCAATCTATCTTTCATTTCATGAACAACTAAATCTATAGTTACACAAGTGGCGGGGCAACAAGTGAACATATGCTCTAGTTGTTCATGAAATGAAAGATAAATCAATGTTACTTGAACAAGAGCACCGCCTACAATCGGCTGTTGGATGCTTGACAGTGGACAAAATACATCTAGTTATCCCCCTTGATAGTATAGGTTGCTCTTTTGATAGTGAACAAGTGTGCCAAGTTTCAAGTGAATGCCTTCAGTAGAACCAGAGATATCACAAAATGTCAAAGTTTTTGTATGACAATAACAACAACAAGGACGACAATGAGGATGACACCAAGGCTTTAGCATTACCTTGGGTTTTCTCCGAGCTAAAAAATAAACAATTAGTCTATTTCTTCAATGCAAAAAGAGACAAAATATGATATTTTCTTTTGGAGGGTGTGTGTGTGTGTGTCAAATAGCATATGAATTACATCGTAACCTAATGATGTTACCAAAGTCTTTGGTTCCGGGTCAACAACATTCAGTAGTGAAATGAACAAAAGCAGGACTTAATCTACTAACACTGTGAGTTTATCATTTTGATAAAGTTTTCACTAAAAACCGTATTTGAAAATTAGCGCTGCTATAGAAATCATTTTTTTTATCGCACCAAATTTCTTTTAAGGAATCTGGTAGAGGTCACCAAAAGTTCCTGTTAAATTTGGTTGAAATTCATCCAACAGTTTCTGTGAAAGATTTTTTGAAGAAAAGTTTTACAGATGCATGTACAGATTGACTACTTACAACCACAACACAATCACAATAGCAACGGTGGGTTTAGGCCAGTGAAGTTAAAACATTTGAATTTTGTCATGCATTTGTACTGTAAGAGAACTTTGAACTCCGACATTAGCCAACATTAATGCAAAGCATTTCTGTCTATTTGCTAATGTTTTTCAACTTAAATGTCTTGACTACAGCTTATTCAAACAACCAAACCATTTTAGTTTTTCATGAGGCTGGCAATACAATTTGAAAAATAGCATTGTTTATTATCTAAGAGGAACTTTCTGTGGGAGTTCAGTGGGCAAAGCCAGTGATCAATCATTTATTTCAATTAGAACTAGTCTACAATGTTTTTGTCCTGTAAATAGTTAACCCTTTCCTGTTCAATCCCTGGTTTTTACGTCCTTGTGATTTTATTTTTGAGAAAACGTTGTAGAAAAAGAAGAAATTGCTTGTTACAAGCAATTTCTTTTTTTTTGTACGTTTTCTACTCTTCCAAGTGGTTATTCTTTTGATAAAATCCACTTCAATTTTTCGTCCGCAAAACCTTTGAATTTAGACTGGTCTAAAATTCTGCAAAACAGGAAAGGGTTAAATAAAACTCTTACTCATAAGTCTTTATTTCCTCTTCCTCCTCACTTTCCTCCTCTGATTCTGTCTCAATATTCCTCAGTTCTCCTCCCATTGTACCAACAAACTCCATCTAAACAAATATACAAACAGCTAGAGCTAAAGGGAAATATAAACCTGACTACCATATTTTCATCACAAGACAGCTCTTTGCCACAATATACATAATCAAAACAAAGTATGAACATGTTCATGCTTTGTTTTGATTTTGCATGTTATTGCAAATACTTATCATACAGGGGATCAGTTACCTATAGGTTACTTCAATGGACTGTTTGCCATAATCATGTAGTTTCACAGTCTAAAGTCAGCTATCTATTGAGTAAAAACAATAAAACAATCTGAATCATGAAACAGCATAATCAACAAATAACTATGTGACACAATTTCTTCTGATTTATTGATTGTATTGAGTTTAACCCTTTCCCGTTTTTTCGAAATTTTAGACTAGTCCAAATTGAAAGAGGTTGCAGACGACAATGACAACTGGATGCTATTTGAAATGAACCCATCCTACGTGGTAGAAAATATTGTGGAAAAAGGAGAAATTGCTTGTTTCAAGCAATTTCTTCTTTTTCTACAATGTTTTCTCAAGTATAAAATCACAGGAACGTAAAATCCCGCATTTGAACGGGAAAGGGTTAATCCCACTTCAAAAAGATTTCATTTGAATTTCAATTGATGCATGTCTAAATGTCAAATATCAGAATCGATAGCAAGCAATTTCTCCTTTTCATAAAAAGTTTTCCAAAGTAACTTTACCTCAGGTTTTCATAGTGCAGGACCATGCATTAATATACATGCAATAATTTAAGTTCTTCTGTGACCTAGAGCTTAAAGCAAAATGATGTAAACACTAACAGGAACCATATTGGCATTTTAACAACACTTGTTAGGTTTAATTAATTTAATCTGTGATATTTCCTTTGACCTATTCTACCCCAAACCTTCAGTGCTTTTCCAAGTTTTTTGGCAGTATTTGTGTAGAGCTTTAAGATCATAGGTCAGGTAGTTCATAAGCATGAGTGCAATTCTTTTTCTTAGCCCATTCCCTTGAGTTTATACTTTTTGAGGCTCCAAAGAAAAAACAAGAGCCATGTCGGACATGGCCATCCCCCGCCTTAAAAGCTTGATAGTTAACTGAAGCCAGTTAGATTTAGGCTTCTTGTGCACTGCATTTCTTCTCAATGAGTTCGATAATAGCTATTATACTTTCAGAGATATGCTCAGGACAAAATCTAAGTCTTTAAAAGAACAAAGGGCAATAACTCGAAAATTATGCAAGCAAGAGTTGTGGTTCTTGTGCATTGCACTTTTCCTCAACGAGATCTATCCACCTATGAAGTTTCAAGTTAATAGCTATTATACTTTCAGAGATATGCGCTGGACAAAATCTTAGTTTTAAAACAACAAAGGGCAATAACTCGAAAAATTATGCAAGCAAGAGTTGTGGTTCTTGTGTACTGCACTTCTCTTCAATGAGATGTATCGACATATGAAGTTTCAAGTTGATAGCAATTATACTTTAAGAGATATGCTCCAGAGAAGTTTAGTGACGGAAGGACAGAATGACGGAAACAGAGGGGGATAAAAAGTTTAGGAACATTGTGGACAATGAAGGAATTGCTTGTTTCAAATAATTTCCTCATTATCCACAAAGCTTTCAACCTTAAAAGACATAAAAATAAGATTTCATCAACTTGAAATTGTTATCTGCAACTTCTTTCAGTCTAAAATTTGGTAGTTTGGTAATGGGTCAAACAAATTCAAACTTTGACCATGATTTTTGACCATATTATCAAGAAACCTAAAAGACAGCTACTTGCATCATTGGGAAATGATTTTAACCTGTTACCAGACAAAATCTTTTAGACTGGTCCAAATTGAAAGAAGTTGAAGACGACATTCCATTGTACTTTAAATGTGGAATATAAGCCCTAACTAAAGTATATCTCCTTTTCCTACAAAGTTTTCTACAAATATCATTCTGTAGGGTATCAAAAACCAGAATAGTGAAGTGACTGAAGTTAGAATTATAAAACAACCATACAGCAGCTAGTTACGTTATTCACATTCCCAATGAATTAATAAATTCACCTCTTCTTCTCCGACTAGATTTTCATCTCCGTTCAAAGACTGATCACCAGTATCTCCTTTTCCATCAGTGTAGTCCAATGTAGCTAGATCTTTACTATTTCCTGCTAAATCCCATTTAGTCATTTTCTTTCCTTTCTTTTTGGCTTCTGGTGTTGGTCTATTTGAGAAAGACAACACAATCAAAAATTGACATTTATAAAAGGTCATAGAGTGGAATATATCCATTGAATATTTTTTATATTATAACAGTGACATCACACTAGTGTAATATTAAACTGGTGATATCACACTAGTGTAATATTAAACTGGTGATATCATACTAGTGTAATATTAAACTGGTGATATCACACTAGTGTAATATTAAACTGCTGATATCACACTAGTGTAATATAATACTGGTGATATCACACTAGTGTAATATTATACTGGTGATATCACACTAGTGTAATATTAAGCTGGTGATATCGCCAGGGTTCTCCCCAGAATTTTTTTAAGGCGTAGTGGCAAATGCGCGGCGTATTGTCTGTTAACATCTTGGTATGACTATACATAATAAAGGTCATTAAAAGTGCTTTTTAGCTTGATTATTGACATCTTGTTGTTTTATTGAGAGTTATTCTTGAATTATATTCTTCAACTTTTTAATCATTATAAGTTGATTTATCTATTCTGAGGCTTATTTTGATACCAACCAATTGTGACATTACTCAGCTTACTTCAACTCTCTATCCTATTTGTTGGAAAGGGCACTAAATTATCTCATAAAAAGGATGTGAAAAGGAAAGATAATGAAAGAATATACCCAAAAGTCTCATGAGTAAAAAAAAGTGTCAAGTGCTTGTCTATTAGATAGGATTAGCTTTTCATGCTTGGCCATTTTATCAAGTCTATCCAAAAATCATATCCTTGAGGACTCTTTAAAAAAGCATGGAGTGTTGGATTGACGAAAAATGCCCTTCATCAGAAAAAAATAGAAAATATTATCAGTAATTTCAATAAATGTATTTATAAGGTTCCTGTGTGAAATACCTGGTTTCATTTTCAAATTTTGCATCTTAAAGAGCTCCATTAGATTCTCTGTGTAAAATTTGAAATGCTCATTATTTGCCCATTCAGAAGCCTTCGACTGTCTGACACTATAACTATTCTTCTAACAGTACTTTCAGATATTTGATTTCAATAAGTTAATAAAAAATGTATAATATATCAGCAGTGTCCAACCTTATTTCTCAAATTATAACATGAAACTTGATCAAATTTATTAAACAAGTGTCTTTACTCTTCTCTTCTTTAAGTGATTTCAGCACTTTGATTTTCAAAAGAGGATTTTGTTTTCCAAATATTATAGCATGAATGATCTTTTCCTGATTCTAAATAATTATTAAATTATTACTTTTTATAAAAAGAAATCCCTAATTAGTCTAAGGCATTCTTTTCTTGAAGTGCTTTCAGCACTTTGATTTTTATGGGGGTATTATTTCTTTTTGGGTAAAAAACATGAGAGGATGAGATATGATTAGATGAAAACTAAAAGTATAATAATTTTTTTCATCAAACTTTTAAAACAGATTTATTAAAAAATGGGTTGAACAAACAAGGGTACGAATGTTTGAGATAATGCCCTCCATGTTGGATAAAAATAAATGGACTTATTCCAGAAGATACATGTGTGTAATTATTAAACTGAGTTGAAAACAAGAGCTTAGTATAACTAGGATGGCTTCTATACAAATCTGTCTTTATTATTTTGGCAAATTCTCGTAAGGAAAAAAGATCGCGAAAAGGGTATGTTTTCAGCGATCAATGTATGAAATAAACTGACCCAATAAATCTTTCCTTCAAAAAATTAAATTTTAAACCACTGTGGCTTTAGTTTGATAGTTGTCACATCAAATAACCACATCTTTTACTTTTAACTAGACCAATCTCAGCCGAAGTGACAATTTTCCGGAACCGGGTCGCCATTTTGAATTCATTGTTTACATATTGGTACCTATCATGCTTGGTGACTGATAGCGAGGTACCAGTGGGAAACGCGAGAAAAAATCGATAATCACCAATTAGTAAGAGTGCAAGGGTCTTATCAATAGAAATGTTATGTAATACGTGGTATACAACATTATATATAAAGAGCCTGTGTTGTCCGCGCTTCTGCAGCCAATTTTAATGGTTTGCTTTACCATTTCTTCTGCTTGAAATTAAGCCGTATCGGTGACCAAATTTAAGCGTATCGGCGATCTGAAGGCATATCGGCAAACTCTCTTAATTAATGAAGGCGTATCGGGGCCGATACGCCATAATGGCCTGGGGAGAACCTTGGATATCGCACTAGTGTAATATTATACTGGTGATACCACACTAGTGTAAAAACTATTCAAACACGCTGAAGCCTTCATTAATGTCTTTTTGTTACACAAATAATAATGTCATAATGTCTTTGATTGTATCATTTTACTAGCAGTGTTATGTTTCCCAATTTCATCAGTAAAAATTTGCAATAATTTTGGTTATATCAGAGTGGTTTTATTGATTAACCCTTGCCATGCTAAGCCCGTAATATTCTGGTTTTGGTAGTAGGGATAGACAAAGATCAGCCTGCACATAAGTGCAGTCTGATCTTAGTCTAAACCTCCTGTTTGTTTGTTTTTTTATGCCAGAGTTGCTACTGAAATTAAATTCCATAAGAAATATTGATGGTTGAGAAACAAGTCCTAACCCTTTGATTTTAATGTCATTCCAAAATGGATTTATTCAGCATGACTAGGGTTTATTACAAAAAATTTAGGCTATATTATGGAAAGAAAATTGGATTTGTCATCTAAAGCAAATTAATAATCAGCAAAACCCCTTTTTGTCTGTTTATAGATGACTTATCCATTCATTTGGTATTCCATGACCACTCATTTACTATTCTATACATATCCTAGGTCTGCTTACATATACAAATACGTAGCAAAACTGAATCAAGTCTTATGTATGCCATGAATTGATTTAATTTGAAAATTAACCATACAGTAGGGTAGAAAATATTGAAGAAAAAGAAGAAATTGCTTGTTACAATGTTTTCTCAATTATGATAATCAAAGGGAAGTAAAAACCAGGAATTGAACAGGAAAGGGTTAATGTTATACCTCTATGACAAAAAAAAAATTCTCTTTATCTCTCAACCGATTACCTCACAACAATGCAGCATAGTTTTCCTTTTTTAACACTTTTTCAAACTTATTTGGCTTGATTTTCCAGTTTTAGCATACTTAGAAATGTAGTTGATAACTTCATTAAATGTCAGGCTTTATATGTTATGGGCTTAACCGCTTACCACGCGACAAAATTTTAGACTGGTCCATAATAAAATGAGTTGAAGATGATAATTTCAAGTAGATAGAATTTGAAAATACCTCTGCCTTTCATGGTAGAAAACAATGTGGAAAATGCAAAAAAAGCAATTTCTAAATTTTCCACATTGTTTTCCTGAATACTTTTTTTCTAGAAAGGTGTCAAAAAGCAGAATTGTGTAAGAATGTGATACATATTGTTGGAAATAGTGTACGTCGATGTGCTGTCATTTTTACCACCACTGTGATTATGTCATGTCATGGAAGTTACTTCAACTTCATCGTTTTTTTGTGTATTGTTTTGTAATTGAAGGGAATGTTGGTTAAAAGGTCGAACCTGAAACACAATGCAAAAGTTTATTCAATCTTATCCATTATACGTGTTTTCGTTAAATATACTCCCTACTTTTCAGCAGCTGGCGATTTCTTTTTCTTGGCACCAAACAGCCTTTCTCTGTTTTTCCTTATTGTTTCCTCATCCAGCTCACCATTACTAGTAGCCAGGGGGGCTGATGTGGTTTTGCTGACTGCAGGCTCCTTGATTGTCACACCTGGTAAAGAGCATAAACTTATTCATAACCTATATCATCAAATAACCATCTTGGTGAAGTGGAGAGTATCGTCTGATGCCAGGGTTAGTTCTCAACCTGGTTGACACTTTTATTTTCAACAAATTTCCTTATTGTAGCAAAACAGCCATTCCATCATATTTATTATTCAAATCTTTATAAGTGGCCTCCCCCTTGCTCATTAAAAGCTTTTTTTTTTATCATTTTCCACATTGTTTTCTACCCATATAGACAAGGGCATTTAAAATTCTATTATGGCATGTGAATATGGCTCTATAAATAAAATTCAATCTAAGCATGGTTAAATATATGTAAACCACACTTTTAAAGTAGGTCAAGCATGGAATTTCAAGCTGTGCTGTTTTCGGAGAAAACCCGAGGTATTGTATTCACCTTGATGTGCGTCTGTGTTGGTGTTGGTGTGACAAACTTTAACCTTGGTCATAACTATGTTGTTATTGAAGATATCCTCATGAGACTTGGCATGTGCTTTCTAGAGCTATCTAGACCATCAAGGGGGATAACTCTAAAGGTGTTTTTGTAAGAGCTATGCCCCTTTTTGACTTAGAATTTTTGCATTATTGAGCACCTGCTGCCAAGTGTTGGCACCTGTGGGGGGTGCTCTTGTTTAATTTCATTGTATGCAACAGGTCATAGCGTTTCTTTGTGAATCGAAATCTGTTTGCATTTTTTGCTTTTTTATCACCTTGATAAAATGAAATATCAAAAGTCAGCAGAAAAGAATGACTAACTTCTCAGTTTTTCTGTTGTTGTTTTCCATTAGGATAGAAATTTATCAGGTTTCTCAGCCACAACCGGAATATACCAAGGAAGACCAGATACATTGTATCAATACTAATGCATGCAAGTATTATCTATTCTGTATGTAGGAAATTGTATACATGAGTAAACATTGTTATGCCAGTAAAGTTTGGTATTACGGTATTATCTTCTATAGCCACAGATGCCTTGAATTTGCTTTGATATTTTAAGATAAAATTTGAAGGCCTGTGCTTATTTAACGCCATCATCATGAGTGGTTTCGGAGAATGAAATATCACTTTGATATCACACATTCCTCCTGTAATTAATTATGCAATGGTTTATCAAATTTATAATAATTCTGTATCTATCAACCATCAGTGGGATTTTGATGGTTAATTTGCAATTAAGTTAATTTTTTTATAACCAATGGTCAGAATTTGTTAATTTGGAATTCTGTCAACTTGAAATCATTGTTTGCAACTTCTAAATTGTTCATTGATTACATAACCTACTTTTAACTGGTTTATTTTCTTTCCCCTTTCCTCCTTTCTTCGGTTCTTCTTTTTTATTCTCAATCATTGACTTGACTGACTTCTTTGACTTCTCAGACTCTTCAAACGTTTTCATTACCCTGAAAATACAATAATGTTTTTATTTAACCCTTTACAAAAAAATTTTTTATACGGGTTCAAAATGAAAGGAGATGCAAATTACATTTCCAAGAGTGCTAAAATTGGAGTATTAAGGCCAAATAAACAGAAAACAATGTGAGAAAAGTGGGAATTGCTTCTTACAATTTCTCCTTTTTCCACAGAGTTTTGCATAATTCTATTTCTTATGGGTGTCAAAAACTTGGATTGTTTTGTAATGGTTTAAAATGTGATCAATAAAAGTTGCAAGGCATAGCAGTTTAACCCATTCCCACACAGTTACGCTTTTGACACCCCTCATACAAAATGCTTGTAACAAGCAATTTCTTCATTATCCTCAATGTTTTCAAATCCAAAATTAAGAAGATTTTTCAATTTTCATCTACTTGAAATCATCATGTGAAACTTTTTTCAAAATGGACAAGCCCAAAAATTTTGTTGAGTGGTAATGGGTAAAACCTAAGTGCAAAACATCTCTGACAGACTACTGGCGATAATTTAATGGCCCAAAACTTGTTTTCACAATCCTTAAATATGAATGAAGTGATAAAACTTGGTAGAAAAAGAAGGAATTGCTTATTGGGTTTTTCTTCTAAAATTGTGACCTCATTTCTATTTCTAATTCAACTTTAAAGTTGTGGCTTTATTTCTATGACTTTTTCCCTTCACCTTTATTAAATATTACATTTTATAACACAGTCTAACCTGAAAATTGAAAAATAGAATCAGAAATTTACAAACCTTTTGGAAATCCAAATACAGTAATAGATATGATGGTACAGTCCAATCTTAACCCTTTTCTGTCGAATCCCAGGCTTTTAAGTCCCTTTGACTTTATAATTAAGAAAACATTGTAGAAAAAGACGAAATAGCTTGTAACAAGCAATTTCTATCTTTTCCACAATATTTTCTACATTGCTGAATGGTTATATATCAAACTAAATCCACTTAATATCTTTAATTTGGACAGGTCTAAAATTTTGTAAAACAGGAACGGGTTAAACTACTGGTTATAATCAAATGATAATGTATCAGTTCAATAAAAAATACCATGAGTTTTTTACAGTAATGAAGTTGCAAAAAGCTTTTGGAATTATGAGGTTAGTTTTTGTGCCATTTATAAAACAAGGACTTTTATACCTTCCCTTCTGTGCTTCTTTTCTGTTTGCTTGTTCAATATCAAAGAGAATTCTATCAAAGTCCTGTCTAAATTCAAAACTTCCTCCAACAGTACCATTCTGTAAATCATCCTTGTATTTATTGCGGAACTCTAGCTGTATGGCATTCAAGAACTTGTCAATGTAAGACAGCTGCAAGATCTTTTGATATGCAACCTGTGGATGGTAAAATAGGACATTTATAGGCTCCTGTAAACATACATTTATGCCAAGAGCTGTTCATTACATCAAAAAATGCTTGTGGCATGTATAGATAATGGAATATTTCAATTTTTGAGGATGTCTTAGTAGCATGGAGAAGGACGTTTCTATCAACTCTAAATCCCAGGATATGCGCTAGCATTTGAATTTGAGGAGTCATTGACTCCTTATCTTGGAATTCTAGGGATCAAACTATTTCAATAGAGAAATTACAAAAAAAGACGAATCATTTGAGTAAATTTGAAGGTTTCAGTGTAATAAAACATTTTCATAACATATACAGTAAGCAATTAATTTGTATAATCTTCAATACTACGTAGTATACACAATTGGAAAATTGAGGGTTAAAAAAAATAGACATTGTCTCAGAACGAACTAATACCCCCCAACAGTGCTTGTCCATTTACAAGTGCTATCCGCCAAAGGGCCGTAACAAAAAATGCCTTTAATTAAAAGGCCATAACTCCGTCAAAAATCAATGGACCATAACCAATATAGAATATGCACATGTCTGACTTATACCGAGTGTTTCTGTGACATTCTAATCAAATCCGTCCAATGGTTGCTGAGAAATTGAGCGGACACGATTTTTCACCAAAAGACCATAACTCCGCCAAATATCAATGGACTGTAACCAAAATATAATATGCATATCTCTGCTTGATGCTGATTATATGAGTGAAGTTTAAATCAAAGCCGCCCAATGGTTGCCCAGAAATTGAGCAGACACGAAAAAGCTACAGACAGACGGACCAACCGATCGACAGACTGTCCGACAAGCTGACTCCTATATACCCCCAAATCATAGTTTTTGGGGATATAATCATGTTTTGACCCATAGACATTTCTCTCAAGGGGGTCAAGATACCCCCGGTACAAATCAAGCACAATCCTTGCATTCTGTGTATCAATATAAAGTAACTGATTGACAATGTTAAATGATAAATTAATCAAGTTTGACCATTTTGATCAATCCTCATATTTGATCTTTCAATACCAGTAAAGAATACAAATATCTACATTGATTTTTGTTTATCCAACATTTATGGCTAATTTCTAAACAGAAAATGGGCCACAATTTTTTATTTGAAACGAAATCTTACCACAAATACTAGTTCAAACTCATTGTCCAACTTATACTTCAAGGTCAATGATTCATGGGTAAACTGATTACTACCACTTCTCTCCTGAAACAGAAACCACAATGAAGTGAGAAAATAGCAATATCCTGAATTCTATACAATATAATTATATTTAATTAAGATAATTTGATTTCTAATCAGGCTTTGTTGATATAAACTGCCTGACATGAGGTAGTTCACTGCAAATAATTCAATTGAAGGGCTCCTGGGTCATGTTAACCCATTACCAAACAGCAAAATTTTAGAAGGAGTTGCAGACTGTAATCTAAAGTTCATGAAATATTAGATTTGTTAAACTTTCTGGATATAAAGCAGTTTCATTACACACACTGTTTTCCCAATTGTTTTCTTGAGGGGACATCAAAAAGTGTCATTGTGTGAGATTGGGTAAAAGTAAACCAAAAATCTTGTTTATATATAAGCACAACTACTGCTGGAAAACTCTGAATAAACATTTCTGCAGACAAAGTAGGCTGTCATTTTACTTCTCCTGTATGATTTTATTCAATTTTGTTGGTTGTGTATTTGCCAGACATTGTTTGGGGTATAATTTTATCCAGAAAATTGTCTGGTTTGACAATGGTGCTTAGAGATATAAAGATAGTAATGGACATATGAAATAAATAGCCTCTCTTTGAAACTTGGTTAACAGTATATTGATTGATTGTAGGGACTTTAACGACTAACCTATACCGAACAACAACATTTTAGACTGGTCCAAATTGAAAGAAGTAGCAGACACCATTTCAATGTGCTATTAGAATAAAAAATAAACTGTAAATAAACAAGCAGTTTCTCCATTTGACAATGTTATTTCAAAGATTTAGTCTGTCAATGCAGGATTAAGGGTTCTAGAAGACCCTACCTAACATTGTTGCCTTGTCAAATCAGTGATGCCATGCCTGAACCACCAGAAATTGGTCTTTAACCTCATTGGTTGAGCGTTCTTGCCCCCCAGCATGCAAATGCCTCACATTTTAGGTCATAATAAACCAATTCCACATTCTGGAAACTACACTCTGGGACACATTAAGGACATTAGCAACATACCTTTTGGATAACCAAGATTTAAGCATCCCAATGACCCTATTAATCTTAAATATCTATCTGCAAGATTGAAATGGAAATCAATCTAACATTTGTGATATCTTTAGTGAAAATTTGCTAAATGGACTGAAGCATGTGAAGATATAAGGCAAAATGAAACACGTTTTAGGGGGTAGGTCTTTTTCCAAGATCCTTGTGCATATATAGTATACATGCTGAATCAATATTTTTGCTACAGGGTCATGAAGTCTGAATATTAACCTATCTTTATTAAAATAGTTTTTTGAGCCAATTTGTTTGGAGCATTAAATCACGGAACAAAAATAGCAAATTCTGAGGAGTATATGAATGAAATTCTTTATTGCCTCTTTTCATTTAAATGAGCTCACATAATTTGTAGAAAACAAATTTTTTAAACTGGTATGAATTGAAAGAAGTCGTGAAATTTTGGAAAACTTTGACACTGTGAGTAGAATACATTGTAGTAAGTTAAGAAATTGCTGATCATAAGCACAATATTTTCCTAAGCTTTTTCTTGAGGGGCTTCAAGAAGCAGAATCGTGTGGGAACGGGTAAATGTTACAAAAGAAAAACAAATACACATTCATATCATATCAAGAATTTTTACATTAGTTGATGAAATTGGGTTGGTTGCCAGTGAAACCTATTGATGTCTTTTGGTGAAAGAAATAATGCCACCCTGTTACTAATGAATATCTAACAAATATGTCATGATTAGGTCTCATTGTAACTTGTTTTTCCTGGATGAAATATTCATGTCCTATTCCAGGGTAGTTAGGAAAACTCCCACTTCAGTTTTCAACCCTACAGCTCTTTACCACACTCCAAAATTTTAGACCCACCCAAACTCAAAGAAATTGAATATGAAAATTAAAGGCATTATAATTACAATTGAAGAATAAAGAGAATAGAAAATGTTGTGAAAAAGAATTGATTGCAACATGCATTTTCTTCTTTTCTCACAGTGTTTTCCATAAATATTTTCAATATGTAAAAAAGCGTGGTCATGTGATAATAGGTTTACTAATTCAATCCAGACTATTATGGCCAAGAGGTACTTTAAAGAAAACAGTATGAGAAAAGGATAAAATGTTTCTTACAAATAAACTCTCCTCAAGATTCCCTACCCAGTGGCTACATTCTATTCATTCATAGCCGCATTTTTCTATAATTGGCTACAGCCAAGTTTTAAATTTTTAGCTTTTTTCAAATATTAATCACTTCTAACGTAGACTACTTCAGAAATACAAATTTCAGAGGAAACAAATTAACCTATCAACTGGAAAAGAGAATATATTTGGAACTTAATTTTGTTTTATCCAAAGAACCTACAGTATAGGGAAATATATCCATTTTGATGCCATTAAATTTGTCAGTTCAAGTATGTATATTAAATACTACATGAACATTTTATAGCCATGACTATATGGCAATTCATAATATCAAAAACAAAAACATTGTTGCACTGTTAAGGCATTCTTTATGTTTAGGGAAATTTCCTCATTTTTACCAAATATCTAACAGTTTCTATCAAACCTTCTTAACCCATTCCCACACCATAAGATTTTAGACCAGTCCGAATTCAAAGAAGTTGCAGACGACAATTTTCAGTTGATGAAATCTTAAAAATCTTTGTCTTTTTGGGTAGAAAACATTGTGGATAATGAAGAAATTGCTTGTAACAAGCAATTTCTTCATTTTCCACAATTGTTTTCAAAAGCTTTCATGTTGAGGGGCGTTTAAAAGTGTCACTATGTGGGAATGGGTTAAGAGAAGAAGAGAATATTTTTTGCTTTCACGGAGGTATGAACCAAAAAACCTAATCACACTGTATGAATACATGAAGCAGATTCCCTCCTTTTTACTCCTCTCACGGAAAGGCTTTGGAAAACATAGCAGAAAATGAAGAAATTGCCTGAATCAAGCAATTTCTTCATTATCCACAATATTTTATACCAGAAAATACAAAGATTTTTTAAAACTCCACCAACTAAAAATTGCCGTCTCCAGCTTCTTTGAATTTGAAGAAGTCTGAAATTTTGTTGTGTAAGAATGGGTTGATTTGACATATTTAATTTTTTCTGATAAAGACAAAATGTAGGATAGGAATGGAATGATTTGATATATTTAATTTTTTTAGACAAAAACTGTGAAAGTGCATTAAAATCAAAGGACTGAAAGCACTGAAAGCCCTAAGACTGGGTAAATAATTCCTTGGTTACCTAAATTTGTAAACATTTCAGGGGTCTGGCTACTAATTTTCAACCAGCGCCTAGGGCGAGGAGACTTGGAAAAATTAGCAGAATTATTCAGATTTTGGTAAAAATAATGAAATTTTGAAACAAGTATTTCAGTTATCTTTATACAAATAAAACATCTCTACTTCATACCTTCAGTTGGGGTAGCTTTTGTAAATAAAATAGATACTTGAATCCTTAACTTGATTGGGAATTTCATACTTTAATGGGGAAATTCTTTCTATGAATTGGGAAAAATTATACTTTTTGCCATTGAGAATGGGGCCGAAAATCAGCCTCAGAATATGGTAAATAAGACCTCTGCATTTCTTCTATGAAATTTAAATAGCCTTACAGGTGATTTAGACTAAGATCAGACTGCACATAACTGGGCCTGGTCAACTCAGCCCCAATATATAGTCTATAGTAAAATAGACTATTAATTATTATTTCTAGAATATGTTTAAGTCTTGTACAAATGATGCAGTTATACCTTACTATGTTCATCTTTAATATTTTCAAAAAATATTTTGTGTTTTTAGTATTACTATATGGAAACATTGCTTGAGTATGTGCTATTTGAATGACTTAAATTTCAATTTAACTTTTCAATCTGCAGCTGATGCATACATAAATTTCATCACAATGTAATGATAATAGAATACTTTTGTATTTGTAATAATTATACTTAATCAATAATCAATATTAAAATTGACATATAATAAAATTGGAGCCAAGTTATATGATTGGCCGAGTTGCCTATGGGCTGAGTTGACTGGTCACCCATGTAGGGGCATGAATCCGGGTCTGTTCGCCCTAAAACACGTTTGCCCTAATTTCCTTTTGCCCTAATTTTGCCCAGGGTCACCCTATTTATAAGATGGATGCACTGAAAATTATGCTAATGTATATTTTCTTTATTCTTTTAGATATTTTTTGGTTTTGTAAGGCCAAGATGATCTTTCTTTGCTTCTTAACCCATTACCAGAAGAGAAAACTTCAGATAGATCATGTTTAGTCGACACTTTAAAGTGAGCATGAATATAGAATAAAGTAACAAGTTAGGGAATAAAACTAAAAAATAAATGTGGACAGAAATCTTTGTTGGAAAAGGAGAGAAATTGGGGCTAGGTCTTTGAAAATACTTCAGTTCCATGCGATAGAAACCCATGAAAATATTCTTATCAGTAATCTCTAACAATTATATTTCAGACAGTTGAACATTTTTGATAAGCAAATACCATCTAATTTGAACAAAATATTATTCTAAATCAGACTTAAAACATAATGTACCATGATAATATTGCAGTTTACGACAATATTTTTTAAAAACATACAGAGCCATACATGACTGCCTCGATGGCCAAGTGGTTCAGGTGCTTGACTCGTGATCTGAAGGTCACGAGTTCAAGGCCCAACGTCAACGGGGTGTGTTCACGGGCAAGACACTTAATAGCCAGCCCCAGTCTACCCAGCTGTAAGAGTGGGTAGAAGTGGGATTCAGCCACTGCCTCTCTTTCAGGGACGTGAAAACGTCTGGATTGTGTCACCTGCCAGTAACACCCAAAAGGGGAGTTAGGCAGTATAAATAGATAGATAGATAGCTATCGTAATGGGGGCGAACAGAAAAAATAAGGGCAAATAGAAAAATAAGGGCAAACAGACCCACTTTTGGAGTGAACGGACCCAGGGCAAACAGACAAAGTATATTAAAGGCGAACTGACCAATACCAAGGGGCAATGACCCCTTCCCATAAATGAAGAAAAATCAGTTTGTCTTTTTTTCTTGAGGGACTTACAATAGCAAGATTGTGTGGGAATGGAACAAAAAAAACACAACTATCATTTGCTTGATTTCAATATGGTACAAAGTACAACAAGATGACCACAACATTTTACAAAATGATGAACATCCTATACAAAATGACCACATGGTAGAAATGAACAATGCTATAGTATGATGTATCTGTTTCAAGACGGTCACAGTACTTTAACATCCACAATTTTTTAATAAAATCTGTTGAAATTCAGACTTGATTCTTATTTTACGCTAACCTGAAAATGCCCATATGGTTAAAATGCACTTTACTTTTTGAAATCAAACAATACATACCTGTAGAATTACTGTTTTAATCAATGTATTTACGGATGGTGTAAATATCTGTGATGTTCCCTGAAAACACCACAGAACAATTCCTCCTTTACTGAAAATTGAGAAAAAATCTAGCATTTTGACAAATTTCGTAAACGTCAACGAAAACCGGAAGCTCCTTATGTCTCTTCCGACCCAAAGGAAAAATTGTACCGAAAGGATTTAAGTACAGAAATGGACTTTAGAGGATACTTATGTGTCGGCTCAAAAAGGCCCGTACGTACTTTGTATGCCCGATTAGCTCAGTTTGTTGAGCACTTGACTTCAAAATCTAGATACGGATTCAAGCCCTGGGATGATTATATCAACTAACAAACTAATTGTCTTTCGGATGAGACGTTATTTAACCGAGAGCAGACATTCGTCTCTCAATGTGTGGATAATCGTTGAACCTAAGTTGGATAGCAGCTGGAGGCTAGGAAAGGATGTCCAACGCTGAGGATGAACAGTGTAACCCCCCACACACACACACACACATACTAACCAGCCGAAGTATACGGATTAAGACCCGGGGGGGGGGGGGTGTTCCCGGGAGGAAGGGAAACTATAGGAGAATGCCCGGTCTAAGAAAGCCCACTGTAAATCTTGACGTTTGACATTATTTTAGCTAGGATCATTTCTATTCTCTTAACCCTTTCCTGCTTTCAAAAAATTTAGACTGGTCCAATTTGAAAGAAGTTGCAGACGACAGCTAAAAGTTGATGCAATTTTAAGAGTAATTAACCTACAGGTTAGAAAATATTGCGGGAAAAGAAGAAATTGCTTGTTACAATTTCTTTTTTTTTTTCCACAATACTTTTCCAAATATAAAATCACAGGGATGTAAAAACAAGGGATTGTACAGGAAAAAGTTAAAAAGAATTAATTGGTTGCATGAAATCAAATACTTTTATTTTTGACAATCCGTTTTTCAAGTGTTTTGGAACGTCAAGCATAAAGAACAAAGTATAATAAGCCTAAATATAAGGGTGATTGCATCTTAAAAGCATTTTCTCCCTTTTCCAAAAGGATTTTTTCTGTCATTAAAGCATTGTTGTTGCCTTTTTAAATCAAATTTCCAGTCTGTTAATACAGTGTATTTGTCACCGGTACATTTTGTCTATGATAATAAATGCAGATTGAAAAGATAAATGATATCACTATTTTGCGTATTTAATGAGAATTTAAATTATAATATTCTACCAAAAATTCACTTACTCCTTTAGAACATAAAACACATACTAAAAGATCAAAATAGATTTTTTCTAAGTTATCCAAACCCGACGGCCTCTCTTTGTACGTCAGAGTTTCGTATTTCTCGCAAATCAACCGCAACATTGTCGAGATATAAATACTTATATGTCCATCAATTCTCACGGCAGTTGTTAAAATTGACCAATCGCTAACCCCGCCCACTTATTCCTTTTGCCATGCCCATCAACTCCAACAGGAAGTCCCGCTTAGATTTTAAAAGGCGTTATTTGCAAAATATACTAAGGGAAAAAAGTTTAGCAATTTCGTTCGTTACAGTCAATTTCTCCGGTGCCTAGCTTTGGATTTAAACCATTTTTACACACATCGGTCTTTTAAGTGTTAGCCAAGGTATTTAAAAAAATCAGATGATTTCAAGGTCATACGTGTTTGTTGTACAGCGTCAAATATGGTAGGGGTAGGGAAGTAAAAGTATGACAAAGATTTAATATCTTGTGTTTCCACCGTTTGCGCCATTAACGACACCACAGTGTCTTCTCATGCTGGAAATGAGCCTACGATTAATGGCCATAGGGATACGACCCCATTCCTGACGCAGAACACGTTCCAAGTCTCTAACGTTATTAACGTCATTACCGTCTCTTACTCTCCTACCCAGATGGTCCCAAAGGTGTTAGATCGGAGACAGATCCGGTGATTTGGCTGGCCAATCCAACATATCTACATTATTAGTCTGTAAAATGTCCAACGTGTGCCGAGCGACATGTGGGCGGGCATTATCTTGCTGAAAAATGGTAGCAAGTCCTTGACGCAAGAACAGCAATACCACTGGCTGGACAATTTCGGTGCAGTAGCGAACGGAATTTAAGTTTCCCTGAATAGCTACCAAGTCAGTCTTGCCACGGTATGATATACCACCCCAGACCATGACGCTGCCGCCTCCAAAACGGTCATGTTGAATGACGTTGGCGGGATCCATCCTTTCGCCATCACGCCTCTAAACACGTACTCTGCCACCCGCAAACATCAAATTAAAACGGGATTCGTCTGTGAATAGAACCTGATTCCACATTCGTCTTGGCCATCGACGGTGTACCCTTGTCCAATTCAATCTTGCACGTTTGTGTGCACGTGTCAAAGGAATGCCAACGTAAGGTCGACGTGCGCGTAAACCTGCCGAACGAAGTCTGTTTCTTACAGTGCGAGCACAGACCCGTGTTCCAGTTGCATTTCGGACCAAACCGGCTATACGAGTGCTATTGAGGAAGCGATTACGCCGTGAACGCGTCACGATGTAATTGTCCTTACGTTGGTTAGTCTTACGTGGCCTGCCTGAATGTGGCCTATCTTTGACGATGCCTAATTGACGATACTTTGTTCCAAGTCTTGAAATGGAACTTTGGCTCACGCCAAAATGTTGAGCCACCTCTTTTACCATCATACCACCAGCCAGCATACCGATGGCTACGTTCCGTTGGTCTAAGTTAAGCCCTGGGCGACGTCCCATTTGAACTTTTTTATAAATGTTTTAATGAGTTATCTTGTTATTGATGCTAACCAATAAACTGGAATAGATATTGTGGATATAGACTTCACGTACATGTGGAAGCACGTGCAGAACGTGTTTCACCAAAATTGCGTCAGACAGCCTTTAGAAGGACTGCCTCGATGGTAGAGTGGTATAGGTGCTTGACTCGTGATCTGAAGGTCACGGGTTCGAGCCCCAACGTCACCGGGGTGTGTTCACGGGGAAGACACTTAAAAGCCAACCCCAGTCTACCCAGCTGTAAAAGTGGGTAGCAGTGGGATTCAGCCACCGCCTCTCTTTCAGGGACGTGAAAACATCTGGATTGGGAGTGTATCACCTGCCAGTAATACCAGAAAGGGGAGTTAGGCAGTATAAATAGATAGATAGAAGCGAGGAAAACGTGCTTAGTTAGGTTAGTTAGGTTTTAAAAATTGCAAACGAGACTGATTTTATTGGGTTTATACATTTACGTTGAAAAATGATGTAGGTCGAAAAAAATTGCAAAACTTTTTTCCCTTAGTATATGACCAGTAACATGTACCAAACAGGGAGAATTGTTGGTGGGCGACCTAAACGTCGTAACTACAGTTTTAATGGCGGGCCATGTTAGGGTTAAAATCTCAATTCCTGGCTGAATGATTAATTTGATTGGTCGATATATCCCTTGATTGACATCTCGATTGGTCAAATACTTTCAAAACAGAACCGGTAAATGATAGCATGACAGTGGCCCTCATCAGTGTATCGTTTTGATAGCTCTTATTCCGTCGTTCGTCTGTATCCAAATTCAAACTACACTAATTACCTCAGCTTATGATTTGTTTGTTTGAATGGGCATTAACGCCGTTTTTTTTGCAATGTTTCAACCATATCGCGGCGTCCTTAGCACCTAACAATAGGTTGCTGGTATATCTTTCACCAGTACAACCTTTCCACCCTTTCCTATCCCACTTAGGTTTATCGGCCACCCATTGGTGAGAGACAAATGTCAGAAAAGATATGTGCTACCACCGGGGATCGAACCCATGACACCCCGAAGATTGGGAGTCTGATGCGCTACCAACTGCTCTATGACGGCCGCTTATACAGCTCTAGAGTAATTCTGAACTAACTAACTGAAGCCCGGTAGTGGTTATGTCAGTTTCACAGTTCATTATTCAAATAATAAGAAGATATAATAGGTTAACTATAGCAATATTTCAAACCTAATATACGCATTGAAGGGTGTTATAAACACTTTCCTATACAAACCCGGGATTTTACGTCACTTTGGTTTCATACTTGAGTAAACAATGTGGAAAAAGAAGAAAATGCTTGTGACAAGCAATTTCTCCTTTTCCAATGGTATATTCTACCACATAGGATGGTTTCAATTCAAATTTCAGCCAATTTTCATTATCGTCTGCATCCTCTTTCAATTATGACCAGTCTAAGATGATAATAAAAAAAATCACCAACAACAAGAAAACCAGGAAAGGAAATTAACCATGTTCATATTTGTTAGACAAGTGATAGAATTCGTAATTTCATGCGTTTACATGAAAATAAGACTTTCTAATATTCTTGATATTTCTAATAAATTCTAATCATCCTTTCAAATTCTAATCTTCTGTCTACTACACAAATGCGCTGTGACTTTTTTTAATGATTTTTTACTATGGTTATGTGCCCATCGTGCGCCCAGATGCCCGTTTTCTTCAAAAATCATCTCTCCGGAAACTTCTTGGTGAATTTCAGCCGAAATTTCACAAGAATGAGCACTGGCTAATCCCTTTTCATATTCCTTAAACAAAACTGATGGGTTTGAAAACAGATTTTTTTATTGGCATGGCTTATTTCAATATATGGTATAAACTGGTATTTCTCTAAATAAGTATGGCGAATTTTTAACAAATTATTTCAGGAAAGATCCTTGAGTTACCCTTGGTATGATTTGCTTAAAATGATTTTGGAGGCTTATATCCATATATGGAGTATTGCTAAGATTTTGAAACCTGTCAAGTTAGTTGGTACCATATCTCTTTTGCTCGATTGTTCGGACTTCTTCTAAACATTTGCTTCCTTATTAAGACGAAAAGAAATAGCTGGTTGAAACATATTGGTTTTTATGAGTATAGTGATAAACTAATGCAAGGGTGAACCGTGAACGTGATGTTATAAGTTATGCAACGAAGTTACTGCAGCTGATTCCCTTTAGATTTATTAAAATGATGTTCAAATGAGTTAATTGACCAATTGCGGTTGTAACCAGTCTACCAATGAACTCATTCATTTAGACCAGAAAAGAGTTTTGAACTCCAACATTGGCCGTCATTTATGTTACAATTTTTAGTTAGTTTGGCGACTTAAACTTATTCAATCTCTAGTTACAACGTTTAACTCGCCAAACATTTTTCTTCAAGATTCATGCTACTTTCAATACATTTTGCAAAGTAAAGTCATCTAAAATCGAAGAGGACTTCCTGTCGTTGTCGATTGGCGGGACTAAAGAAGTAAGTTGGTGGGGCCAGCGCTTGGTCAATGGGCCCCTACCGATATCCAGAGTTACTTCGCTTAGTTTTAGTATTAGAGTGATCTCCCTTAAATCTTTGGGTAGTTCCGGTGAAAAATCGATAATATCGGTATCGAAAACATTGACAGGTTGTTGCAAGCTCTCACTATGTGTCATCAATGTGGAAACCCTAGATGATCTAGAGACTACTTTATTGTAACCGCTGAGCTTAATTTTAAAGCTAAGTGACGTTTCATGTGTTTATGATCGTAAATGAGCCGGTATGAAAGTGTATTTTTCGGATATACCCTAATTCCGGATATACGTATTTATTACCATGAAAAGAGCTTTTTTGATCGAAATAAATACAATGATACTCACGGAAAATACATTCCGTTATTTCCTCTCTTAAAATATGGTTTCTCGTGTCAAGCGGGGCTTTGAATTTATAAGTAATCTGTCATTTTACAAACGGGAACTGTTACAAAGATGCTCTCCATACGTCTTCATTTCATGACCCTTGGAATTTACCAAATACCCTTTTAATTGATGAATATGAAATAAATTTAATCAGAATTTCACTTCATGATCCTCAACAAGCTTTGTAAAGTGTCTGGAGGCTTGTGGAAATGATTGTTGCCTCTGTAGGTCCTCCCAAGATATATCATTCATTTCTTACTATTGGTAAGTAAGATATATCATTAATTCCTTACCAATCGGCAAATGATAAGGTCTAAATAGGGTGAGCAGCTGATGGCTCAGATAAAATGTCAGTTATGCTTAGTAACTGATTTAATGTTGAAGGTGGTGTTTAACCGATAACCGGAGGGCAAAATATTAGACTGTGCCAAATTTAAAGGAGTTGCACATGACAACTTTAAGTTTATGGATTTGTAGATATTTTCATCTTTCTAGGCAGAAAACATTCGGCAAAATGAAGAAATTGCTTGTTACAAGCAATTCTGTCAATTTGTACAATGTTTTCCCAATTATTTTTCTTAAGGGGCGCCATTGTGTGGGAATGGGTAAACCAATTTAATTCAATCAACCTGGACAAGCTTTAGCATCTGATATTAGATAAGTGCACAAATTTATATTTTTCATATAAAATTTATTCTGGTTAACCCTGGTTTATACGTCCCTGTGGCTTTCCAATTGAGAATGCATTGCAGAAAAAGAATATGCTTGTTGCAATTTTTTCCTTTTCCACAGTATTTCTACCCAGCTAGTTTTTTTTAATTCATTGTTTTATATATCATTTCATGTATTTAAGTATTTGAGAAAAAGTGAGAAATAAAAAAAGTTGAATATAAAAAGAGATGACCGTAAGAAGTGTTACAAAGATCAAACTAAGACAATCTTTTTGAACGTGTCAACCCATTTACCAAATTCTTATTACTATATTGAGATATATCATGCAATAACATATATGATACAATGTATATTTACTAAAAATTCAAATCTCTTTGTTGTAAGAAAGTGATCTTAAAAGTGTTTTTTTTTTCAGATTTTTCTTACTTAAACATTTTTTCCAAATTTTTCTAAACGGGAACCGTTTTAAAATAGATTTCCTTTACCTCTTGCATTTATAATCCTATCTAAAATGTACTAACTCGTAATTTCCTTAGAATTAGAGGGAATAGCAAACGGCTTCCTTTGTTACTTGTAATATGAGGATGTCGGGTGAAAATCAAAAGCAATTAGCCGATCATTATGATATATATCCAGTGTATATCCGAATACCACCCGTGGTCTATTACGCAATCAGAGATAACGATCAGAAGCATGTAAGTTACTTGTATTAAAACAGCAGCTTACGAGAGGACATCGTTAACTTTTAAATTTGATTTACCATTTAACCCTTTACAGAAAAAAATCTCAGAACGGAAGAGGATACGAACGAAATTTTAATAGCCATGTGTACCGAAAATAATGGATCTTTCAGATGTGGAGAAAATAGGCGTAAAAAGTACTCTTTATCGCAACATTGTTATTATTGGTTGTTGTTGTGCGGTTTCCTTGTTTTAATAAGTCTTTTCAAGTTAAAGAAGTAAACGCAATGATTTCCTACAAAGGACGCCTTTGCCTTTTTTTTTCGAAAATGAGAAGTAAAATATGAAAACTGGACGAGAATGAAATTGGTTCCTAGGTCGGGAGAGTAAAACGATTAAAACGTGATAAACTACCACAACAATTCCATATTCTTAGAGTATTTTAAGAGTACTCAACATTCCTCTGTATCAAATTCTGAAAAATATCTGATTCTACGCAAAATAGGAGCATTTATTCTCTGATAGTGTATTTTTACTTACGGACCAACCACATCATTTTACATACAATATATTGACAGAAAGATGAACCATTAATCAATCTTTTGAACTAGATAAATTCCAAATAATATAAGTCAACCGACTCCCTTGTTAATTAGTCAAAAGAAGGACATCTGGGCAGTCGTGTGAAAATCAAAGCAAATGGCCGATCGTTATGAGATATATCCGGATACCACCCGTGGACTATTGCGTAATAAAAGATACCGATTCAAAACGTGTAAGTTCCTTGGATTAAAACAGGAATTTATGGACGGACATCGATAATTCTTAAGATTAACCTACCATTTAAACATTTGTAGGTAAAAAAAATCTCAGAACGAAATAGGATACAGACGAAATATTAAAACTCATTTGTATAAAAAATAACGGATCGCTCAGATTTGGAGAAATTCCTTGTAAAAAATACTCCTTTTATCGCAATACCTTTGTTTTCCCCCGTTGTTGTTTTGACTGCATGTTTCAATAGATATTCTCAAGCCAAGGAAATAAAAGCAACAATTCACCATGAAGGACACTTTGGCTAATTTTGTTTCGAAAATGAGAAGTAGAATATGAAAACTGGATGAAACTCGGACGGGAAGACGATTATAACGTGTCAACGTAAATAAAACTACCAAAACATTTTCATAATCTATAAGTATTACAAAAGTTATCAATATTCTTATGTGTGAAATGCCGAAAAAATAATTAATTATCTCCAAAACAGACGCTTTTAGTCTCAGCCCTTATATACTCTTTGTTGAAATTTAAACCGGAACTACCCAGTAGAATCAAGGGAGTTAATTAAAGGGCAATTTTCGGGAGAACTCCGTATATCGGTAGGGGCCCATTGCATCATTCTCTTTACAATTAGTAAAATCAGGCACGGATATGAACGCTCAAGATCCTCTAGTATTAACATGCCTCTGTCAAAATGATATTTCTAAGATCTAAATAGTTTCTAAAATGTTTATGCCAATGCAGCTCGTGAATTATTTAAAAAAAAGACCGTAAAATCGCGTACTGTTTACTTATAATAAGTAATATGTCTCTACGCGCTTTTTTATCCCTTTATCTTTTAAGCTTCACTTGCTGAAGGCCAGCCAGCTTATGTCATGGTGAGGTGTATGTAAGTGTCGTGCGGGCGTTGGTACGTCAGTGCGTAAAATTTTTCTTAAAAAACCTACTCCTCAGAAATTACTGGTCAGATCTCAACAAAACTTAACCTACTTCCCTAGATGATCCTCTTTCAGAATTCTTAAAAAATCATGTTCCTTGCAACAAGGTCTACCTATTCCAAAAATATTTGGATTCGAGAAAAAAGAAGGCTTTTACGGGTTGGGATTGTGCTTTCCATTTTCAGCATTTATAATGTAGTTGTCATAGGGTAACTAATTAACGGTTTAGGGGAGACAGCATATACTATTATGTAATTTAGTCAAGTTAGGATTATCATCCTTGTATGTTACTTCTTCGTAAGAATTAAGACTTGTTTATGTTGACTTGCACTGTTGGTTAACCCTTTTCCGTTTTGCTAAATTTAGACCTGTCCGAATTCAAAGTTTTAGCAGACGGAAATTCATTTTTTGATTTAACCGGAATATTAACCATCCAGTAGGGTAGAATAAATTGTAGAAAAAAGAAGAAATTGCTTGTTACAATCAATTTCTTCTTATACCTCAATATTGTCTCAATCATAGATTCACGGGGACTTTAAACAAGGGACTCCCTCATTACTTCTTTGACTACATGTTTTGAAAAGATCTCTGGTTACTTTAACCCTTTCCTGTTCAATCCCTGGATTTTACATCCCAATGGTTTTATGATTGAGAAATCATTGTAGGAAAAGAAGAAATTGCTTGTAACAAGCAATTTCTTCTTTTTCTACAATATTTTCTACACTACCAACTTGTTGTTAGCTCTACTGGCCGAAAGCCACTAGAGCTATTGCGATGGTTTATTCCCGTCCGGCGTCCGTGCGTCCGTCCGTTCGCCAGTCCTTCGTTCGTCCGTTAAACTTTTCCTTGTTAACAATCTAGAGTCGACAGTTTTCATCGGATTCCCTTCAAACTATCATAGAATGACTGTACCATCATAAGGACCGTTCCTTTCGAAATTGGGTCTGGTTCGTCAAGAAACATGGGAAAAGGGGCGTTATGAAAATTTTATTAAAAATTCCTTTATAAATCCTCGTTAACACTCTAGAGTCCACCGTTTTCATCGGATTCTCTTAAAACTTTCTTATGAAAATTTAATTAAGAATCCATTAAAAGTCTTCGTTAACACTCTAGAGTCCACAGTTTTCATCGGATTCTCTTCAAACTTTCACAGAATGATTTTACCATCATAAGGATATTTCCTTTCGAAATTGGGTATGGTCCGTCAAGGACCACGGGAAAAGGGGCCTTATTAAAAATTAATTAAATTTCAATTAAAATCCTCGTTAACACGCTAGATTCCATCGGTTTCATCGGATTCTCTTCAAACTTTCTCGGAATGATTGTACCATCATAAGGATCATTCCTTTCGAAATTGGTTCAGATCCGTCAAGAAACATGGGAAAAGGGGCCTGATGAAAATTTAATTAAAAAATCTTCGTTAACACGTCCACAGTTTTCATCAGATTCGATTCAAATTTTCACAGAATGATTGTACCAACTTAAGGATCGTTCCTTTCGACATTGGGTATGATCCGTCAAGAAACATGGGAAAAGGGGCCTTATGAAAATTTAATTCAAAATTCCATTAAAAATCCTCGTTAACACTTCAGAGTACACAGTTTTCATCGGATTCTCTTCAAACTTTCACAGAATGATTTTAACATCATAAGGATCCTTCCTTTCGAAATTGGGTATGGTACGTCAATTAAAAGTTAATTAAATTCCAATTAAAAGTCCTCGTTAACACGCTAGAGTCCACAGTGGTCATCGGATTCTCTTCAAACTTTCACAGAATGATTGTACCATCATACGGATCGTTTCTTTCGGAATCGGATATGATCCGTCAAGAAGCACGGGAAAAGGGGCCTTTTTAAAAATTTAATCGAAAAATATATAAAATCTATTTTATTATAAATCCTCGTTAACACTCTAGACCCCACAGTTTTCATCGGATTCTCTTCAAACTTTCAGAGAATGATTGCACCATCATTAGGCTAGTTCCCTTTCAATTGGGTATGATCTCTCGAGAAACATGGGAAAATTGGTCTAATTGAAATTTATTTAAAAAATCTTGGTCAACACTCTAGAGTCTACAGTTTCATCGGATTCTCTTCAAACTTTCACAGAATGATTGGACCATCATTAGGATTGATCCTTTCAAAATTGGGTATGATCAGTCAAGGGCCACGGGAAAAGGGGGCCTTATAAAAAATTGATTTAAAAAATCCTCGTTAACACAATAGAGTCCACAGTTTTCAATAATCTCTTCAAACATTCACAGAATGATTATTATATTGAATGGATTGTTCCTTTCGGAAGTGAGTTTGATCCATCAAGTTTCATGGGAAAAGGGGCCCTATGAAAATTAAAGAAAAAAAATCTTAGTAAACAAATCATGGCCCTGATCGACTTCAAACTTTCACAGAATGATTGTACCATCATAAGGATTGTTCCTTTCAAATTGTGTATGATCCATCGATTAAAAAATCTTAATTAATGCTTTTGAGTCCACAGATTTCATGGGGTTGTCTTTATACTCAAACAGAATAAATATACTTTTGTAAGTATAGTTCCCTTTGTAATTGATTCAGATCTATCAAGATCCATCAAGTAACATGGGAAAAGGGGCTATGTGAGAATTCAATTAAAAAATCCCTGTTAACACAATGAAGCCCAAAGCTTTGATCAGATTTTGTTGAAACTTTCACAGAATGATTGTAAGGTCATAACGATCATTCTTTTCATTACAGGGTTTGAACTGTCAAGAAACATGGGAAATCGGGCCTTATGAAAATTTCATTTATAAATACTTTTTACCAAGTCCAGAGCTTCATTGGATTTTCTTCAAACATTCACAGAATAATTGTACAATAAAAATGATTGTTGATGTTGACATTAGACCTAATCTGTCAAGTATCACAGGAAAAGGAGCATTATGAAATTTAATCTTAAAATCCTTGTAGCACAATAAAGTCAACAGTTTTTATCAGATTCTGTTTAAACTTTCACACAATGATTGTTCCATCATGAGGATTCTTTCTTTTCAAATTAGGCCTGACCTGTCTAGTATCACGGGAAAAGGGGCCTTTTGAGAATTTTATCTATAATCCTTGTAACCAAATCCAGAGCTTTCATTTGATTTTCTTCAAACCCTCACAGAATCATACAATAATTACGATTGTTGATGCTGACATGAGACCTGATCCTTCAAGTATCACAGGTAAAGGAGCCTTATGAAATTTTATTTTAAAATCTTTACGCCAAGATAAAGTCCGCAGTTTTCATCGGATTCTGTTCAAACTTTCACAGAATGTTTGTAGCATCATTAGGATTGTTTCTTTCCAAATTGGGCCTTATCTGTCTAGTATCATAGGAAAAGGGCTGTATGAAAAATTATTAAAAATTTTTCACTAACACAAGAATGTCCTCAGTATTTATCAGAATCTCTTCAAACTTTAATAGAATGATTGTACCATCATTTGGATTGTTCCTTTGTAAATTGAGTTTGATTTGTTAAGTAACATAAGAAAAGGGGCCTTAAGAAAGTTTTATTACAAAGCATAATTATCACCATAAAGTCCTCAGTCTTTATCACTTTCTTCAAACTATCTATCATTAGGATTGTTCCTTTGTACATTGGGTCTGATTTGTTAAGTTTCACGAGAAAAGGGGCCTTATGAAAATTTTAATACAAAAAATTTTGACACAATTCAGTTCACTGTTTTCATTGATTCTCTTTAACTTTAAAAGATTGATTGTACCTTAATTAGAATTGTTCCTTTTGAAATTTAGTTTGTTCTGTAAAGTATCATGGGAAAGGGGCCCATGAAGATTTCACTATAAACTCATTAACACAATATATTCCACAGATTACGCTGATTGATTGTACCATCATTACAATTGTTGATTTTGATAGTGGATCTGATTATGGTAAGTGTCACATAAAAGGGGCCATAGAAAAACTTTCTTAAATATTCTGGTTAACACAATGATGTCCCTTGATTTCACCGGATTCACTTCAAAATTTCACAGAATGATTGTACAATCACTTAAATGGTTCTTTTCAGAACTGGGTACAATCCATCAAGTATCATGTATAAAGGGGCTATATGATTTTTTCAAAATATTCTAGTACACATAATGAAGTCCCCATATTTCATCAGATTCACTTTTAACTTTCATAGATTGATAAAACCAACAGTGAAATATCACGGGAAAAGGGGCCTTATGAGAACTTGATTTTAATATCTTTGTTAACACAATAAAGTCAGTTTCATCGGATTCTCTTCAAAGATGCATGGAATAATTGTGGCATTGGAAACACAGGAAAATGGGCCTTACAGATTATCAATTAAAACATTCTTGCGTATGTGATGAAGATCACAATCATTATCAAATTGTCTTTTAAATTTCACAGGACAATTGAAGGGTTGTAAGGAAAGTTCCTTTTGGAATGAAATTGATCTATCAGAAAACACAGGAAAATGGGTCTTATTGATTTTCATTCAAAACAATCCTGTTTATGTGATAAAGTCCACAATTCTTGTCAGATTCTGATGAAAATTTCACAGGATGATTGTAAGGTCATAAGGTAACTTTCTTTTGGAAATGGAGTGGATCCGTCATGAAACACGGGAAAAGGGGCCTTGAGGATCGTTGCTCTATATAATAAAGGGGATAAAGTCCTGTTTTTTTTCTGCATTCTTCTTTGAGTAATTAACTTCCTTAAAAATTAGATTTCTTTAACGGAAAACTTGATAACCAGTAGAGCGTCTCAGGCCCTCATGAGCCTCTTGTTTTTCAAACTAAATCTACTTTAAAATTTTCGTCTGCAAAACCTTTGAATTTGAATCAATCAAAAGATTTGAAAAACAGGAAAGGGTTAAGGTGAAGATTTGTTTATTATAGTGTCACACCTATTTAAAGCACCAGTCAGTTTTGAAATATAAGACACTTTTTCCTTGTGTTCACAGTACCTCCCAAACCCTTTCTCATTGTTGCCAGGGGGCTGGCAGAAATGGGTATACGGTACCCATTCGATTAACTAGCTGACGGCTCACCAACCGGCCGCATCGGTTCTAACCCAGTTAGCCAGTTTCCAACAGATTTCGAATCTTCGGCTGAATTAGCTAGGTCCTGTGTAACTGTTGTTGGATATAGTTTGGAGGAGAGAGGGTAGATATTTAGGCAATATCGTATCGATCTAGTAGCGAGGCGATCAGGAAGGGTGTCGAGTTGATCGAGAAAGAACCATAGGGAGATCTAGTTTGTAGTTTGGTTGGAAGGAATTCGATAAATAAATCGCTGGCCCTCCCACTTACTCCGTTGGCCGCACCCATTGAATCCGACAGGAAGTTCCACTGCGATTTTAAACGGCGTTATTTTGCAAAATCCATGGCCAGTGGCATATAAAAACAAAAAAGTAGAGCGGTTTGTTGAGGGCCTCAACGTCGTAACTACAGCTTTAATAAGCTGTAGTTACGACGTTTAAGTCGTCCAACCAATAAAACTGTTTCACATAAATGTTGGCCCTTGTTGGAGTTCAAATTATACTTCCGATCAAAATGAATGATTTGATTTGCCGTTTTTTTCTTTGATTGACATCTGCAATTGGCAAATTCTTTGCATTGAAAAGTGAACCCCATGGTCTATGACCTTAAAAAGTTGTGATTTTCCCCCAATCTACCTTGAGAAATGTATTTGGAAAGGAGAAAAGAAACTTGCTGTAGAATATGGTTTTAAAAAGACTGAAACCAACTTGATATAAATTAAAATACATGCATTTTAAAGACCGAACTGAAGCATGTGCATTTTTATCAAAATAAGTTGAGATGAACTAGTTTTCATTTTAAATTGTTTAATTTCAATACAAAAAATTATATTTCAGGTTCAATAGCTATCGATAATATCAATAATGTTATAATGATGATCATGATAACCAAGATTGACCATCTATACAATATTTCGTTAAATCAATCAACTGACAATTGACAGATCTCGATTGTCCATCAATGAATCGAATCAAGTCCTGACCAATATTTCCTTCCTGGCGAACATTTAAACAAGAGGTCCACGAGGGCCTGAGAAGCTCTACTTGATATAAAGTTTTCCCCAAACTTAATATTATATTTATGGAACTTAATTGCTTAAAGAAGAGTGCATAAAATGAAAATAATTAATAAGACTCTACCCCTATATTATTTTGAACATGCATTCTGAAGTATTGCATGGCACTACCAAATCCTTTACTGGCTATATATATATCCCTAGAGCGGTATCTTTTTTGGTGGTAAAGGGATTACTACTCCCCCAAAACCGGAACAAAACTTTAACTCGTTCTGTAACTCACCAGTTTTGACTCGATTACCAAAAATCAGCCCAATACCTACACGCGTTTAGAAAAAAAGTCCGGTAGTCTGAAATTCCTTGGTAATTTTCTGATTCAATAATCCGTATCTTGCTCAAAAATAAATGAACCGGAACGAAACTTATACTCATTCTGAAACTCATCAATGCTGACTCACTTACCAAAAATAAGCTAAATTCCCGCAGATGATAAGAAAAAAAGTCTAGAAAACTGTAATTTCCCAGTAATTTTCAAAGTCTAGCATCCATATCTATCTCAAAATCAATGGACCGGAACAAAACTTAAACTCGTTCTGTATCTCATTGACGCTGACTCACATACCAAAAATCAGATAAAAACCTGCAAGGGTTAAGAAAAAAGTCCGGAAATCTGAAATTTTCTGGTAATTTTTTAAGTCCAGCATCCGTATCTTCCACAATAGTCAGTGGACCGGAACCAAACTCGAACTTGTTCTGTACCTCATTTATTCGGACTCACACTCCAAAAATCAGCTCAATATCTCTAAGGGTTAGGAAAAAAAGCCCGAAAATTGATATGTTCGGCTTCGCTGGCAAGGGACTAAAAACAATCGTTAAGAGACCCTTTCCTATGTTTTTTGACAGATATACTCCATTTTCAGATGGAACCATCCTTATGAGCCAACAATCACCCTGTCAAAGTTACAAGGGGATTAAATAATTATTTTGGCTTTATCATGTAAACGAGAATATTTTGAGTGAAAATCTAAAAAGCCCCCTTCCCGTGTTTTCAGACGGATCAACTCAATTTACAAAAGGACCTACCTTAAGATCATACAGTTATCCTTTGAAGCTTTCAAGGGAGTCAGATAATAATTTTTAACTTCATTGCTTACACGAGGAATATTTGAGTGAAATCCAATAGACCCCTTTCCCGTTTTCTTTTCGACAGATATACTCCATTTCCGAAAATAACGTTCCATATGAGCATACAATCATCCTGTAAAGGTTTCAAGAATCAGATAATAATTATGGACTTGATCGCTTACACGAGAATAATTTGATTGAAATCCATTGAGTGAAATACAAGTCCCCCTTTCCTTTGTTTTGCCAACGGATCCACTCCATTTCAGAAAGCAACCTTCATTATGATCATTCAATCAACCTGCGAAAGTTTCAAGACAATCTGCTAATATTTGTGGACTTTATCCCGTAGACGATAATATTTTAATTGAAAATCGATAAGTTCCCTTTCCCGTGTGGATCCACTCTATATCTTAAATGAATCTTCCGTATGACCCTACCATCATCCTGTGAAAGTTTCAAGAGGATCAGATAATAATTATGGAATTAATCGCGTAAATGAGAATATTTTGAGCGAAACTTCATAAAGCCGCTTTCCCCTCGCTTTCCTATGGATCAACTCCATTTCCGAACGGAACCTTCCTTATGATCAGGAACTTTCCTTATTATGGTCAAATTTCAAAGAGAAGGCAATGAACCATGGACTTTAACTGTACTTAAGAAGGATTTAAATGAGCTTTTCATGAGGCCCCTTATCCAGTGATACTTAACGGATCGAACTTATTTTCGAAAGAAACCATCTTAATGACGGCACAATCATTCTGTGGAAGTTTGCAGAGAATCCGATGAAAACTGTGGACTTAATTGTTTTAACGAGGATTATCAATGATATTTTCATAAGAACCCCTTTCCTAACGTAATTTGATGGATGGGACCCAATTTCGAAAGAAACGATTCCTGTAACGGAACAATCATTTCGTGAAAATTTGAAGATAATCAAATGAAAATTGTGTTATCAAGGAAAATTTAACGGAAGAACGGACGCGATGCACACAATCGCAAAAGTTCTTCTGGCCTTTGGCCAGTAGAGATCAAGATTATGGCCATTTGTACACCTACTTACCGTTTCTTATCATCGTAAAAAGTTTCAAAAAGAGAGCATTAACGAGCTCACAGAAATATACGGATTGAAGAATTGAGAGAATAACAAAAGTAGCTGTAAGAAATGGAATGATTTTGTTTGTTCCGAAAACTTTGTTTCGAGAACATAATTAGTAGAAAATATTTCAAGTTGAAGGGAGAAGATAAATAATTCACAGATAATTCTATAAATTCGATTTGCAAGAAAAAATTAACACTGAACTCGAGTGCGTTGCTCGAGATCATAATGTACTCAAAACGTGCTACTGTTAGCTAAATACATATACAGGAATGTTTCACTCAAAAGCAGTGAAAAGACAAGAGGCCCATGAGGGCCTGAGACGCTCTATTGGTTATCAAGTTTTCCATTAAAGAAATCTGATATTTAAGGAAGTTAATAACTCAAAGAAGAATGCATAAAAATTACTTTATCCCCTTTATTATTTTGAGCAACAATCCTTAAGGCCCCTTTTCCCGTATTTCAAGACGGATACACTCCATTTCCAAAAGGAAGTTACCTTATGACCCTACAATCATCCTGTGAAATTTTCATCAGAATCTGACAATAATTGTGGACTTTATCACATAAACATAATTATTTTGAATGAAAATCCATAAGGTCCCTTTTCTTGTGTTTTCTGATGGACCAATTTCATTCCAAAAGGAACTTTCCTTACAACCCTACAATTGTCCTGTGAATTTTAAAAGACAATTTGATAATGATTGTGATCTTCATCACATACACAAGAATGTTTTGAATGATAATCTGTAAGGCCCGCTTTCCTGTGTTTCCAATGCCACAATCATTCCATGCATCTTTGAAGAGAATCCGATAAAACTATTCGCTTTATTGTGTTAACAAAGATATCAAAATAAAGTCCTCACAAGGTCCCCTTTCCCGTGATATTTTACTGTTGGTTTTATCATTCTGTGAAAGTTAAAAGTGAATCCCATGGATATGAGGACTTCATTTTGTGTACTAGAATATTTAAAAAAAATCATATGGCCACTTTATACATGATACTTGATAGATTGTACCCAGTTCTGAAAAGAACCATTTAAGTGATTGTACAATCATTCTGTGAAATTTTGAAGTGAATCAGGTGAAACCAAGGGACACCATTGTGTTAACTAGAATATTTAAGAAAGTTTTTCATAAGGCCCTTTTTTGCGACACTTGTCATAATCAGATCCACTGTCAAAATCAACAATTGTAATGATGATACAGTCAATCAGTGTAATCTTTGGAATTTATTGTGTTAATGAGTTTATAGTGAAATCTTCAAGGGCCCCTTTTTCCCATGATACTTTACAGAACAAACCAAATTTCAAAAGGAATAATTCTAATGAAGATACAATCATTCTTTTAAAGTTAAAGACAATACTGAATCGTGTCAAGAATTTTTTGTAGTATAATTTTCATAAGACCCCCTTTTATCGTGAAACTTAATAAATCAGACCCAATGTACAAAGGAACAATCCTAATGATAGATAGTTTGAAGAAAATGATAAAGACTGAGGACCTTATTGTGATGATGATATTTTGTAATAAGATTTTCTTAGGGTCCCTTTTCTTGTGTTACTTAACAAATCAGATCCAATTTACAAAGGAACAATCCTAATGATTGAACAATCATTCTATTAAAGTTTGAAGACATTCTGATAAAGACTGAGGATATTCTTGCGTTAATGAAGATTTGATAATAATTTTTCATACAGCCCCTTTTCCTATGATACTAGACAGATCAGGCCCAAATTTGGAAAGAAACGATCCTAATGATGCTACAAACATTCTGTGAAAGTTTGAACAGAATCCGATGAAAACTGCGGACTTTATCTTGGTGTAAAGATTTTCAAATATTTTTTTTCATAAGGCTCCTTTTCCTGTGATACTTGAAGGATCAGGTCTCATGTCAGCATCAACAATCGTAATTATTGAATGATTCTGTGAAGGTTTGAAGAAAATCCAATGAAAGCTCTGGACTTGGTTACAAGGATAAACAGATGAGGACTAATTTGAAAAGAAAGAATCCTCATAATGCAACAATCATTGTGTGAAAGATTAAACAGAATCTGATAAAAACTGTTGACTTTATTGTGGTACAAGGATTTTAAAATCAAATTTCATAATGCTCCTTTTTCAGTGATACTTGACAGATTAGGTTTAATGTCAACATCAACAATAATTTTTTATTGTACAATTATTCTGTGAATGTTTGAAGAAAATCCAATGAAAGCTCTGGACTTGGTTACAAGAATTTATAAATGAAATTTTCATAAGGCCTCTTTTCCCGTGTTTCTTGACAATTCAAACCCTGTTATGAAAAGAATGATCGTTATGACCTTATAATCATTCAGTGAAAGTTTCAACAAAATCTGGTCAAAGCTGTGGGCTTCATTGTGTCAACAGGGATTTTTTAATTGAATTCTCATATAGCCCCCTTTCCCATGTTACTTGGTGGATCTGCACCTTATTCTGTTTGAGTATAAAGACAACCCAGTGAAATCTGTGGACTTTAAAGCATTAATTAAGATTTTTTAAATTGAATTTTCCTAAGGCCCCTTTTCCTTTGTTTCTTGATGGATCAGACCCAATTTGAAAGGAACAATCCTTATGATGGTACAATCATTCTGTGAAAGTTTGAAGTCGATCAGGTGAAATATAGGGCCATGATTTGTTAACTAAGATTTTTTAAAAAAAAATTATAGGGCCCCTTTTTCCATGAAACTTGAAGGATCAAACCCACTTTCGAAAGGAACAATCCATTTAATGTATTAATCATTCAGTGAATGTTTGAAGAGAATTTGTTGAAAACTATGGACACTATTGTGATTACGAGAATTGTTTAATCAAATTTTCATAAGCCCCCTTTTCCCGTGGTCCTTGACTTATCATACCCAATTTTAAAAGGAACAATCCTTATGATGGTCGAATCATTCTGTGAAAGTTTGAAGAGAATCCGATGAAAACTGTATAGACTCTAGGGTGTTAACGAGGATTGTTTAAATAAATTTCAATAAGGCCCCTTGTCCCATGTTTCTTGAGGGATCTGACCCAATTTCTAAAGGAACGTTTGAATTGAATCTGATGAAATCTATGGACTCACTCTAGAGTGTTAACGAGGATTTTTAAATTAAATTTTCATCCGTGTTTCTTGGCGAATCTGACCCAATTTCGAAAGGAATGGTCCTTATAATGGTACAATAATTCTGAGAAAGTTTGAAGAGAATCCGATGAAAACTGTGGACTCTAGAGTGTTAACGAGGATTTTTTAATAAAATTTTAATTAGGCCCCTCTTCCCATGTTTCTTGACGGATCTGACCCAATTTCGAAAGGAACGATCCTTATGATGGTACAATCATTCTGTGAAAGTTTGAAGGGAATCCGATGAAAACTGTGGACCTTAGAGTGTTTACAAGGAATAGCTTAACGGACGGACGACGGACGGACCGACGGACCGACGCACGTAATAAACCATCTAGTTTATTTAACAGACTTATTTGAATTCCCTCCCCTAGTCAACATCAAGCAGTGTGATGTGCGTTACAATTTGCCACCTTGTTTCTTTGCATATAATTCAATGATTATATTTATATTTGACGTCAAACACAGACGAAGATAAAATTATCTAACTTAAGGATTTCCAACAGCATTGTTTTTCTCTTTTTTTCTAAAAAGACTGTAATTTAAAATAAATCTCCATTTTTCTTTACAATGTTATTTCCTCGCTGATTCTTTCAATAGAGGCCACGGCCATAACGCAGTTGGTAACGCGTGAGACTCAATCATGTGGTCTTTCCGGCATTTGTCACCCACCATTTGGACAATAATCGTAAACATAAGTGGGATTAGCAGCTGGAAGCCCAGACAGGATGTAGTGGTAGTTTTGGAGAAATACCAAGAATTCATGGTTAGGTGATCCATGATATAATATGACTGAAATACTGTAAACAGTTGTGTTAAACACCATTCAAACAAACAAACGGAGCGGACGCTCGTGTGTTCGTTTTCTTAGCGGCCTCCCCTCCACCATTTGCCAGGTCTTTTTTTTTAAAATAACACATAATATTACGCTACTATTATGATATCATTGCGTAATCAAATTCAGTTTTCGACGAAAGCTGGCTAAATCAAACTTGTATGTCGTAAAACTACTCACTAATCGATTGCGAAATATTTTATGTTGCGAACGTAAAATGATTTTATTTTAAGTTGGAATGCGGAGAAATTCCAACTAAGATTTTACAAAATCGCAGTCGGACTGTCAATCTAGAGGTCCCGGGTTCGATCCCCGACGGCGGCACTCATCCTTTCCGACTATTTATCTCTCACCAATGGGTCGATAATCGTAGACTTATGTGAGATAGCAGCTGGAGGCTAGGAAGGGGTGTAATGGTAGTACTGGTGTGAGAAATACTAGGATTCCATTGTTAGGTGCTCCAGCCGCCGCGATATAACTGAAAGATTGTTGAAAGCGGCGTAAAACCCTATTCAAACAAATCAAACAAACAAAAAAAAAAAAAAACAAAATCGCAAAATGAACTTGATACTATCTTCATCATATTAAAGGAATTTTTAGGAAAGGGGCAAAACGACCTAAGTCTAAACCGGTATTTCAAATCGATCACCATGAAACAACTTTCCGCGCATTTCCTTCCACGTATACTCATAAACTTGAAGTGAAAATCTACGTGAATTTAGTACGATCGTTACAGAATTGGCCGAGCTGAGGGTCAAATAATCATCGAGGTCATTGATTTCTTATTGTAGAAGCTGTTATTCTCTGTTTTCAAGTTTCTAAAAGGAGTTCACGTATTATAGTTGATCAAAAGGAGAACGTTATGATTGAGATTCTAATTTTGCTGTGTGTGACACGAGCTTATAACCTATTCCAACACGATAAAATTTTAGACCAGTCTAAATTATAAGAAGTAGCAGACGACAATTGTAAGTTGGTGAAATCTGTAAAATCCTGGTCTTTTTGGAAAAAAAAAATGTGGATAATAAAGAAATTGCTTTTAACAAACAATTTCTTCATTTTCCACAATGATTTCCAAAGCTTTCATAATGAGGGCCATTTAAAAGCGTCACTGTCTGGGAATGGGTTAAGACAATGCTAGTTTTTGATTTCTATAAGTGGATTTATGTTTTGTGCGTTATTCACGCGCATATGTACACGAATGGGAATGCTGGTTTAAAGTTTAAAGGAGGGAGGCTTACTCGGAAAGTAAAAAATGAATTTGAACGGAATTCCACAGTTATGACCCTTTCAGCGCATTCCAACTTCTCAGTAATTTCAGTCCTTTGATTGAATTCATTCTCGTTTTCTGTCCAATAAAGCTTTTCCTAGCGTGATAATGACCTATCAATGATAGAGGGGTTTCAACGAAGATTTTAACGAAGATTTTAGGATTCCTTTTGAGACAATTCTTTTCCCTATAAGAGTTGTTGAGCCTTTGAATTACGATGACCATCATCGAACTCGATGAAAAGTCAAGGGGAAAAACACTATAGCAAGGCACAAGGGTTTTATTTAGGTACAAAAAGCTGAAAATCTGGATCGGTTTCGCGCCGGAAAAAGATCAGTATATCATTTTTCATTAAATGACACTGATGAAGTAGTTGTAACGGTTCTAGGGGAGGTAATTTCCCGTGTTATGCAAATTAGGGATCCTTCAGAAGAGTCAAGAATATATTTGAAGTTATTTATAAACAAGGTCGACCTACGTAGGGTTGAGGGTTCTTTTCTCTGAACGGATAGGGTTTGTGTACTAATTCGGAAACACAAAAAGACGACCTCGTTTTGTTCACGATGGTACTCGTGCAGAACAGAATGAACAACTTCGTAAAGCGACTAAAAGATTTTGCGAAAATGAGTTTAACGTTGAACAAGAATATGTCGATTCACTCTCGACAAGATTGAATCTACGGAAAGGAATCGCTCCAACAGAAGAACGCGTCAAATCGTCGATAGCAGATTCTTAGCCATATTGTTGCCCCAGAAAGACGTAGTTTCCTTAGTCTTTGGAACTTCAGCGCGCGTTACATGCAATCAGCGATACGACCAGTGAAAACGGGTCAACTTTTTTTTTGGGGGGGGGGGTGCAATGAGCAAGAGCATGAGGAGAGCCTCAAAAAGCCCAAACGATGCTTGTCTGGAGAATAGATACTGGGCTACTTTTCGCTGGATGCTTAAAAAATACTGTCGTCTCAAATTCATCCAATATTGGTTTAGCTGCTGTTTTGATTGAACAAGATAAGACGAGTATTTTTGAAGTAATCTGCTTTGCTAGTTGAGCAAATGACAGATGTCGAAGAGAAATATTCGATAACAGAGAAAGAAGCTCTAGCTGTTTTGAGAATGCTTTATTTGATTGGCGTTGATTTTGAGCCAGTTAGCGACCATAAGCCTTTTGAAATGATTTATGGGTGAAAGTGTAAGTCATTTGCAAATATCGGGGGCTTGACGATACCGATTAACCTGGTAGAGCACATGTTGGCGATGCTCTACCGAGATTTGTTTCTATAAACAGACTTGCAATGAGAGTGAACTAGAAGAAGTATAGAAATAGTAAAATATCAAGATTCTACAACCTCTGAGTCGGGAAGCGATGAGGGTTACAGATTTTTTAAAATTTTACTATTGTTGTCATGGCAACCAGATATGTCAGTAGATTTAATTCTTTGATTGAAATTGGCCCAATGATTTTGGAAGAAATTTCGTTTTAAAAATCATTCTTTATTGCTATGTAAGATCCCCCTTTGGCTCCGTCCCTTGGGACTCGAGGAAAATGATTTTAGTACTTCCGAAAGCGGCTTCATGCAAAATATCACGGCTCTTCACCTTCGGTGAGGAGGAGATATTTTTCCCTTTTTTAAGATTTCAGTCTCTTTGCTATGGCAACGAGAGTTTTCAACGGATTTCAATTCTTTTAGCACTTTTTAAGTGCAACACCTAATGAATGTTTCTGTCAAATTTGGTTGAAATCGGCCGAGTTTTATGCGAGGGTATGTCGTTTTAAAATATTTCTTCGTGTCTATATAAGCCTTGGGAACCGGAGTGAAATGATTTTGGCAATTCTGAAAGAGCTCAATATACTGATGCTTAATGCAAAAAACTAAGGCTCTATGCCTTCTGAGTCAGGAGGAGATAATTGTTTAAGAATTGTAAAAAAAAAAAAGTTTTATTCCCATGGTAACCAGAGTTTTCTACGGATTTCAATTATTTAAGCAATTTTTAAAGTGAACCACCGAAGGATCATTTCTGCCTGATTTGCTTGAAATTGGCCCAGCGATATGGGAGAAGTCATTTTAAATTGTTGATACATGACGGACGTCGCACAACGGACGCCGTTAGAGGGTGATCAAAATACCTATACATGAGCACTCGTGCTCAGTTGATCTTAAAATTAGTATGGTTATGGTTCTTGTGCACTGCACTTCCATTTGGAGAGATCTATTCTCACATCATTTTTTATGACCATACCTATCATACTTCCAGAGATAAGCTTCGGACAAAATTCAAGCTTAAAAACCAAAAAAAGTGCAATAACTCAAAAGAAGAACAAAAGATTTATGGTTATTATGCACTGCAGTCTGTAATCATGGAATGAAAATAACTGCCAAGTTTTAAGTTAATCAGACATGTGATGACGTTCACAATATAAATCAGATTGTCTTTAAAATTTCACAGATGCCTATTGTATGGCCGCAAGGAAAGTTCCTTTCTGAAATGAAATGGATTCATAAGAAAACACAGGAAAAGGGGCCTTATGGAACTTTACTCAAAACAATCCTGTTTACGTGATAAAGTCCTCAATTATTATCGGATTCTGATGAAAAACTCACAGTATGATTGTAGGATCATATGGAAACTTCCTTTTGGAAATGACGTGGATCCGTCATGAAAGATGGGAAAAGGGGCCTAAAGGATTTTTTGCCAAAAACAACAAGAGCCATGTCGGACATAGCCATCTCCCGCCGTTAAAGCTTGATAGTATACTGAAGCCAGTACGATTTAGGCTTCTTGTGCAATACATTTCTTGTCATTGAGTTCGATAATAGCTATTATACTCTGGACAAAATCTAAGTCTTAAAAAAACAAAGGGCAAAAACTCCAAAGTTATGCAAGCCAGAGTTGTGGGTTTTGTGCACTGAACTTCTCCTCAACGAGATCTATCCAACTATGAAGTTTCAAGTTGATAGCTATTGTATTTTCATAGATAAGCTCCGGACAAAACATTAGTCTTTAAAACAAAAAGGCCAGAAACTCCAAAACTATGCAAGCAAGGGTTGTTGGTCTTGTGCACTGCACTTCTCCTCAACGAGATCTATCCAACTATGAAGTATCAAGTTAATAGCTATTATACTTTCAGAGATAAGCTCAAATAAAATCTTAGTCTTTAAAAATACAAAGGGCAATAACTTTTAAATAATTCAAACAAGATTTATGGTTCTTGGGCACTTCACTTCTCCTCAATGAGACTTATTTATCTACGAAGTTTCAAGTTGATAGCATTTATACTTTAGGAGATAAGCTCCGGACAAAATCTTAGTCTTTAAAACAACAAAGGACAATAGCTCCAAAATTATGCAAGCAAGAGTTGTGGGTCTTGTGCACTGTACTTCTCCTCAACGTGATTTATAAAACCAACGAAGTTTTAAATTGATAGCCTTTATACTTTCCGAGATATGCTCCACAAAAAATCTAAGTCTTTCAAAATACAAAGGAAAATAACTTTTAAATTATGCAAGCAAGAGTTGTGGTTCTTGTAAACTGCACTTCTCTCGAATGAGGTCTATCCATCTATGAAGTTTCAAGTTGATAGCATTTATGCTTTAGGAGATACGCTCCGGACAGGATTAGTGACGGAAATACGGAAGGACGGAAGGACAGAATGACGGAATGACGGACGGAAGCCATTACTATATCGGCGGGGGATAATAAAGGGGATAAAGTCCACTATATCATTTTTTTAATTCTTCTTCCAGCAATAACTGAAAACTTAGTAACCAATAGAGCGTCTCAGGCCCTCGTGGGCCTCTTGTTTTTGTTCTTGTTTAATGTCCATTTTAACTCTTCTCAGTCATATCACGGCGGCTGGAGCACCTAACAATGGATTCCTGATATATCTCGAACCAGTACAACCATCACATCCTTCCCTAGCCTCAAGCTACTAACCCACTTAGGTTGAAGATTATCCACCAATTGGTGAGAAACTGAAATCGGAAAGGATATGTGCCATCGCCGGGGATCGATCCCATGGCATCCATGATTGAAGATTGGGAGTCTAATGCGCTACCAACGGCGCTATGACGACGGCTATGAAGACTGCTTCCGTTTAGTATCGTTTATATTCCTGCAAGGGTGGTATTTTGCTACTTACAAAGCGAGACAACGGTCTTAAAGGACGACCTGCAGGCGGCAACATCAAAGAGAGATTGGGCTGTTTAGCACAAACCAGTCAAAGATATGTGGGAGATGATCCAGAATGCAACATCTGACGGCCTTCTACGGTTCATAAGCTGCAGCACGTACAACTTGATCCGTAAACTTAAATGTCATTAAGCAAATATCTGATTGCTTTCTAGCCATCCGAAATGGTAAGCACGAATAGTTATTAATAAGAATAACCACAACATATATAAAATCGAAATTAACGGACAGTGGTTTTTTCCTCAAAATGACCCAATGTTCTGTTTTATCTTGAATCATTGCCCATACCAAGTTTCAACCGCTGTTCCTCCTAGACAGCCAAACCGTTCATTTGTGTGTGTGTGTGTGTGGGGGGGATAAAGTTGATGACAAATGAACACTTTTTAGATAAGGTCAGATATTCCAACGTTTCAATCCTAATTAAGAAATAATCATAATCTCAAAAGCAATGCTTATCGAATTTAGAGTAGTGTACATTTTTTATGCTTTAATCCCTTCAATACTAAAGAGATAGTATATTTTTCATTAACAGTTAACATATAGGTAGGAAATAATAAAAACCGCATCTTTCCATTATTATACAAGAATACCACATGCGGCTGAAGGACCGATTTTTCAAGAGCTTGATAGCAGGTAAACTAGTATGTCGAAAAAGGGACATGATTCGTTAAAACGTATATAGAATAATCCCCCTTGTTGATAGAAATTGCTCCTTTGAAAGTGAACAAATATTCCGAGTTTCAAGTTAATGATGTCGGTAATACCAGAGTTATTACAATATCTCAGAGTTTCCGGACGTAGAAGATGATAACGCAGACGACAACCTGGCCAAAGCGAATCCTTGGGTTTCTCCGAAAAAAAGCCATGCTTACAAGGATGGAAGCAAATGTAATGAAGTGGAAGGACCAAAGCACAATTTTGCTTATTTTGCCGTATAAAGACCCTCGTCAAAGATAACATGATACAGGAATCTACACCACCATTAATACAAGATACAAGATTTATTTAAATGTTTGAACACCCCTTTACTCTGAAATAGGGTGAATTTTCAATATTCAGTTTAATTAATTGTTAAAAAAATAAACATTTCATCTTTCCTTAAGTTTTATCAACTTCATAGTTAAGCAGATGTGAGTTAAAATGGCCGACTTCTTCTTCAATAACAATCTGAGCAACATAAACATTTTGTGTGTATTTTTGAGTATGTCCGTGCGTGCCTTGTGTGTAATTTTCTTGAGAATGTTTTGATTAGACAATACTTTTCATATTGGCAATGTTTGTTTTGTACGAATAGGACGGCTAGTTTTCTCCCTCTCTTATCTTGCTGTAAAGCAAACTATATTTATGTAACCTTAAAAAGGGTTACGATATTGCTAAATGGAGGAGATAATATATAGCTAATCGGGGGATAAAATAACTTTTCATTTCCGTTTAGAGGATCCCAATGCATACAGAGTACTTTTCGACATCGCATAGATCCAAAATACTTTGACAAGGCAATTAAGTTTACAGTTTGCGATGAAGAATTATGAAACTCATAGATAGGGGCAATATGTATATCCTCTTCAGTATCCTCGTGGTCTTGGGTCGTTTTAAACAATTGTTTACGTAAAATGTTTTTAAAAGTTGCAATGCAGTCAATATCTCTATTCAGATATTCTATATTTTCAAAAATGTCAAAAGAACTTATCTTCTTATTACCCGTGATGAAAAATGCAGTCAGAGTGAAACTAGAAACAACGTCGTTTACAAGCTTTGACTTCTCTCCTCTTTCATTGATAAGGAGTACCGAATAACAATTTGCACCTTGCGAATGATTACACAGCACATATAGTTGACTGTTTTCAAAGTCTACCCCGTAACAGTTGGCGTCAACCTCGATTTGTGTAATTATACTCTGATGTGATGAAGCCAATTCTAGTAATAAAACCACCTGGGCATCTGGACAGGTTATAGCTAATTTGCTATTTTCGTTAACAAATTGCGAGGTTGACAATTCAGAGTCATTTTCGAATAGACATCTGACAAAATTATTATCAATTTCGGTTGAATCAAAAGGTTTCGTCGATAATCTCAAATATATCTGTAACTTATTCTCTCTGAAAACCTTAACAGCAGCATTAGGGTGATCGATCACTGCTATTCTATTATCCAAGAGAAAACAAACGCCCGTTATTTTACTGAAAGAAGTGTCCATCTGATGTTTTACATAGATACGTTCGACAACATCGACATTGACCTTGTACAGCTCATCATCTGCTTCAGGTTCATTCATTATGCTCTCTAAAAGGTTCTCAATGACCTTATTGTTTTCGTCAGGTTCATTCGTTATTGAAATTTTGTCATAATGATTACAATCACATGATGTACATAAATAAGTTTCACATGTAAAGCATAGTGTATCGGCTTGTATTCTCAAACAATGTTTCTTTAAACACTCACTGCATACTGATCGATCACCATCCGATGAATTGCTTGAAACATCCTCATATACAACCCGTGTCTCCACAATTGGATCACCCCTTAAATTTCTAGATGATCCTTGGTTTATACTCTTTTTTTCAGATCGTTTTCCTTCAGTTGAAACTTCACAAGTTGTACCACGATCTTTTGATTTAAACACGTGGTAAAATTGTCTCACAAACGATCGAAGTGACTGAATCATTGTGCCTTTAAAACTTCAAAAATACATCGTCCTGAAAAAGAGTATATATATCTTATAAACGATATGATAAATTACTGGTTAAAGTCGTTGGAGTGAGATTCGAAGTTCTGTATCACTAAAGACGAAAAAAAAAAAAAAAAAAAAAAAACGAAAATAGTGGGGCGTAAACAAAGAGAAGTTGTCAAATATAACTTTTTAAAGCATTTAAAATTGAGGTAATGGGTGGTGGACGTGAAGTTTTTAGACCAGTTAAAAAATGAAGATTATTGTCCACCAACTGCTTTATTGTGTATGTTGAGTCTTGGTGGAGGGTATCAAAAACTGTTAGACACTAGAAACTGTTTGATCGCTTTCGATACAAAACTCGCTGGCCGATTTTACAAAATTCGTTATGTTTGGTGGTAGCAAAGCGAGCAGAAGCCATACTGTTTTTGGTTGGTTTTTAGAAAGTTTTTAGAATTCTATTGCCGACATGGACTATTTTAATGCATACTAAAAACGCATATTTCTACCTAACACCTAGAACAAACAGCCGTCTATTTTTTCTTACCTTTTTTTAAACTCCTTCTGCATATTTTCAAAATTAGAACAATAGTGAGGGGGTGACATTATTGAACACTTTTTCAAACTAGCAAAGTTTTCCCTTGATTTAATCTTAAATTAACGAAACATAATTGCTTGAAGAAGAATGCACAACATTTAAAATAACACATTAGATTTTATTTTGAGCAACAATCCGAAAGGCATCTTATCCTCTGTAATCTGACAGATCCACTTCATTTTTAGAAGGAACAATCCTTGTGAATCTACAATCATCCAGTCAAATCTTTACGAGGATTGAATGGCTATTGTGAACTTTATCACGTAAACAAGAATAATTAGAGTGAAAAGGGCCCTTTTTCTCGTGTTTTCCGACGGATCCATTCCATTTTCGAAAAGAATCTTCATTATAACCCTGTGAACGTTTCAAGAGAATAAGATGATAACTATGGATATTAGATGAGAATAATTTAAGTGAAAATCCAAAATTCATCTTTTCCCGTGTTTTCCGATGTTCCATCCTGTGAACATTTAAAGAGAATTCAACAATGATTGTGGACTTGATCGCGTATACGAGCTTATTTTGAGTGAAAATCCGTCAGGCTCCCTGAATCGTGTTACCGGACGGATCCATTTCATTTTCGAAAGGGACCTTCTTTGTGATCCTAAAATGAGAACTAGAATACTCTAAATGAAAAATCATAAGGCCCCTTTCCCGTATTTTCTACTCCTTTTCATATGGTCCCTTTTCCCGTGTTACTTGACGGATTAGACCTAATTGCAAATTGCAAGATCTCTATGATGGTACAATCATTCTTTGAAAGATTGAAGATAATCCAATGAAAAGTGGGAAAACAAGGAAGAATTATCGGACTGACGCCGGACGGGAAACACGCCATTACTTCGGGCAGTAGAGCACAGCCCGATTTGGCGAAATGGTTAAATGTTTTGTGAAGTGTTTTACTTTTCTAAATTAGAGTGCATCGTTTAAATTGTGTTTTACTCATCTAGTTTGGCGAACGTCTTAATTCTATGTACGTGAGAGCGCACATCTTTCACAAGGATGGCTCTGTCTCCCGTCCAAATTCAGAAAGTAAGTTTGTCTTTAAACATTTTCTTCAAACGAAAATAAGCAAGTTTATTGTTTTTTTTTTCAAGTCCTCTTTTAGAATTTCACTAGTGTAAGCGCGTTCTCTTAGATTTTTCCTGTTGGTTTTTAACTTCTGGCGTGACCTGTAGCTAAAATGATAGTACCACGTGGTGTTTTTCTTTGCAGTCCAGATTTTGGTTTTCCAAGGCGGTGTACTCTGTCGATTTCTTTAAGACGGAGATCTACTTCAACCTGAACAGCTTGGTATACAGTCATTTCGTATCCATAACAATTTCGTACCATTATTTCTATGGTTATTTCGTACCATATAATGGTATTTTCGTACCATGCGCTGGTCATTTCGTACCAAAGAATTAGTCATTTCGTACCATTTCGTACCAAACATAGACGACTCGACGAAGTTCATAGAATTTGATCATTAGATTGTTTGTCAGTGTTTGCGACGTAATAGGTAAGGTCAGTTAAGATCTAATTATTGAAGGGTGAACGATTGTTGATTGCTTAATTAGGATAAGATTGGCGTTTGCCTTTCATTTGACCGTGTCACTTTTTTACACCCAATTAAGAAAAATATTTGGGAAACATTGCTGGTGACAAGCAATTACCTCACTATCACAGTATTTTATTCCCCAAAAGACAAATATTTTAAAAATTCCGTCCTCATGAAATTGTGGCTTGCAAATTTCGTGAATCTTGTTGCGTGTGGCAATGGGTTCATGGTTACTATGTCACTTTATTCGGTGAACCGTGATACAAATTTGACAGAAATACGGTTCTGATTTTTTACTAATTTTCTTCTAATGAACACAATCCCCTATTTCAATAAAAGTTATGTGCTGATACAGTATCATCAACTATCAGAAAAAATACAGTGTGATAGAAGAAAAATTTCAAGAATCCTTTCTTTATTTTTTTCCTCTGTATTTTTTTATGTAAAATCATAACTTCAACATTATTGAGCTGACTTTCATTATAGAGCAATAAAGGCGGACGGGCATTGACCGATCACAATACCCTACCATGAGTTCAAAGATCTTGTAGGCGTACAGCTAATTCAACGTATATGAGTATGTCTGGTAAGCACTTTACCATTCGCCTTAATTTTCAGCTAATAAAAGCAACGATTTTGTTTAGAATTCAAACAATATATCACATAACCTCCCAAATTGCTCAAATATGTGAAAATTGAGATAACATACAAAAGTAATTAATCGTTAACGGCGATATTTCCAACTTCAAAAAGGACTGTGCAAAGCTTTGTTCTCAAGGGGAATCAACACTCAACAAGCAAATATACGACAAATCAACATTGTTAAAGAAAAAAGGGGACGATGATGGTCCTGTATCTCTCACCTGAGTATGATAGGACCTGTCTTTGTGGAATTTGGGATTTCCATCTGAATTACTTTGTTCAATGCCAAATTATCCCAACAATTCTGATTCTAATCTAAGAGAGATGGTTTGAATTAAAAGCCATAGTAAGCCATTGTCCTGTAATTTTTAATTGCGTATAAATCAAAATTTTAACTTACTACGAGGTTTCCGTCGCCTTCGATGATTAAGAAAAAATGAACGGTTGAAAATCTCGAAATAGTTATTGAAACTTTTTAAATGAGTAACTTCTCTCCTCCCTTTTTTGTTTTCATTGATTTTAAATGAACAACGTAGGGCGCAACAGAAAAGACATCATAATTGACGTGGCACCCTTTGCACAAAGTGTTAACGGGTAAAACTAGATCGAGTAGTAAAACAGTTAAAGGCGTCTTTTTATTGATTTTCAAAACTCCTGTTTGTATATGCTATGCTAAAACAAGGTATCCAACTATTTCAAACGAATTTAATACTTTGGTCATTTCTGTTGGGTCATTTTGGAGACGATAAAAATCTAATTAGAAGAGATAAAATACGATCATTCCTTATGTATGTAATTTATTTGTCAATCATATAAATCTTATGTAAAAATTTAAAAAGGCAAATGTCAATTGAGTATTGGGATATAACTCAATCATTTATCAAACATAATTCATTTTTGGGTTGGATTTATTTATGAAACAACTGAAAAATGATACTTTAATCAGAATGCTAGTAATTCACAAACGTTCTTCTGTGGAAGTATTTCGAAATAATTAGGGAATTCATAGTGAGTAATGAAACCATCTTTAGTTCGTAGTAAAGTATTTCAACAGTAGGGTATTTGACTGTTTTGAAAAATCACCAATTCGATTCGACCTGTTCTTTCCGCTATCATTTCGTCCACGTTAAATAACCAAACGAACAAATATTCTTCGTTCGTCTCGGCACTTATTGTGTACAACGCCGGATTGATACAAGCATTATGTTTTAATACCGTTATCCGAGGAGAGAGAGAGAGAGAGAGAGAGAGAGAGAGAGAGAGAGAGAGAGAGAGAGAGAGTGGGGGAAGAAACAAATTGAGTGGGCGACAGGAAAAGATTTATAATTCACAATAGGGGAAAGGTTAGGATGACATGAGTTTTCTAAATGCTCTGAAATTATGCACTGTTTTTATCAACTGGTCATTTGTTTTGTTGCGTTTTATTCATTTACATTACTGATTTATTTTTATTAAGTTACGAATTTCTATTTCACGGGTTTCATTAGTATATCGTAACATATTTGTCTTAAGCGTAATGTAGTACAAAGAGTTGGTACATTAAATGGATATTGTTTTATATTAAGTAATAGACAGGAACTGTACTGGTTTTAAAGAGTTTTTGGATATTTATACTTGAGAATATAGTTGGGCTAGCCATTTGCTACAGGATGCAGACAGTGCAAAAACACTGTTTTAACAAAATCGTATAATTACCTTTATCATTGGTTATTACTTAGAAGGCTCAATACGACATAGTTTGGTCAATTCATCTGTTTTTACTTTGTGCTATTTTTATAGAGGTTTCTTATGTCTTGTTTCTGCTTTGTGTAGTTGTTCCGTGCTGTAATCTCTCGGGAATGGATTAGAGTAATTGAATAGCGTGGTTTCCAGCGGTGACAGTTAAGCTATCTGGAGGCTTAACCACTACTCGATTAAATTCCCACGCAATAAAAAGAAGTTCTAATGCATTTTGGGGATATTGCAAACTCTGCCTGGGTATTCTTAGCTCTCTTGAACATATTTTGTTCAAAATGAGTCTGATCAGAGTCTCGCCACGTGAATTAACTTTGTTCAAATTGTAAAGAACCCCTTCAAAAGCAGGCCATTTAACATATCCAAACTCAATCCCGATTTTACTTATCTAAAGAAAAAAAATGCTTCGAGAAAAAATTGTGGACAATGAAGAAATTGCTTGCTACAAGCAATTTCTTCAATGTCGACAATATTTTCTAACCAACGAGACAATTTTTTCTAAATACCACCAACTTAAAATTATAGTCTGCAACTTCTTTCATTTTGAACCAGTCTAAGATTTTGTCATGCTGTAATGGGTTAACTACTCGGGTACTTTAACTTCGTTCATTTATCGAAATAACCTCTGACAAAAAGATTACCTAAAAAAGACATACTTTGCTAGCTTACGGTATATTTCAGTACTTTAATTTATTGGTTGTTCTGGTCAAGCGCGTCCAGTTCTGCAGTCAGATTGTTGAAGATAATCTCTTTGCTAAAGAAAAATAAGTATTTTGTGTCGAATAAATAATATACGGTTATAAACTGAATCTGAAGTTCACCATATCTGTATCTGCTTGCGTCTTTGGTATGAAGCGTAGTTAAGACAACCAATGAAATGCGTCGAATACATATATTTCCATTTCGTGCATCGTTGAAAATCAATCCTTTCGAAAGTTTAAACCCCTCTTACTTTCTGAAAACTAGTTTGATTTTAGATTCTGAAAAAAAATATACTAGTAGACGAAAAGATGACAAACATTCCCTTTTGATGTTGAATTACAGAAAAATGATTAGGTGATAGTGGTATTAAGCTAGGACTAGTTGGAAACCCTGCCTTTTAATAGTGTGTAATAGGCGATGTGTACCTTTAACTATGAAACTGTATTATTTTACATCCTGAAAATGAACGAGACATAATCTGGCGCTGCGCTTAGCTCAATGGAGGTTTGATCGCGTAATTTGTGAACTATACTTTTTGCGTACTATTTCACTCAAAACCAACGGGCAAAACTGTCTGTCGCGATTATAAATTTCTTAAAAGTTTAAGTCCCATAAGATAAATTGTCATTATAGTCATAATTGAAACGCCGATTTCGATTTGAGCTGGGTATCTTTTTACAAAACTTATGAAATGTTAAGACTTACCTATATCCGATCAGCCCGATAAGCTCAGTTGGTAGAGCACTTGACTTCAAACCTCAAGATCAAGGGTTCGAGCTCATCGACTGGCCATATCAACTTACAAACTAATTGTCTTTCGGATAAGATATTAAACCGAGGCCCCGTGTGACGGTGATATCCATCGAGCACGTCAAAGAACCAGGCGTATCTCTCGACAGTCTCGTCCTGTACCCTGCACCATCCTAAACAGCTAACCGTCTTCTGGGGGCGTCGCTCATATGGGCATGTGCTACGGTAACAACGATAAATAAACGGATATACACACATATCCGATCTTGTTAGAACTAAAATTAGGTATTGGAAATACCCGTCTTGCTCCTTTTTTGGAAAGGCGGTAACCCGTTATCGATTATTGGACGAGCGATTGTCAGTGCTTTAAAAAATAGTGTTATAAACGGCCACCAAACAATCTCCTTCTTCGCCAAATGCCATTAATTAAATTTCAGAAGATGGGCTTCCGACAATGCAGAGTTAGCCTAAATAAACACATGTTGTTAGGTTTTATTGTTTATTTAGCAAATTATGAACTCAAAAACCGAGGAACGCTATTCGATGGGGTACATGTAATGAACAATGCTGTGTTTCGCCAAACTAAAGGGGTCTAAGCTATGGAGAAGCACAGACTTCATAACCATTTCTAGCCCCACATTGTGTGTGTTATGGAGGGGTTAAAATCAGAAGTACTAATGTTTTTACAGGAATAACTCATTTTCATTAAAGAATATCAAGTTCTCGGAGAGAAGTCGATAGTATCTCATACTGACATAAAAAGTGATATTTGAGAAATAAGATATATATCTGCAGATTTTATCTTGGTCTCATATCTATCTATCTATCTATCTATCTATCTATCTATCTATCTATCTATCTATCTATCTATCTATCTATCTATCTATCTATCTATCTATCTATCTATCTATCTATCTATCTATCTATCTATCTATCTATCTATCTATCTATCTATCTATCTATCTATCTATCTATCTATCTATCTATCTATCTATCTATCTATCTATCTATCTATCTATCTATCTATCTATCTATCTATCTATCTATCTATCTATCTATCTATCTATCTATCTATCTATCTATCTATCTATCTATCTATCTATCTATCTATCTATCTATCTATCTATCTATCTATCTATCTATCTATCTATCTATCTATCTATCTATCTATCTATCTATCTATCTATCTATCTATCTATCTATCTATCTATCTATCTATCTATCTATCTATCTATCTATATATCTATATATCTCTAGATATATATTTCTATCTATCTATCTCTATATATATCTTTCTATCCATCTATCTATCTATCTATCTATCTATCTATCTATCTATCTATCTATCTATCTATCTATCTATCTATCTATCTATCCATCTATCCATCTATCCATCTATCCATCTATCCATCTATCTATCTATCTATCTATCTATCTATCTATCTATCTATCTATCTATCTATCTATCTATCTATCTATCTATCTATCTATCTATCTATCTATCTATCTATCTATCTATCTATATCTCTATATCTCTATATCTCTATATATATATATTTTTTTTTTCAAAAATGCTTAAACAAATTACAAGTACAGTTATTGTTCGACTTAAAAGATTTTGAAATACATCTTGGTTACGAACATAATATTTGAAATATAGCCTTACCAACGGTAGGGTTAAGTGGAGCAAAACGCTCACCCAGGAACTATTGCTATGCATAAAAGTTTGTGCATAGAAATATTATTCATCGATCCTTGTTAGTGGTTATCTATATGTTAATAGAACAAAACTTTACTTTAATAATCATAAATTGTGTAGTTTGTCATTATTTGATTATTTCCAGGCATTTTGATATAATTTTGAGTATCGGAGGTGCGTTCTATTCGTCGAGATGAAAAATCCCGCTAAATGATACTTTCGAGATTTTCTAAAGAACTATTATTGTTATTTGAATAATTTAATTGTTAGTTTCGTCTATCAAAAACAAGCAATCTGATTGGTCGAAAAATTTAATTCATACCTCCATGAACAAAATTTTGAGTACGCAGCCATTTTGAATGCTTCCGCACACAAAATAGTTCACTACAAAAAGGTATCAAAATTTGTTCAGTTGTTGCATTTTTCGCTCGATGCTATTAAATTATAAGAAATGAAGAGAATATTTTTTGTTTTCATGGAGGTATGAACCTAAAAACCTAATCACACAATGTATGAATCCGCTTCGCGTATTCATACAGTGTGATTAGTTTTTTCGGTTCATACCTCCATGAAAACAAAAAATATTCTCTTCATCTTTTAAATAAAAATATCTGACGTCATCAAGACTACTCGTTTAAGTTAATGCTGAGTATGCGGCTTAAATTCATTATTAAGAATTCTTAAGTAGCTTAAAAATCAAACGAATCTCGACAAAAAGAACGCTCATCTGGTGTTTTATGTAGCGTATTTTCACGAGCTTTCCCCCCATTTTTTAGCTCTAATGGCCGAAGGCCACTAGAGCTATTGCGATAGCTTTTTCCCGTCCGGCGTTCATGCGTCCGTGCGTCCGTCCGTCTCCCATCCGTTAAACTTTTCCTTGTCAACACTCTAGAGTCCACAGTTTTCATCAGATTCCCTTCAAACTTTCACAGAATGATTGTACCATCATAAGGATCGTTCCTTTCGAAATCGGGTATGATCCGTCAAGAAACATGGGAAAAGGGGCCTAATTAAAAGTTAATTAAAGAATCCTCGTTAACAATCTAGAGTCCACATTTTTCATCGGATTCTCTATAAACTTTCACGGAATGATTGTACCATCATAAGGATCGTTCCTTACGAAATTGGGTATGATCCGTCAAGAAACATGGGAAAAGGGGCCTTATGAAAATTTAATCAAAAAGCCCATTAAAAATCCTCGTTAATACTCTAGAGTCCACCGTTTTCATCGGATTCTCTTCAAACTTTCTCAGAATGATTGTACCATCATGAGGATCGTTCCTTTCGAAAATTAGGTTGATTCAACAAGAAACAAAGGAAAAGGGGGATTATTAAAATCTAATTAAAAAATCATCGTTAACACTCTAGAGTCCACAGTTTTCATCAGATTGTATACAAACTTTCACATAATGATTGTACAATAATGAGGATTATTCCTTTCGATATTGGGTCAGATCCATCATGAAACACGGGAAAAGGGGCCTCATGAAAATTTAAAGGAAAAATCTTTTAAGAAATCCTCGTTAACACTCTGGTGTCAACAGTTTTCATCGGATTCTTTTCAAACTTTCACAGAATGAAAGTTCTATCATAAGGATTGTTGTTTTCCAAATTGAGTATGATCCGTCAAGAATCACAGGAAAAGGGGCCTTATGAAAATTTAAATAAAAAATCCTTATTAATAATCTAGAGAAATAGGGGAAAAGGGGCCTCATTAAAATTTAGTTCAAGATTTTTGTTAACACTAGAGTCCACAGTTTTCATCTGATTGACTTCAAACGTTCACAGAATGATTGTAGCATTAAAAGAATTGTTCTTTTCAAAATTTTGTATGATCAGTCAAGGACCACGGGAAAAGGGGGCCCGATAAAATTTTGTTTAAAAAAGTCCTCTTAAACACAATAGAGTCCACAGTTTTCAACGAATTCTCTTCAAACATTCATAGAATGATTATAATATTAAATGGATTGTTCCTTTCGGAAGTAGGTTTGATCCATCAAGTTTCATGGGAAAAGGGGTCCTATGAAAATTTAATAAAAGAATCATGGCCCTAGATTTCACCTGATCGACTTCAAACGTTCACATATTGATTGTACCATCATAAGGATTGTACCTTTCAAATTGGGTCTGATCCATTGAGACACATAGGAAAAGGGGCCTTAGGAAAATTCAATTAGAAAAATCTTAATTAATGCTTTTAAGTCCATAGATTTCATGGGATTGTCTTTATACTCAAACAGAATAATTATACTTTTGTAAGTAGAGTTCCCTTTGGAATTGGTTCAGATCCATCAAGTAACATGGGAAAAGGGGCTATATGAAAATTCAATTAATAAAACCCTGTTCACACAATGAAGCCCACAGCTTTGATCAGATTTTGTTGAAAATTTCACAGAATGATTGTAAGGTCATAACGATCATTCTTTTCACAACAGGGTTTGAACTGTCAAGAATCACAGGAAAAGGGGCCTTATGAAAATTTCATCTATAAATCCTTGTTACCAAGTCCAGAGCTTTAATCGGATTTTCTTCAATTATTCAAAGAACAATTGTACAATAATAATGATTGTTGGTGTTTGCATTAGACCTGATCCGTCAAGTATCACAGGAAAAGGAGCATTATGGAATTCAATTTTAAAATCCTTGTACCACAATAAAGTCAACAGTTTTCATCAGATTCTTTTTAAACTTTCACAGAACTTATCCATCATGAGGATTCTTTCTTTTCAAATTAGGCGTGATCTGTCTAGTATCATGGGAAAAGGGGCCTTTTGAGAATTTTATCTATAATCCTTGTAACCAAGTCCAGAGCTTTCATTGGATTATCTTCAAACCTTCACGGAATCATTGTACAATAATCATAACCAAGATAAAGTCTGCAGTTTTCATCGGATTCTGTTCAAACTTTCATAGAATGTTTGTACCATCATTAGCATTGTTTCTTTCCAAATTGGGCCTGATCTGTCTGGTATCATAGGAAAAGGGACTGTATGAAAACTTATTACAAAATCCTCATAAACACAAGAATGTCCTCAGTCTTTATCAGAATCTCTTCAATCTTTAACAGAATGATTGTACCATCATTTGGATTGTTCCTTTGTAATTAAGGTCTGATTGGTTAAGTGACACAAGAAAAGGGACCTTATAAAAATTTTATTACAAAACATCATTATTACAATAAAGTCCTCAGTCTTTATCATTTTCTTGAAACTATCATTAGGATTGTTCCTTTGTACTTTGGGTCTGATTTGTGAAGTTTCACGGAAAAAGGGGCCTTATGGTAATTTTATAACAAAAAATCTTGACACAATTCAGTCAACTGTTTTCATTGGTTCTCTTTAACTTTTTAAGAATGGTTGTACCTTCATTAGAATTGTTCCTTTTGAAATTTGGTTTGTTCTGTAAAGTATCATGAGAAAAGGGGACCTATGAAGATTCACTATCAACTCATTAACACAATAAATTCCACAGATTACACAGATTGATTGTACCATCGTTGATTTTGACAGTGGATCTGATTATGGCAAGTGTCACAAAAAAAGGGGTCTTACGAAAAATTTTCTGGTTAACACAATGATGTCCCTTGATTTCACCGGATTCACTTAAAAAATTCACAGAATGATTGTACAATCAATTAAATGGTTCTTTTCAGAACTGGGTACAATCCATCAAGTATCATGTAAAAAGGGGCCAGATGATTTTATTTTAAATATCCTAGTAAACGTAATGAAGTCCCAATATTTCATCGGATTCACTTTTAACTTTCACAGAATGATAAAACCAACAATAAATATCACAGGAAAAGGGGCCTTATGGGAACTTGATTTTAATATCTTTGTTAATACAATAAAGTCAACAGTTTTATCGGATTCTCTTCAAAGATGCATGGAATAATTGTGGCATTAGAAACAAAGGAAAAGGGGCCTTACAGATTATTATTCAAAACATTCTTGTGTATGTGATGAAGATCACAATTATTATCAAATTGTCTTTTAAATTCACAGGACAATTGTAGAGTTGTAACGAAAGTTCCTTTTGGAATGAAATTGATCCACCAGGAAACACAGGAAAAGGGGCCTTATTGATTTTCATTCAAAACAATCCTGTTTATGTGATAAAGTCCATAATTATTGTCAGATTCTGACGAAAATTTCACAGGATGATTTTAGGGTCATAAGGTAACTTTCTTTTGGAAATGGAGTGCATCCGTAATGAAACAAGGGAAAAGGGGCCTTGAGAATTGTTGCTTAAAATGATAAAGGGGATAAAGTCCTGTTTTTTTCCCTTTATGTATTCTTTTTTGAGTAATTAACTTCTTTAAATATCAGATTTCTTTAACGAAAAACTTGATAACCAGTAGAGCGTCTCAGGCCCTCATGGGCCTCTTTTTTTGGATAGAGCTACAAATTATATTTACCAAAGGGCTGTTTCAGTGAACAAAGTGATAAAAATCAGAAACCATTGCATTGTTATGTTCCCATCCTACACTATCTCGGGCAAAATGACCATGGCGGCCCAAAGGCCTACACGAAGATTTTTGCCCCGTTATCTCTTCATATTGCTTCTCCCCTGATACATTTTTTATCATTATGAACTGATAAATGCGGAACCCCAGACCAAAGGGGCCATTTTTCAATATCCTATGATAAATTTGGCTATGGCTAGGGTCATTTTACCTATTCCATAGTCGAGAAGTTTTCTGTTCTTACCTTGAATGTTAAAGTTAATCAAGTAATCTACACTTTTGAAAAAGAAATTAGGTCGATAAAAGATTTGTTAATCCGGAAGTCAATATATCTTAAATTCCATGGGTAGGCGTCTTGTCCAAACTAGAAACGCGTTTTATCCGATAGGGTGAGGCAAAAAGGCAAAAATTAAAATATCTTCTTGCATAAGCTTCTTTATGCATTTCAAATATATTTCCGAGTAAAAAAGTTACAACGAATGCAGTGTTTGTTAAACTTTTTTCAGTGTAATAGAAATAGCATTCTACATGTCTCACAAACTAACCCATCATTGTATTAGCATCAGACAAAAAAACTTGTGGGCTGTGTGTATTAAACATTACACTTTTTTTGAAATGTGAAGAAGAATTAACAATGGATTCGTACGACTTTCCAAAAGAAGATTAAAGCCAAAACATCAAGTTAAGAGTAAAAAGTCAACGCTTTTAAAGTCCGAGCCATTATTCATAGCACACACCGCTTCTTCATATCTAGTTCCCTTTATTCATGGCAAAACCATCTTCTTCATTGCGTATCGCTTTTCTGGCTTTTTTAAATCGAAAAGTGCTCGTGCGATTTTCATTAACAAATACGTAAGGGTTAGTATTTGAAGGTTTCAAGGTCTATACAAAAGTGGGATATAATATTATTTAATTTTCAATTCATCTATCAATTTGGACATATTCTCAAAATATAGCCCTGTGATCGCAAGTCAAAGCAGTTTGAAGCGCCCACGGTGATACCATAATGCGGAAACATGCCCAAAAAGAAGTTTTAATACACAAACCATCATACAGCATTCACCGATATTTGAAACTAGCGAGCAGGCTATCGAGAGTTGGGACCCATGTTTCTAACAGCACTACCATTCGACCTATATGCCAATCGAGTATACACAGCTAGTATTCTTAAATTAAATGTAAAGAATAATTGTGTCAATTTTAAATAGAATTTTAGGACAAGAGGATCTTTGGCCCTGGGTTGCCCACTTTAGATAAACGCTCTTTTGAAAAGATTATCTAAGCAGTTCCAGAAAAGAATAGAGCATGAACTGATGTTCCATGCAAAATAAATAAAGATGTAAGAATTTTGGTTCAGGAGAATAAGATTTTCAGTTTGGTTAACATGTCAACATGATTTCCCCATCTTTCATTTTTAGCTCACCTGGGCACAACATGCTCAAGGTGAGCTAATGTGATCGGTAATTGTCCGGCGTCCGTCTGTCCGTCTGTCCGTCCGTAAACAATTATTAAAAAATCTTCTACTCCTAAACCATAAGGCCTAGAGCTTTGATATTTAATACATGTCATTAACTATTGACCCTCTACCAAAATAGTTCAAAGAATTACTGTACTCTAAAAATTAACCCTTTTCTGTGCGATCCCAGATTTAACAAAGGAAATCTTAAAAAATTCGTCTACTCCTAAACCATAAGAGCTTTGATATTTGGTATGTATCATCACTTTTTGACCCTCAACCAAAATATTTCAAAGAATTACCGTATTCTGAAAATTAGCCCTTTTCTGTGCGATCCCTGATTTTACAAAGGAATATAGAAGAAAATCTTTTAAAATCTTCTTCTCCCAAAGCATAAGGCCTAGAGCTTTGATATTTAGTATGTATCATCACCTATTGACCCTCTACTAAATTCTTCAAAGGATTACCGTTTTCTAAAAATAAGCCCTTTTCTGTGCGATCCCTGATTTTAGGAATAAAGAAAGAAATCTTTTAAAATCTTGTTCTCCCAAAGCATTAGGCCCAGAGCTATGATATTTGGTATGTATCATCACCAATTGACCCTCTACTAAAATACTTCATAGGATTACCGTAGTCCTTTTCAGTGCAATCCCTGATTTTACAAAGGATTAAAGAAGACAATCTTTTAAAATCTTCTTCTCTTAAACCATAAGGCCTAGAGCTTTTGATATTTGGTAAGTATCATCACTTTTTGACCCTCTACCAAAATACTTCAAAGAATCATCGTATTCTGAAAATTAGCCCTTTTCTGTGCGATCCCTGATTTTACAAAGGAATAAAGAAGAAAATCTTTTAAAACCTTCTTCTCCCAAACCATAAGGCCTAGAGCTTTGATATTTGGTATGTATCTTCACCTTTGACTCTCTACCAAAATACTTCAAAGAATTGCCGCTTTTGTATTTGGTATGTATTGGTGTCTATACTTCGAAGTGTTTTCCCAAATGTCTTTCTTGAAGGGCGCCACAAAGCGCGATTGTGTGGAAATGGGTTTAAACACGCCTCGCATATATCGTCGGTGGGCAACCAAATCAAACTGTAGCTGCGACAATTCCGTCGCCTGCCGACGATATGACACGCGTATCCATAATAGTTTGCGATTGCAGTATCGAAATAGTTAAACGAACACAGACTAATAATCAATTTGATACTATCATATTCCCGAAAGTAATAAGAATTATGTGAAATTATTATTGTCGTGTTTTTGAAGAAAATGGTTTCTTTTTAGCTCATGCACCTGAGCATAAATTGCTCTGGATGAGCTACTGTGATCGGTCATCGTTCGTCGTCCGTTCGTCCACTCTACCAAAAGATAATAAAGAATTTCCGCACTCTGAAAATTAGCTGATTTCACATATGAACAAAGAAGGAAATCCTTGAAAATCTTCCTCTCCCAAACCATAAGAGAAAAAGCTTTGATATGTGGTATGTAGCAATGCCTACTGATCCTCTACCAAAATCTTTCAAATAATAACCGTACTGTTAAAATTGTCCTTTTTCTGTAAGATCCCTGATTTTACCTCGGAATATAGATGGAAATCTTTAGAATCTTCTACTGCCAAACCATAAGGCCTAGTGCTTTAGTATTTAATTTGTATCTAAACCTATTGACCCTCTACCAAAATTCTTCAAAAAAATTTCCGTAATCTGAAAATTAGCCCTTTTCTGTGCAATCCCCAGTTTTAGATAGAAATATAGAGGAAAATCTTTGAAAATCTTCTTCTCTCATAATATAAGGCCTAGACCTTTGATGTTTGGTATGTATCAATGCCTATTGATCCTCAAATAAATCACTTAAAAGAATTACCGTACTCTTAAATTAACTCGATATTGTGGGATCTCGATATACCTAGGGTTAAAAGAGAAGTCTTTAAATATCTTCTCCTAAAAATAATTGGGAATAGAGCTTTTGCATATATCATAAAGCCTTGATCCATCATACTCAGGTGAGCGACATAGGACCATCATGGTCCTCTTGTTTTGGAAAGGGGGGGGGGGGGCTGAGCAGTTTAGTTCTGAAAAATATAAGTTCGAATGGAACACCTTTTTACCTTGTTAATGAGGCTATACACGTTCGTGTCGCTGTGTACTGGTACCACGTACACTAATAATGAGAAGAATTTTTTAAATTGGTTTCGTGATATCGCTAGAGAGGAAGAAAACGAAAAAAAAAAAAAAAAAATAACAAACAAACATAAAAACTATTTCTTTGAGTTTTTTTCCGATGGGTTATGGAGATTTCTCGGTGTAATATCAATTGATAAATTCACCGATAAATCAGTGAAATTATTAGAATGATAAACTCACTAATTGGCAGATTAAGCCCTGCTTTCCATTCATTTCGCATGACAGAATGTTATCCAAGCGGGACCAAAGACATTGATTATGTCATCAGGTTGCCGTGTAATTCACACACGAATAACGCGCATTGGAGATTTTCCCAGAGAAAAAGAATAATTTGGCTTTTTTTTTGTATCAACCCTTTCCTGGTTTGCAAATTTTAAACCTGTCCAAATTCAAAGGATTTGCTGATGGAAATTTAATGTTGGTTTAGTTTGAAAAATAACCATTCTTTAAGGTAGAAGATATTTTGGAAAAAGCAGAAATTGTTTGTCACAAGCAATTTCTTCTTTGTCTACAATGTTTTCTCAATTCTGAAATAACAGGAACGTGAATCCAAGGGATTCAAAAGGAAAGGATTAAAGAAATAGAATAGTCGTTTGGGTTTTTTTTTTTTTTGTACAAGGCCGATAAATCTGTCATTTCGCGAACAGCAAAAGCAATAATTTCAATCGTGCCTTGTTGTTAACTTAATTAAAGATACATCGATCTTACATTTTTTGCAGATTATATAGAACATAATCGGTAAAGGAAAGTTTCTATGAAGTTTATCTGTTGGTAGATCGCGGCTCACAATCTACAGGAAGCTCTGCTCCGACTTTAACACTTTCCCGTACTATCCCTGGTTTTTAAATCCCTGTATTTTTATACTTGAGAAAATATTCTGGAAAAAGAAGAAATTGCTTGTAACAAGCAATTTATCGTTTTCCACAATGTTTTTCACCCTATTGAATGATTATTTTTCAAATAATATAAATTTTATATTGTCGTCTGCAAATCCTTTGAATTTGGACAGGTCGATATTTTTGAAAAAAAAAAAAAAAAAAAAAAAAAAAAACAGGAAAGGGTTAAACCGCGTTATTTTGCAAAATTTATAGCCAATAGTATGTAACAAAAAAGTAAAATGGTTTGTTGGCAACCTAAACATCGTAACTACAGCTTGAATAAGCCGTAGCTACGATATTTAAATCACAAACCAACGAAAAATGTTAACGAAATGGCGGCCAACGTTGGAGTTCAGATCTCAATTCCGGGCCGAATGAATTGGTTGATTGGTCGATAAATTCCTTGATTGAAAGCCGCGATTGATCAACTTACGGACCGGAGCTCTCAATCTAAAAATGATCGAACTATTAAATCATACACTTAAAAGTTCATATAATATATTCTGAAAGTATATTATCCATTTCGAACTGTTTATGCCATTACCACACCAACAAATTCCTGACTGGTCCAAATTGAAGGGTGTGCCGACGCTAACGTCAAGTTTCAAAAATGTCTAAAAACTTAATGATCATTGATCCTGTTACCAATGGTCTGAATATAAATGATCCAACCACTAGATTGTTGGATTTTTTCTGCGACTATTTGGCATCGTTACGAATGATTTTGATTCATCAAAGTACCAGAGTTCTTTAATTGCTGGCAAATTTATTTTACAGTGTGTATTAACAAGACCGTAATTAAGGACCAGAACTATTTTTGTACCAATTACCGGTGTACTTTGAGAAACCTCATCATCGCAGAAAACACTTGCAATTTCAAATACTCGATAAATTTCACACTAACTTAAATGTGTATAGACACAAGAAGCACTTATTTTAAATTGCTTAACTCATTACCACACAGTGACGCTTCTGGACGCCCCGAAGAAAAAAAAAAACAATTGGGAAAACATTGTGTAAAATGAAGAAATTGTATAACAAGTAATTTCTTCATTTTACATAATTTTTTCTGTTGAGAAGGTTGAACAAATTTGAAATTACACAAACTCATAACTGTCGTCTGCAACTTCTTTCAATTTGGACCAGTCTAAAATTCTACTATGTGGGAATGGGTTAAGCCTTGTTATTTTATTCGCGCGAAAGAAATAAAAATGACCACTATGATCAGATCTTATTTTCGTTGGCACACTAGTAATCAAAGTACTTAAAGTACTGTAAGCTAGCAAAGTAAGGTTAAATTTATAAAACTTTCCCTTGTTGGGTAGAAAACATTGTGGACATTGAAGAAATTGCTCTTACAAGCAATTTCTTCATTGTCCACAATGTTTTCCAAAGGTATTTTTCCCAAATACTTAAAAAGCGGAATTGTTTGAGGATGGATTAAATAGCGTGCTTTTCAATTTCAATAGAGTTTGCAATATTTCTGAAATACATGAGAACTACTTTTAATGGCGTAGGCATTTACCGGATTTAGTGGTTAAGCCTCAAGAGGTAGTTTGCACTCGTTGAACTTTGAGACGACCTCAAAATTCCGTCTGTTAACTTAGGCTATCAAAGCTGACGCTTTGCTAGCTAAAAATGACTAGTAGATTTTATGAATTGTATAGGGACTCTTTAACGCGTCAATTTATTTATTTTACTAAGTTAAACAGAGAGAAACCAATTATATTTCGAAACACTATCTGAAATATTATTTCAAATTTGTCTTTGAAGTGTATTTTTTATTTGAATTTATCTCTTCTCCATATCGAAAATATAACGAAAGCAGTGGGTTGACTAAAAATCTTACTCTTACCAAACCAAAAATAAATCTCAAAATAGGGCCCATGTTTAGCCAAATCTCACAATAATACTACCCTACTTTAACGAAATGTTAGAATTTCATTTCAAATTAATCCATTTTGCCCACGGCATGTCACATTTGACTACGGTTACGCACTCGTAAAGGTTGTGAGATTAGTCTACTAAACACGGCTGTTAGTCAAAGAATTATTTGACCAATTAAATCATTCATTTAGACCGGAAGTGAACTTTCACATTTATGTGAAGCATTCTGTTACTTCGGTGCTAAACGTCGTAATTACAGCTTATTCATACTGTAGGTACGACGTTTAAGTCGCAAATCAACAGTTTCTCAGTAGACGTAAAATAATAGGTCTAAACCAATCCCATGTAAAGGCTATTAGGAAAGGATGTAACGCGTAATTAGTTTATGTAAAAGCTATTTTGAAGATGTCATTAGAAAACAAATAAAGATAAAAAGATTGAATTTCCTTATATGGTAAGTTCTGTTATCGAGGAATGACGCGCTTTAATATTGAAGATTGAATAACAGCTTAGCGTCTACAGATAATTTTAAGTAAGTTCTTTTGTAACACCGGATTTCTGTTTCGCTGTACCATTTTATAAAAATCCAACTAATAACCATGCCACCGGCTTTTTTTACGCCCCCGGATGATAAGGTCTTGGGAAAATATTGTTAAAAAATACTGATAACAAGCACTTTCTTTTTTCCCCACGATGTGTTCTACGTAGGAAAAATAAAGGCTTGTACAATCTTATCATTTGAACCTTTTTTCCACTTTGGACTAATAAAAATATTATCGACTGGTAATAGGCTGAACCCATTCCAACACAAACCCGCCTTTTGCATCCCTCAAGAAAATACATGAGTAAAATGGCTTAACCAACTTTCAACTTTCTGGGGTAGAAAACATTGTGTAAAATGAAGAAATTGCTTGTGACAAGCAATTACATGTATTCATTTTACACAATGTTTTCCCAAAACTGCTTTTCGTGAAGGGCATCAGAAAGCGTCATAGTGTGGGGATGGGTTAAAGGAATACGGAACACAGAAGAGAGAATGCTCCGTTTTGTATTCTATTATCACACCGTGTTTTGATATGAACACTCTCCTTGTTGCACAAGCAACAAAAACAAATCAAATGATAATAATTTAGCGGGTTTTTTTTTAGGAAAAACCGGTATTTCATATCGATCAACCGGAAACAAGTTCTCACACATTTCCGCTCATTTCCACGCATGCTCATAAACGTGAAGTGAAAGTCTATGTGATCGCCTTCATCCTTTTTCATCGCTGGTGAAGAAAATAATTTACTTGCTGAATGCCAACAGCCTCATTTTAGTCATGAATATCCAGGAAAATGGTTTAAAACTTAATATATCCTTGGTAAATTGTCTAATGAACTGTCAAAATGAGAGAAATAATTTCCTCGCGTTTCAAGATAGAATCTTGGCCAGTGGTTAGTGGAGTTAGCGAATAAACCCCGGGAATAAACCATGTAAACTGTCTTGTGGTGCATTGACCTGGCAGGGCTTGGCAAATACACAGTATATGTAACACGTTACAACCCTGTTGTAGATTGAAGCGCCTATTAACCCCATCGAATAAAACACCTCTTACCTCTCGACTTCGACTAAATCTTTGAAACAGACATGTAACTACTTCAATTGTGATAATAATATGCTCAACGAAAAAATAATTGAATGCTAGTTTTGATTTCTTTACCTTTTATTATTTATTTTAATTATTATTAATTATTATTTTATTATTATTTACCCATTACAAGGCGATAACGTATTAGACTGGTCCAAATTCAAAGATGTTGCAGACGACAATTTAAAGCGGATGAAATTAAAGGAAAAAGTCTGATTTTTTTAGTATTAAACATTTTTTAAAAAGAATTCAATAATGGTAGTAATTTCTTCGTTTTCTGAACTGTTTTCCAAAGGCCCATTTTTGAGGGCCATAAGAAGGGGCTGTCCGTGGGAATAGGTTAATAAGTTATAGTTTGATTATGAAACTATCCTTTTATAAACACTTTCAATTGGTCTTCGCCTTTATCGTCTTCTTGTGTTATCATAATTGAGTCGAATCCGCTCCAATCACCTCTTTAACCCATTCCCACACAGTGACACTTTTGGACGCCCCCATGAAAAATAGCTTTGGAAAACATTGTGGATAATGGAGAAATTGCTTGTTACAAGCAATTTCTTCATTATCCACAATGTTTTCTACCTCATATGTAAAAAAATCTAACATTTTATAAACTTTAAATTGGTGTCTGCAAATCCTTTCAATTTGGACCAGTCTAAATTTTTGTTGTGTCGGAATGGGTTAAAAGCTCCTCCTATCTAAATAAGCCACTTCACGACATCTATATGGAAAATTACTATATCGTTTGTCCATAAAAACGCCTGAATAGAAAATGAAATCAATTTTTCGCGTCAGTAATATGTAAGTCGCTTTTTACAGTATACCTTCTACCGAATATCGTCGGTGTTCTCCCAAAACATCGTAACTACAGCTTAGAATAAGCTGTAATCACGAGGCTTTGACCCTCTATATGCTCATTGACAACATAGTGAAGCAAAGAATTTCGATGCTAGTTTTCTTCTGTTATTCTAAGCTTCAGCTTTGATAAATTAAGTTAACTGACAGAATTTTGAGGTCTTCTCAAAGTTCAACGAGTGCAAACCGCAACATGAGGCTTAACCACTGTTCCTACGCCATAACAGTAGTTCTTGTGTATTTCAGGAATATTGCTAACTCTGCCTGCAAGTTCATCTCCATTGTATTTTTTAGCTCACTTGAGCATATCGTATTCAAAATGACTCTGATTAGAGTTTTCAAGACGTCAATTTCAAAGTGTTGAAAATGATAAAATATTTATCTCTAGGTAGAAATCAATGTAGAAATTGCTTGTAACAAGCAATATCTTCATTTTCCACATTCCACAACTATATTTATGATTGGTCGAAAAAAAGAAATATTCATAACTTCATGAACAAAATTCTGACACGCAGTGCTTTTGTATGCATCCGCTAAAGATAGTCCAATACAAAAAGGTATCAAAATTTGTAAAATATTTGCTTTTTTCGCTCGATGCTATTAAATTATATAAAATGAAGAGAATATTTTTTGTTTTCATGGATGTATGAACCGACAAACCTTATCACACTAATGTGTGCTTCGCGTATTCATACAGTGTGATAAAATTTCGGCTCATACCTCCATAAAAACAAGGTTTTTTTCGACCTAAACGTTGTAAATACAGCTTTTATAAGCTGTAGTTACGAAGTTTAAGTGGCCAAACCAACAAAAATGATTCACCAAAATGGCGGCCAATGTCAGAGTTCAAACTTCCAGTCTAAATGAATTATATCATTGGTCGACTAATTATTTTGAAGAGCTTCGATAAAAACAAAACATGTAATTAGGTAGAATTGTAATTCTTATTTGAGAAAATCTCGAGAGAGCGGAGAGTTGCGACCGTGGTTTGTCTGACCTGTCCGCAAACTTTGACCAGGTTCGATACTTTTAGCACCCTAAAGAAGGTACCGGTAACTATTACTCTGACGAGTCACACTTAAGGCTGGAAGAACATTTACTAATAAAAGATCTCACAGAAAGGTCAAGTTCACGAACAGATTCAATACAGCAGTTTTTCATGTAATTATAGGATTCATTAAAGAGGATTTAAGACAGACAATTGACAGTTCTATCGTAAATTAGGATTTATTTAAATCCTATATCAGATCAATGTCAAAATAGGCTAGAAACTACAGAAATACTGCCGTTTATTTACCATTTTACTAAACTATTCACGCTAGCATTGTTGGAAAGATGAAAAGACTATTTTTGTTTTCATTGAATTGTGAACCGAAAAACCTAATCATACTATATAAAGTCGCGAAGCGGAGTTATGCAGATTTTTTTTTCATACAGCATTAAAATATAAAACGGTTTTATTTATTTCCTATTATCTAACATCGAAAACATCGGAAAAGGAAAACAATCACCACTTTTAGACTCTTAGATTTTTTCTCTGGACCAACTTTAAGCACAAGCATAAAAATTATTTAATTAACAAATTTTCTAGGAGATATGATCTTTTTCAGACTATTAGAATTCTCGAATTTTCTTGAACTATTATGTGTTATTTTGCAAATTTTAGGGGAATTATTGTGTATAAAAAAAGAAAACAACAACAACAACCCCCCCCAACCAACAACAACAAAACACACACGCGCACACACACACAAAAACATACAGGAAACCCCACCAAAAAAGAAATAACAACAACAACAAACCCCCATGAAATACAGTGTAATTGTTTGGCGAGGTGAGTGTCGAAGCTTCAATTTGATTATGCAGTACTTACGACCTTTAAGTCGCAAAATCAACAAAATGCTGAACATATAGATGTCGGCCATTGTAGGAGTTCAAAGTTCACCTATGGTCAAAATGGATGATTCATTTGGTCCATTAATGTTTGATCGACTTTGTTGAGCACAGTTAGGACACTGTTTGTATAATAAAAATTGGCCAATCGCTTGTCCTGCCCACTTACTTCATTGGACCCGTCCATTGACTCCGAAAGGAAGTTCCGCGGATTCTATTTTAAACGATGTTTTTGTCCAAAATTTATGACCAGGAGCAGATCCCAAAACAGTAAAGTACCTGGTTGGTTGGCGAATTAAACGCCGTAACTACAGCTTGAATAAGGCTTTTTTTTTTAAATTCATCATTTCAAAATTGTCGTCTGCAACTTCTTTGAATTAGGACCAGGTAAAAATTCTGTCGTCTTCTGCCTAATAGGTTAAATTTCGTGATGTATGACCTGTTCGACCTTCTTAGAGTGGAAATGCGTGTTCAGTAATGTAGATGGGTATTTAAATATATTGCACACTTTGAAGATGGTTCATGATGTAATCCGCTTAGAACTGTTTTAGAACGTTAAAAGGAATTCCTTTGTTTGGTTGAACGAATATTATGATGTTCAATTTGCGACAAACATGCAAGCAACACTTAACTTCCAACACAACGCAACATTCCAACCTATATTTACGCAAGGTTACTCATTGGTTTGTTTGTTTTAAAACGTTTTCCTCTAATTTTCGGGATTTTTATCAAATTACCAGACGACAAAATTTTGTCTGGTCAAAATTGAATGAAAATTGGGACAACGGCCCGTTGAACTGGAATAGGAGTGTCAAACACCAAAATATATAAGAAACTATATTTTTCTCAAATATTTTCCAAAATATTCTCTTTAGTGCGTTAAAATGCGGATGGCAACGCATGCGGATTCGAACGATCGACTATTCAAAAGGCTTCATAGCGAGCAAAACTTTCAAAGAGCATCAATGCAGTTCCACCTTAAAGGTATAGATTGTCTCTCACCAATGAGTCGATAATCGTAGACCTATGTGGGATAGCAGCTGGAGGCTAGGAAAGGATGTAATGGTAGTACTGGTGTGAAAAATACCAGGATTTTTGTTAGGTGCTCCAGCCGCCGCGATATAACTGAAAGATCGTTGAAAGCGGCGTAAAACCCCATTAAAACAAACAAATAAAGGTATAGCGGTTTCAGGTAGATAAAAACAACGAGAAAATAATCTCACCTCTCCCCCCCCTTCTCCCCCCTCTCTCTTTCTCTCTCTCTCTCTCTCAAAAAGAAAGATGGAAAAAAAGGCAACGCATGTGGATTCGAACGATCGACTATTCTAAATAGCGGGTAAAGTAAAAAATGGTCATCATTCCTTCAAAACGGACTTAGTGTTAACTACCTTCACCGATTACCACACACCCCCTTTTACGCCCATCAAGGAAAGAGCATCGGAAAACATTGTGGGAAATGGAGCAACTGCTTTTATAGAGCAATTTCTTCATTTCATTTTCCACAATGTTTTCTACCCAAAAAGACAAAAAAAAAAAAAATCATCAACTTGAAATTTTCGTCTTCAGCTTCTTTCCAATTTGGACCAGTCTAATATTTTGTTGTGTGGGAATGGGTTAAAGGTATGGCTTAATTATATGATAGTAAGCATATATGCTTGGTTTTAATTGTCATCAGAGATAATACACCATGTCAAAACTTACGGACGACGAAGCAGTCGCCGAAGTAGACGACATTAGGTCTTTAAAAATATGTCGGATTTTCTCCGAAACAACCCGAGGATAAACAAAGAGAGAAAAGTATGTGGAATTTTGTATACAGAAGTTAATGAATTTGCTGATGATTTGCATGTTCCCGATAGAAATCAAAGCTACAGTGCGTGTCAAATAACATTTGCCTTAATCAAAAAAGAAAAAAAAAAGAATAATGAAATTTAAGACTGGTAATATCTCTAAGAGAATATTCCAGAAATAAATACAATACAGCGTAAATACAGAGTAAAATCATTGTGAGAAAAAGATTAACTATTAACTGTTAGATTCTTTTTGTTAGATTTAAAAAGAAATGTTTCCTAAATTATTTTCAGCGCATCAAAACGCGGATTTTCAGTGTCTAAAATATATTGGTGTTAACCAGAAAACCCTTGTGGGGTGTATGCAAATAATTTGAAAGATACTTATAGTAACGATTCATTCTTGTTTAACCCATTACCACTAATATGGCTTCTTGACTCCTCTGTAAAATAATACCGAGGAAAATATTGTGGGAAAAAGAAAAAATAGGGCTCCTAATCATGGGATCCCGGGTTTGATTCCCGGCCGTGAGATCCCGGGTTTGATTCCCGGCCGTGAGATCCCTGGTTTGATTCCCGGCCGTGAGATCCCGGGTTTGATTCCCGGCCGTGAGATCCCGGGTTTGACTCCCGGCAGGGGAAAATACCCTCCCCGACATTTGTCTCAATAGGTGGACAATGGTAAGCCTATAAGTGAAATGAGCAGATTAAGGCTTGGAAAGGATATTGTGGTAGTACTGGTGAGAGAACTACCAGGAAATTATAGTTGTGTGCTCAAGCAGCCGCGATAGGGCTGAAATACTGTTAAAAATGGCACCAAAACCAATCAATCGATCGATCGATGGATCGATCGATCAATCAAAACATTCAGACCTTATTTTTCAATTTACACTAATTTTCAATTCTTTCAAAATGGTCCTTTCCTTTTTTCTTAATTTGGAAATGGTATAATGTATGAGTCTATGCATGACATTACCAAAATTTTCCACGCTTGCGTGAAGCTGGACAACCATTCAGTACTTTAACTCATGCCATACTGACTCAACCCATTACCAGACAACACAATTTTAGACTGGTCCAATTCGAAAGAAGGTGCAGACGACATTTTGAATGGCTCTAAAATTGAAAAATAAGTGCTAAATAAGTTAGAAAATATTGCGAGAAATTGTTTGATACAAGCAATTCTCCTTTTCCTACAATGTTTTCCATGATTATATTGCTCATGATGTCAAAAAGCATCTTTGTGAGGTAAAGGGTTAATTTTCAAAGGGAAAAAGCATTCACGAGTCCTGGTTGTGAGCGAAGAGATTTCTAGAGACAACTTTAAGTTAAAATATGAAACAGGTGGCGTAGAATTAGAACAGCCTGCACATATGGCTGATCTTAGGTTCCACCTTCTGCTGAAGCGGAAATATACAGCGTTCATCACGACAAAGTTAAGAGGGGAAGACTCTGATCAGACTATACGGATACACAGGCTGATCAGAGTCTTTATTTTAGTGTGGAATTTTATATAAGTGACCGACAGGCTTACATGTACACCCCCACCCCCGCAATAAAGGCGATCTGAGATTTACGGGAAGTAGCGACCATGGTCGAAAGCTCACGTTGTGGTATTTAGTGAAATTGGCATCATCACGTTCAACAGCTGTTATATAATAAGCAATTTCTTCATAATCCACAGTGTTTTCTTACCATCTTTTTTTCACCAGGGGCGTAAAAAGCGGGATTGTGTGGGAATGGGTGAAATTGGTCAATTGTGGCTGTCAATCAAGGAATCAACCGATCAATCAAATCATTTATTCAGCCCGGGCCTGAGCTTTCAACTCCAGAAACTGGTCAATCGTTACTTGCCGAAGAACACTATCCGTAAAAACAGCAACAACAAAAAACCCCAACAAACACCCTTATTTACCCGCCGCGGACAACATTGCATAACTACGATGGCGAATGGAACGAATACTATTTGCGGAAAGGAAAAATCTAAATTTCTATAAATTAACATTTACGCATAAATTGAAGAAAACCCCGAGTTTTCCCTTATTAAAAAAACATACTCATCTGACCATATGATTTGCGTTTATTAAAAGTACGATTCTTTAAGTGATATTTTTTTGTGCACAAGGAGGCCATTGAAAAAGAAATTTCTTTTTTGCTAAGATGTTTTGGAACATGAAGTCGATGGCGTACGGGTATGTGTTATCGGTGGTTGGTACGGATTATTTTTCCTGGAGTGTCCGATTTTGTCTGTGTGGAATGTATATAATTTACTGAAAAAAAAAAAAAAAAAAGGTATATAATAATGTTTAATTTCCTTGCTCGCTTCATCTGAATGCCTACAAGATTATATGCTGCAGCACATAATAGTAAACACTGAACTTTATTATACACAGAACTTCAAATAGAAAAACACAGCTATCATTATATTCTAATTACTGGCAAAAATGGTTTGGAGTACAATATCAATGAACTTTCCTTTTTGGGCTTTATGATAAACATCATAGTGATTCTAAAAAAAAAAACACAAAAAATACTTTATTATTAAAATAAAACAAACAAACAAAAAACAACCTTTTGACCATTTTCATAAACACATCAGAAAAGGTGTTTCATTATATTAAATCGACAAATAGTAATAGAAAAATGGTTCAATAGATAGCCTTTTAGTTACTTCACTATAGCTAAAAAAGACAACCAAACAAAAAAACAAAAACAAAACAACAAAAACCTCAACATTTATTTGTAATCTTTGACAATGGTTTTGAAATCAGAACAAAGTTTCAACTTGATTGCTTTTAATTAATCCTTTCCTTTACAATCCCTTGCTTTAACGTCTCGGTGTTTTTACACTGGGGAAAACAATGAGGCAAAAGAAGAAATTGCTTGTAACAAGCAATTTCTGCTTTTTCCACAATATTTTGATTACTTATCCGGAATTGCGACCACCTCTTATAGCTGTCAGCAACTTCTTTCTATAATTTTAATGATTTCATACTTGAGAAAACATTGTGGGAAAAGAAGAAATTGTTTATAACAAGCAATTTCTGCTCTTCCCACAATATCTTCTAACGAGTGGGTTGGTTACTTTTCGAGTTGCACTCATCTTTAATAGCTGTCTGTAACTTCTTTCTATAATTTTGATTATTTTATACTTGAGAAAAATTTGTTGGAAAAGAAGAAATTGTTTGTAATAGGCAATTTCTGCTCTTCCCACAATATTTCCTTACCTGTAGGTTGGTTATTTTTCGAATTGCACCCACCTTGAAAAGCTGTCTGCAACTTCTTTCAAATTGGACCAGTCCAAAATTTTGACAAAAACGGAAAGTGTTAGAATTCACATAAAATCCTTAGGGTACAAAACAATAAAATTTTATAACTAACCCTCTCCTATACAAACGCGGGATTTTACGTCGCTGGGATTTTATGATTAAAGAAACATTGTGGAAAAAGAAGAAATTGCCTATAATAAGCAATTTCTGCTTTTCCACTACATTTTCTTTCACATAGGATTGTTTCATTTCAAATTGCATCCAATTTTCAGTGCAACCTCTTTCAATTTGGACCAGTCTAAATTTTAAAAAGAAGGGAAATCGTTAAGTAGTATCAGGTTAAGTTATTTTTACATTGAATAAAGTTGCTTCCTTTGTCCAATTTACAATCATTTGCATGGAGTTTTTGGCCCACATGTATGCAGCTTTAGTGCATGGGGCTTGTGACCTCAGGATGCTTTTGACTTGACCCATTAAATTTTAGACTGGTCCTAATTGAAAAGAGTTGCAGACGACAATTTAAAGTTGATAAAATTTTACATATTTCCAACTTTCTGTGTCTGAAACTTTGTTGCAAGCAATTTCTTCATTTACAGAATGTTTTCTCAACTTTTGTTGGGGGGGGGGTGTTAAAAAGCGTCATTATGTGGGAATAGGTTTAGGAACCATTACACTCGTTTTTATAGATAGCTGCTTGTTGAATAGTCTATTAGCCCATTCCCCCACAGTGACGCTTTTGGACGCCCATAAAGAAAAACATTTAGGAAAACATTGTGTAAAATTAAGAAATTGCTTGTTACAAGCAATTTCTTTATTTTACACAATGTTTTTAAATAAGTAAGTGGATAAAAAAATCTGAAATTCCATAAACTTTAAATTGTCGTCTGCAACTCCTTTCAAATTGGACCAGTCTAAAATTTTGCCTTCTGGTAATGCGTTACATATTCAACCTGTAACCTAAAATTTAACATCTCCTCATTACTTGAAAATTGATGGATCGATTTATATCTATCAAAGAATCAATCGACCAATCAAATTTCATTTGGACCTGAACTAAATTTTGAACTCGAACATTAGCCCAGATATATGTGAAGCATTTTTGTTGGTTTGGTGACTTAAACGTCGCAACTTCGGCTTATTTAAGATGTAGTTACGACGTTTAAATCGCCAATCAACTGATATACTTTTTTGTTACATGTTACTGGCCAAAATAAGCTTTGGATTCTGATATTGGAAAACATCATTTTTATTGGTTTGGAGACTTAAACGTCGTAACTACAGAGCAGCTTATTCGAGCTGTAGTTACGACGTTTAGTTCGCCAACCCAATCATTTTACCTTTTTATCGTGTTGATGGCAATAATATTTTGCGAAATAACGTCATTTAAAATAGAAACGAAACCCCCTTTCGGAACTCCTTGGGCGTGGCCAGAGTTGTCGGCAGTGGGTGGGACCAGCGGTCCGTCAATTCGAACTGTCTGATATGAGTTGGCAGATTTCGCGAATTAAAGGTACTCCTCATTCGTTTGTCAGACACGATACGAACTGTTCCAATATAAAACAAAAGTTACAGTCGATAAAAGTTACAGTCGACAAAAGTTATAGTCGACAAAAGTTACAGTTGTCAGATAACATAGGTGATATAAAAACTCGGCTGGTGGTAGAATAAACTCATTGTCGGAAAATGGACACATTCCCTGTTATAAGTTATAATTTCTTTTCTTCCCCAATGCTTCCGAATAACTCGTAATTATCAAAACCAGCGAAAGGATTATCTAAACGTAAGTGGAATCAGCTATGTACTTGCGTATTCAAACGAGGGGGTGGTCGAAAGAAGGCAAATGTATACCTAAGTTAGTTTCCAGCTTTGAACACTGTACGGCAGATTTATCTGGAGTTAAGATTCCTTAATGATAACATGAAAACATGTCATAAATAATCTTACGGAATTCAGCCAGCCTAATACACGCCCGGTAATCTCGGGCTCCATCTCTTTTTGGAGAACAGTGCAAAAAGGAGACAATGATACTTCCGATATGGAGCCAAGGACCGGAACTGAACAGAAAAGGTAAATATTACAGTGCACCTCGCGTACAATTTGATCTCCTATTAACCTATTATACATTTTCCCAAAACGTCCAGAGTTTCATACCACATAGAAATGACTATACTATCCGTTGGCAGTGATAGATTTCAAAAATAATTCCGTTTGTGAATAGAAACTTGAATCAAAGTTTGGACATCGGACCCGATCAAACACGAAAATGCGTGTTGAAATCGTTCAAATCCATGTAATGAACAGTTCTGAAAGATTTAAGTGGCAATGACTGTGAAATGAATGATAACGTGTTGATATACAATAATTTTACCACAAAGAACTGCGTTTTCCTTCCCCTTTTGCGGATTTTCTTAGATGAGAAGGAGACCAGGATGCGGTGCGGGAGACAAGATTCAGAGGGAGAGGCGATGCATATAAAGAATACAGTGAATTATTTTCTAGGACTGTAACTTTATGCATTTTACAGGACACTTTTTGTTTCCCTTTTACACAGCAAATGTGTCTCTCAGACTCTCTAGAACAGCCATATTTATATCTGGTCTATATTTTTCTCCTTTCTCCAAACTGACTTACCGGGCCACAATGGTGAATATAAAGTGAATGCGTAATAATTTTTGTAAATCTATTCTAACGAAACATTTCCAAAGAAAAACAAATAGCTAATTTGAGAATTCAGGTCATCACAAAATTAGAAAAATACGCTAGGTTCTTAGAAATATGTATCGCGGAAGTTCAGATCTGCAATAAACGGACTGTCTGTGCCTTTTACGTTGTAAAAGCTCTATAACAACACCGGTGGTTTATTAGAATTTTCACAATTCTTTAAAAGGGTTGGGTGTTTATTACAGGCTACAGATGTTAAGACGGAAAAAAGGGGGGGATGCGAAGATTTACTTCGACTGCAAAGAGCAGGTGGTTCATGACTACAATGAATTTACATTATACATAGTATACAGTTAGTAGCATCGTGAAATTGACATTTACATCGATCAAAACCATTCAAAATCACTCACACAGCGCTGCAATCATTCATTCCAAACACTCACTTAAACCATTAAAAAACGCTCAGAATAGTTCAAAAACATTTAAAACCGTCCAAAATGAGCAGCATTTCATTCAAATCGATAACAATTTTCCACAATTTTCACTGGCAGCTGTGGGTTTTAAAGCGTCTGATTGGTCCGTGAAGACACACGAACACAAAATCACGTATATTTTTTATAGAAGGAGGTAATAATATTGCAAATTGGACAAAATTAGCGATCTTGGATTACATACTTTTAATTTCATTCAAAACTTGCTCCTCCCACTCATTCAATTTCATTCCGAAATCATTCCAAAATTGTCAATTTCACGGTGTTATTAACTTAAGCAGTGAAGTTTTTTACCTTTTGACATAATCTAGGATACAGCGCCTTCTAAATATAAAGAAAAAAAACTTTCAGCAAACCAATTATCTAAGCATTGAACCATCATAAAAGGGGACATTTGGTTGAGAACAGTTACATTCACCCTCTATTGAATTCATTGTGGCATTGATTTGTTGGGGATTGGGGTTTATTACAGGTTATAAGTTTTCCGAAAATCATACAAAAGGGTCGGCTTTGACGTCCGAAGAGGGGCTGGGGTTACATATGAGTATGGGGTTCTATTAGAAAGCTTACAGTACATTTATATATGCATCGCCTCTCCCTCTGAATCTTGTCTCCCGCACCGCATCCTGGTCTCCCTCTCATCTGAGAAAATCCGCAAAAGGGGTAGGAAAACGCAGTTCTTTGTGGTAACATTATTTGATATCAACACATTATCATTCATTTCACAGTCATTGCCACTTAAATCTTTCAGAACTGTTGATTACATGGATTTAAACGATTTCAACACGCATTTTAGTGTTAGATCGGGTCCGATGTCCAAACTTTGATTCAAGTTTCTATTCACAAACGGAATCATTTTTGAAATCTATCACCGTAAACGGATAATATAATCATTTCTATGTGGTATGAAACTATGGACGTTTTGGGAAAATGTATAATAGGTTAATAGGAGATCAAATTGTACGCGAGGTGCACTGTTTTATTTACCTTTTCTGTTCAGTTCCGGTCCTTGGCTCCATATCGGAAGTATCATTGTCTCCATTTTGCACTGTTCTCCAAAAAGAGATGGAGCCCGAGATTACCGGGCGTGTAATAGTGTACAAAATTGGGTTTATGATAGAGTTTAGACTGATGGTACAGAACAAGGGAAACTTGCTCCCTCTCGACAGAGACCACGAATCTATCATGGACTCCATCATCAGCACTGTCACCCCAGGCCACGTAAATATGTTTAGAAACAGAAGAATAAGGCCTAATAAGGCAAACGCCTTTCTTTGGTGTCCTCTTTTCTCTGGTTGTGTTCTGTCGGTCTGCCCATATGAAGCAGGTTGTCTAGGGTTCCTCGCTGGAACCACTCTGTTTTGTAATCCAATGGCTGTGGTTTGTTTCCCGTTGTATATAGACGCGCTAGCGACGATTTTGTTTTGATCGATGAAATTTGTTAATTCTAACGCATTGTCAGAAGAACCTGGCACCACCTGATGTAGGCGTCCAATGGGTTGTTCTTCATTGGCCGCATTGGATGCACCCTTTATCGTTTTTGTTGTTGTTGTACCGCTCTGCTCAGACACAGACTGATTAGAGGGCGTTATTTGTCTTTGTTTTTTACGTAAAATTATAAACAAGCCCCCATAGAGAATGTTTGTAATCATGAGCGGAGCCAGAAACGTGGCAAAAAATACTCTCATGGCAGATTCCATGTGTTCTCTAAAGACAGACTCCATGGAACAACCCGTGTCGTCAAAATTCTCCTGACTAGAGGCCCATTTCAAAAACGGTAAAGCACAGAAGCAGAAGCTCGTGAGCAAGGCACATATACTAAACACAAGGACCCGTGTTGTGGTGAGATGGTGACGTGGCTTGTCGGCTCGGATCAGTATCACAAACCGGTTAATACAGATGGCCATCACGTTGTATAGAGTAGTCGATTGCGAGGATATGAAGAAACCAAGAGCAAACGAACACCGCACAACACCGGATCTGAACCATTCATGGTCAATTAGTGACACAACCAACACGGCAGTCCCAGCCATAATGTCCGATCCACACAGACATATCATCTGTAGTCCGTAAATCTTGGGCACCTTGTGCTTTCGACATACCAAACAAAATACTACGGCTGCATTTAAAAGTATTATGGTCAACGCCACGGTCCTCATCACGACGAACAAAAACGCTGGTACCCTTTCATAAAGGTCCCCATACATGTCTGTCTGATTAAGTGCCATGGTTTGATACCTGTTGCTCTATACTTGAAAGCGCTTCATTTGCACTCAACAACAACCACTGTTTCAGTGCAAATAATCAAAAGTAAATAAAAAAAATCCAATTATCTACAAGTAAAATATCCACTGGTGTTTGCATGATGTTCCGACTTCACAATGTCATTGGTATTTTCTAACTATTGGTAAATCTATTGGCAAACTGTCATTATGAGTCTTTATCGTGACACGGTGTTAACCCATTCGCGCACAATCCCGATTTTATACGCCCCTGTAGGCTTGGAAAACGTTGCAGAAAATGTTGAAATTACTTCTTTATATCTTATGTATCTATCAGAAAGAAATCACACACATAAAAACAAAAACTTGATTTTATCAACTAAAATGGTCTCCTGCCTGCAACTTCTTTAAACTTGGACCAGTCTAAAGTTTTTATGTCGTCTGGTATTGCATTAATGCACAACAAAACAGATGTAACTTTGCCAGTTTTTTTTAATTAGAAGATAAACTGTTTATTCTAAAACTGATACATATAAAAATATTTGTCTACTTCATGGGTTGATACATCCACTTTGAGATGTCGACTGTACCATCTTTTAACCCTTTCCTGCTTTTCAAAATTTTAGACCTGTCCAAATCCAAAGGTTTTGCAGATGAAGTTTTAATTTGGATTTAATTTGAACAAGCACTCAGAAATTTTGCATAGAAATACCAAGTCCTCTTTCGGCTTTAAATATAAAACTCCAGAGATATATGCTTTTTGGTGGTAAAGGAGCTCTTTTAAAGACTTAGTGTTGTATCTGTTCAGGTGACATTCGTTAAAAAAGTAAAGAGTGTAAAGATAAAAGAAAGAAGTTGTGAATGATATTTCAAGAGTGGAGCAAATTTCAGAATTAAGCATTTATCATGAGGGAAACTTTGTTGAAATTTCAGAGTAATTTTCTAAGTCCAGCATTTGTATCTTCCTAAAGAATCAGTGGATTAGAAACAAAACTCAAACTGTTTAACTGTGTACCTGTTTAATGTTACCATCAAAATGTTATACAAATGCAATAAAAATGCAATACATCAAGTTAGGGTTGGATACCTGTAATGCGCCATTTTGGAACAACATCGGGAATATTTTTTATTTATTATTTTGTTGTTGTTACATATATTGAGGCTTTTGTTTTTGTTGTTGTTGTTGTTAGAGAAGGGGGTAGCTCTAACTAGGTCACAATTCAATTTTAAAAATGAGTTTATCCGGGGCATAGTTCGCATAGATTGGGGGATTTCAAAATAGTTTGGAACCATTTTTCTACATCTTTAGCAGGTGTACTAGTTCGAACAAGAAAAGCTATTACTAGAGGCAATAAACCGCGTCCCTATATTTCATCAGCAATTTGGGGGCAATAACTCCGTAATCAGTAGGGCAAAGCACATGCTAGACCGGGACAGGTTCACCAGTTAGACAGTCAACCCATTCCTGTTTTGGGAAATTTTAGACTGGTCCAAATTGAAAGAAGCTGCAGACGACAATTTTACGTTGATGGAATTTTGAATTTTTTCGTCTTTTTGGATAGAAAACATTGTGGATAATGAAGAAATTGCTTGATACAAGCAATTTCTTCATTTTCCACAATGTTTTCCAAAGCTTTTTTCTTGAGGGGCGTAAAAAGGAGGGATTGAGTTGGAATGGGTTAAATGTTACCATCAAAATGTTATACAAATGCAATAAAAATGCAATACATCAAGTTAGGGTTGGATACCTGTAATGCGCCATTTTGGAACAAGATCGGGAATATTATTCATTTATTATTTTGTTGTTGTTACATATATTGATGCTGTTGGTTACATCTGTTGGTTACATCTTTAGCAGGTGAACTAGTTCGAACAAGAAAAGCTATTACTAGAAGCAATAAACCGCTTCCCTATATTTCATCAGCAATTTGGGGGCAATAACTCCGTAATAAGTAGGGTAAAACACATGCTAGACCGGGACAGGTTCACCAGTTAGACAGTTAACCCTTTCCTGTTTTTGGAAATTTTAGACTGGTCCAAATTGAAAGAGGTTGCAAAAGACAACGAAAATTTGGTGCAATTTGAAATGAAACCATTACAATTTCTTCTTTTTCCACAGTGTTTTCTCAAGTATAAAATCTTAGCTACGTTAAATCCCGTATTTGCAAGGGAAAGGGTTAAACAGTTAGAGAAGCAAATGCATTTGACGGGAAGTGCCTTTTCCACCGGATAGGCCACAGTTGCAAACGATTACATTACTTAACGACAGAATTTTGAACTTGTCAAGCAATTTCCGAAATGGGTGTCAATCTTGGAAGAGACGTCGTAGGAAAAAAGGACATTGCTTCCATATGTTATCGCTCATTATATCAAAATATTTCCAAAAAGTTTTTTCAACTCGTTTAAATATGTAATTGTGGTGTACGAGGATTAAGGCATCAGTGTGAGAATATTGTCGGTGGGCGATCAAATCGACGTAACTACAGCTCAGTCAAACTGTACGGTGGTTTGGTCCCTCGTAGACGATCTACTCCGTTTTACTACACATAATTGGAGCCTGTAAGTAAGAAGATTGTCTTGAAAATATGAAATAATTAACACCCTTCCCTCTGTTTACCATACACCTCGTTGACCCCTATTTTACCATTGGTCTCGTTACCTTCCGATAGGTGGCATTTTTCAAATACTGAATTAGGAGAATATGACATGCGCAGACAACGCCATTGGTCTAATAAAATAGTCTTGAGACTGTGAATTATCCCTTTTCTAAATATGTCGTCTATGACTACCGGACAATGGTTTTATCATCACTTTGTCACTTCTATAGAAATGAGCTGAAAAGCTGTATAATGATAACATATGTATGTCAATGGCACTGACAACAAGCACAATTATTTCTGATGTATTTTCCAAATGCACGTGAAAATTGACGTAACACGTTCTGGTCAATAGAAATGCGGATATTCGCGATTTTTTCAACAGGAATGAAATGGAAGTATTATTAAACCCATTCCCACACAATGACGCCTTTTAACGCCCCCCCCCCCCCCCCCCCCAAGAGAGACAATTGAGAAAACATTGTGTTAAATGAAGAAATCGCTTGTAACAAGCAATTTCTTCATTTAACACAATGTTTTCTTCCCAGAAAGATGAAAAAATAAAAAAAATCATTAACATTGAATTGTCGCTGCAAATTATTTCGATTTGGACCAGTCTAAAATTTTGCCGTTCGGTAATGGGTTAAGGAATGAAGAGAATATTTTTTTTGTTGTTGTTGTTTTCCTTGAGGTATGAATCCAAAAACTTAATCAGACTAATGAATTCATACTATGTGATTTAGTTTTTAGCTTCATACGTCAATGAAATAAAAAATATTCTCGCCATTTCTAATTATTCAATATCATCAAACAAAACGAAGCTTTGTATTTTACTACTTTGAGTAAAATCTATGGATTTACCAAGGCTTTGTGCGCAAGCATACGAAATAGTTGCGTGATCAAATTTGTTTTAACCCTTTCCCACACAACAGAATTTTAGACTGGCCAAAATTGAAAGAAGCTGCAGACAATTTCAAGCTGATGGAATTTTAATTTGGTTTGTCTTTTGGGGTATAAAACTCTGTGGAAAATGAAGAAATTGCTTGTAACAAGCAATTTCTTCATTTTCCACTATGTTTTCCAAAGCCTTTTTTATTTGGAGGATGAAAATGAGTGAAATCTTAACAGATGAAACTAATATTAAATCATTTTGTTATAGATCGCAAATTTCCCCAAGAAAAATCACCCCGTTTCCAAGTAGCCCCATGATATTTGCAACCTGCTTTCCAAGTAAACCTACCTCCAATCATTTCCTTTTCTAGAATACCATTATAAGAAATACATTACAATTCTAAACAAAATAGTTAGATGTCAAAAGAATTACGTGGAAATTACAAGAAAATTATGTAAATGATTTTATCTTTGTCTCGTCGACCAAGAATCAAGCGCTTTTATTAGCTTTTTTTTTTCATACTCCCATGAGCACGTTTCTGTAGACGAAATCCGGCTTTGTTATCATTATTGATAATATGTTAGTGTCGATTACTTTTGATGAATAGCTTTAGAGATACAAAGAAATCTGTGAATTTCTGGAGCACACATAGTACTGTGTAGTCTGATCCGTGAGTAAACGAAAGGATCAGCGCCGATTCCAGTATAGCGTAGAGATCACTAAATAATTCGGTGGGCTCGTGCAAAATTAAGAGTTAAGTCGTTGGGTGTGCAAAATGTCATAACTACAGTTTTACCGAAGCTATGGTTATGATATTTTGCACGTCCACCGAGGGTTAGTGTGAAACGAATACACTTGCGACAGTTCTGCACTAAGACTTAATACCGCACCGCGAACGATACCCTTTAATTGCATCTTAGCATTCAGAAGATGAAAACACAGTAAATAGCACCGTCATTCACAGATTTCACAAGGTTTTCTTAACCCATTCCCACACAACCAATCCTTTCTACGCCCCCAAGAAAATAGTCCTGGAAAAACAATGTGTAAAATGAGGAAATTGTTTGATACAAGCAAGTTCTGTATTTTCTCACATTGATTTCTACCAAGAGAAACAACAAACAAACAAACAAAACAAACAAACAAACAACAACAACAACAACAAAAAAAACCCCACAAACTATAAATTTATAAATTTAGACAATTTGCAATGGTCTGCAACTTCTTTCAATTTAGACCAGTCTAAAATTTCACTGTGTGGAAATGGGTTAAATGATATCATGATATCATTAATATGCATCGGTATTAAATTACAAAAACTGTGTGTGTATGTGTGCGGTGGGGGGCATTAGAAGCAATAGTGTTATTGTCATCGACATCCGGCCTGTAGAATGCAAAGAACTGTATGAATTGATGAAGTCATAACTGACGACCAATTGACCAATCGCTGGCCCCGCCCAGTGACTTTCTATGCTCGCCCACCGACTCCAACAGGAAGTCCTGCTTCGATTGTAAACGACGTTATTTTGATTTTTTTTATGGCCAGTAGCAGGAAACAAAACAGTAAAATGGTTGGCGACCTAAACGTCTTGAATAAGCTGTAGTTACGACGTTTAAGTCGCCAAACCAACAAAAAAGGTTAACAAAGATGGCGGCAAATGTTTGGAGTCGAAAGCTCAGGTCCGGGATGAATAAATGATTTGATAGGTCGGTTGATTCCTTAATTGACAGCCACGATTGGTCAGTTGGTTGTCAGTGGAGTTTACGCCTTACGCGATTTTGGGCAATATTGTAGGCTAATATCGGCGGCGGCGGTAGCTGGTTTCAGTTCAGGAATGTTCCTTGGCTGTGGAGTCATTCAAGAAATTTGGATCGCATTATATAATCATGACTTTTAACATTTTTTTATTTGTTTGACTTTTCTGATATATATAGAAAATATTATGATATGATAGCGATACAGCATCTTGCATTTGCTTTGTGCTGCGGAGGAATCTTTTCATATTCCACGAGACCGAAGGTCGGGTTGAATATCAAATTTCCTACGCAGCGAGAAGCAAATTCAATTTGTTGTATCGCAGTCGTAATATAATATTCCATTTATTATATACCTATTTTTTGTTTAATAAATTCAATAAAATGATAAAAAAAATCCGTATTTCCCTTCTCCTTTACTATTCTAATTACTCTCATTTGCATGATGACGACGTCATCTACAGAACGAAAATGACGTCATCTTAGAAAACCTTATATGGAACCGTAATTGACACTATCATATACGGATTTTTTTTCAGTCTGGTTCGTGTGTCCGATTTTGTTTGTATGGAATGTATATATTTTACTAGAAATATATATAGGTACAGTATATATTGGGATTTAGTTACCAGATGAGGTAAAATGTAATATGAGATAACCGATTGAGATTTTAACCTACTATTATACAAAGGTCAATCAAAATTGAAATTAGGCTGCTTTCCGCGTGATTCCAGTTGTTTTCAAGGATGCGCTAAAATGCTCCAGATTGTATAGAAATAGGTTACATTTTAAAAAGGTTTTTACAAGAACGTTCCTGGTTGCGACTCTCGGGTTCCATCATCTCGCCTAGGCCTCTTGTGTTTCTCAATAGACTGGAAGTTTGCTGTTTGGAGAGCAAATAACTCTCCTATGGCATTACGCGTGTGTAAATTGCCGTGGGACAAACAATTTCTGAACTACTCTCAGAAAATAGTTAGGGGGCGGAAATTAAGACGCCCAACAATCGAATATTCGAAGTATGTCGTTATATAGAGTGCATTTGCTTGTTCGTCCGATATTTCTTTTAACCAAACAAGTCTAAAAAAAAAAAAAAAAAAACGATGCTGCAATTTTTGCCTTGACTATGGTTCAACGAATTTCATTGAAATCAGGTCATACGATCTAGCTCACTTAACTCTGCATTTTTAGCTCACCTGAGCACGAAGTGCTCTGGGTGAGCTATTGTGATCTGTCATCGTCCGTCCGTCCGTCTGTCCGTCCGTCCGTCCGTTCACAATTACAATAAAATCTTCTTCTCCTAAACTAACCATGGAATTTGAACAAAACTTCACAGAAATGATCCTTAGGTCATGCTCTTTCAAAATACTTCAAAGAATTGAAATCCATGAAGAACTCTGGTTGCCATGGCAATGGAGTGTAAAAAACTTAAAAAATCTTCTCCTCCCAAGCGGTAAGGCCTAGAGCTTTGATATTTAAATTTGTACAAATCATCTATTGACCCTCTACCTAGATACTTCAAGGAATTACCGTATTCTGAAAATTAGCCCTTTTCTGGGCGATCCCTGATTTACACAGAACTTGAATAAAGAAGGAAAATTTCAAAAATATTCTTCTCCCAAACCATAAGGCCTAGAGCTTTGATATTTGGTACAAATCATCATCTATTGACCCTCTACGAAAATACTTCAAAGAATTACCGTATTCTGAAAATTAGCCCTTCTCTGAGCGATCCCTGATTTTACGTATAGAAATAAAGAAGGAAAACTTTAAAATCTTCTTCTCCCAAACCATATGGCCTAGAGCTTTGATATTTGGTACAAATCATCATCTATTGAACCTTTACCATAATACTTGAAAGAATTATCGTATTCCTAAAATTAGCCATTTTCTGAGCGATCCCTGATTTTACATAGAACTTATGATAAAAGAAGGAAATCTTAAAAAATCTTCTTCTCCCAAATCATATGGCCTAGAGCTTTGATATTTTTATGTAAATCATCAACTATTGACCATCTACCAAAATACCCCATAGAATTACCGTACTCTGAAAATTACCTATTTTCTTTGTGATCCCTGAATTCACATAGAAATAAAAAAGGAAATCTTTAAAAGCCTTCTTCTCCCAAACCATTAGGTCAAGGGCTGTTTTTTTATTAGCAAATTCTAAATTTTCCACAACGTTTTCTAGAGGTTTTTTAGCAGTATAATCTCTTAAGTACTATCGAAACTTTCACACAGAGTTAGATTATAGAAATAGTTTCAGTGGAAATGCTGACAGCAGGTTCGTGAATTTTAAAACCTTTCAGAAAAAACTTGCGAAATCATAGACAGTGCTGTATATTATTTAGGAAAAACAATTGATACTCTTCTTCATTTTTTAGACAGCTTGAAAGCATAACTATCAAATTTGCTCTCCAACAGTATTCTCAGTACTTTGATTTTGCAAAAGTGAACTGGTATGACGGTTACAGAGATTCTCGTTTTGTCTGATAATCATACAAACGATATTTTCTGAGAAAAGCGCTACTTAAGATTCTTGTGGATTACAATAGAATTGTGCGTATTTATGGATCATTATCTTGGTTCAATTAGCATAAATTTATATCGTCGTTGGTTTTCGCGGAAAGTTATACGTTCATCAGAGTGCTTTCTTTTCGTCGTGATGAAAAATCCCAATCAATAAAATTAAAGAATTAGATCAGTGAAAATTGTACTTTTCTGCAATAAGGAAAGCCTGTTTAGGACAATTGTCACGCCTCATTAATTAGAAACTGTTTTGATTTCATTGTCAAAAACTGATAATCAGGGTCATACTGAAACAAGCCCTATGAGATTTAGAGCCCCACAGACGCCCTATGGAATTTGTACAGGCCCTACAAGTATATGAGCAATAATCATGCATCATTTTAGTTTAAAGGGTTTTATTTTGTTTCACAAGTGATATATATAAAGGATATTTGCTTATGAATTAGTTGGAGGATTACTGAAATGATAGGGCTTTTCGTCAAGCACTTCTGATCAAATTATCTGAGATTGTATAGATCAGTATCATTCTTAACTCATTCCCTTTTGGAAGCCCCCCCCCCCCCCCAGAAAAATAATTGGGAAAACATTGTGTAAAATGAAGAAATTTGCTTGTAAAAAGCAATTTCTTCATTTTACACAATTTTTTCAATCAAGAAAAAAAAAAAAAAAAAAAAAAAAGAAAAGAAAAAAATCATGAATTTTAAATTGTTGTCTGCAATTCTTTTTGAATTAGACCAATCTGAAAAATAAGAAGAAAATTGATTAGTCCACTCATATGAATGAAAAACAAATTGACAATATCACTCATTTACTCATAGGATGTGTATCAAATCCATTGGGTGTTTTTAGGGCTATAAATCTTTTAGGGTTTTTTTAGTATGACGGGATAATAAAAAACTTAGCATTGTGGACTAGTGATAAAAATGATTATGCCCCCGCATCGATAAGATCGGGGGCATATTGTTTTTCTGGTGTAAGTCTGTCTGTCTGTCCGTCTGTCTGTCTGTCTGCAAAACTTAACCTGCCAACTAAACATTTTCCTATAACTTCAACCCTAATTAAGTTACAATGCTAATATTTGGTATGTAGATAGGTCTCAACAAGGCGCAACTGGGGAAGGTCATTTCATCAAGGTCAAGGTCAAAATTTTAACCCTTTACCCGTTTCTAAAGAATTCTCATTTCGGGGGCATAGTGTTTTCTGTCTATTATGGACACAAACTTTTGATTTCTTTTGGTTTCAGAGAAAACTTTGAAAAAGACCAGTAGACTATCTAAACCATGTTCAGAAGTCGATATTATTTAGCTTTATACAGAAAGCTTTGTGTTTGCCATGTGCTTCCTTCTCAACCGTCTATCAACTTTCAGCCAATTAGTAAACAGGTAAGAAGCATGAAAGAAAGGTAAGATTATGTGTGGTTGGATAGGGTAAACAGTGGTGTGGAAATACAGATCTCCTCCCCTTGTTCCCAGACAAGTAAGATATGGTTTCCTACTTGTCTAGAATCAAAATAAACTTGTCTGCAAAAAGTGAAGAGATCAGTTGATATATGGCTGTCCATACCCATTACGCTTTGACAGGATATTTTATTTCGATATTTAACATTATTTTGGAAAATTTTAATTTATGGCCATTGACATTTAACATAATAGTATAATGATTGGTTGGCAACCTAAACGCCATAACTACAGCTTAAATAAGCTGTAGACATGACATTTAAACCACCAATCCAGAAAAAAATATTTCACATAAACGGTAGCAAATGTTTGTGATTGTATTCATGTGACCTATCACATATTATCAGCATTTGTGAATTAATGTCCAATTCTTGAGTCCACAACTACTTCTTTAATTCTTTATTGAATTTGATGAAGCCATTCAAAACCTGGTTTTGTCATTTTGTGACATTTTTCTCTCTTTTTGTTAGATGCTATTCTCTGTAACCTTTTATGAAATAATGCCTTGTAATATCTAAGTGAATATTCCTGTATGAGCTCAGTGGGTACACCCAGTGATCTGTTTATTGACTTATAGTGGCAGTCAATCAAATAATCAGTCGACCAATGGAATCATTCATTTAGACTTGAAGTTCAGTTTGAACTACGACTTTGGGAGTTGTTTTGGTGAATCATTTTTGATGGTGTGGCGACTTAAACATCGTAACTACAGCTTATTCAAGTTTAGGTATAGGTCGCTGACCAACCATTCTACTTCTTTGTAACATACTACTGGCCATACATTTTGCAAAATAATGCCGCTAAAAATCGAAGCAGAACTTCTAGGATAGAAATCATTGTAGTTATTCAAGAAATTTCTTATCAAATGTTTCCCAAAGCTTACTTTTTGAGGGTCATATAAAAGCAAATTTGTGTGGGAATAGGTAAATTTAAACCATTCCCACTCAAACCTACTTTTTCAGGCCTCCCCAAGGAAAAAGCTTTGGAAAACATGTTGGAAAATGGATTGTTTGTTACAAGCAATTTCTTCATTATCAACAATGTTTTCTACCCAAAAGATTAATATTTTAAAAATGTAACCAAGTCAGAATTGTCATTTGCAACTTTTCTTTCATACTTGGGACCAGTATAAAACTTTGTTGTTTGCTAATGGGTTAAACTTCTTTTTTTAGCTGCCATTACATGTATTTATTCTGCCAAAGTACCTCAGTTCACAGGCCTTGTCTACAAAAGACCAGCTCCTTTACGACATAACAGAAGCCTGCCTGTCAAAGAAACAAGATAATCTTTATGAAGTTCTCTCGGAATTTGAGAACCGGAGGGTAAAATTATCAACTCCCATACAATTGACCAATGAAATAGAAGACTACTTACGGTTGATTTACAGAAAGACATTAGAAAAGTCCACTGGAGTGGCCATCTTGAGATTTGTTTGCAACGTGAGTAAACGAAACGTATATGACACAATGATAATTTTTTTTCATCTCCCCAACTAACACATTTCGTACAAAAATAGAACTGTCAAATTTTCACTTTATTGTAAATTTAATAGAAGTAACTTTTTTGAAAGTAATGAAAGATATATCTCCATTATCATTTCATCAATATTTAGCTCCACTGATGGAAAGCCAACAGGCTATAATTATGGCATTGTGTCCAATCTGCTTTGATCATTGCTTGTGCCTGTAAACTTTTTCCTTGACTCTTGACAAAATTCTTTTAACCCATTCCCACTCAGTCATGCTTTTTTTTGCCCCTCTAGAAGAACAGCAATTACAATCGATTTCTTCATTTTCAATAATATTTTACAATGCAGTTGGATTATGTGGGAATCAGTATTTATTCTATTAACAGCATGGAGAGAGTAATTCAGAATTGGAGAAAGATTTGATCAACCAAACACTGCAGAAAAAGGAAGAGTTATCAGCCTTTCAGTTGGCAAAATTTATTGATTGTATACAGTATACAAACACAGATTTGAGATGGACCTTGGTGAAGGTTTGTATTATCCTTAACTGATTACCAGATAACACAAGTTTGGATTGATCTAAATAGAAAGAAGTTGCCAACAACAATTTTATGTTCACGTAACTTTCAAAATCATGGATTATGAGGTAGAAAACATTTTGGAATTGCTTCTAACAAGCAATTTCTTCATTTTCCAAAACATTTTCCAAAGCTTTCTTTTTGATGGGTGTAAAAAAACTGAAATATTGTTGGAAAGGGTAAAATACAGGGTTATTATGTATAAATTGTTGCATTTAGTTTAGCTGTAAAAATTATTCTAGGGAAAAAGTTTGACAAATATAGAAATTTCTTGTTAACCCTTTAACAGATGACAAAGTTTTAGACTGGTCCAAATTCAAAGAAGTTGCAATTGACAAATTTTAGTTGATGAAATTTTGGATTTTTATTTCAACTTTACAATAAAAAAAATATTGTAGATAATGAAGAAATTGCTTGTGACAAGCAATTTCTTCATATTCCACGCTTTTCAGAGCTTGGGGAAGGCGTCTTAAAGCTTCTTTGTTTGAGAATGGGTTAATAAGTTACGCCATTCTCACACAATGATGCTTTTGGATGCCCGTAAAGAAAAAACTTTTCTTTATCATTATCTTTTTTCATTATCCACAATTTTTTCTACACCAAAAGACAGATTTTAAAAAATTCATTAACTTAAAATTGTCGTCTGAAATGTTTTTCTACCCCCAAAAGACAAAGATTCTAAAAATTTCATTGACTTTACCCATTACCAGACGGCAAAATCTTAGACTGGCCCAAATTGAAAGAAGTTGCAGACAACAATTTGAAGTTGATGAAATTTTGGATTGTTTCACCTTTCTGGGTAGAAAACATTGTGGAAAATGAAGAAATTGCTTGTAACAAGCAATTTCTTCATTTTCCACATCGTTTTTCATAACTTTTTCCTTGGGGGCGTCTAAAGGCGTCACTGAGTGGGAATGGGTTAAAATTGTCTTCTGCAACTCCTTTCGATTTTGGACTGGTTTGAATTTTTGCAATGTAGGATTGGGTTAAACCCATAATAACAGTGCTTCCTATTTATTGTATTTCAGACTTTTGAAGAAGAAATAGAGGCTGGATTGGCATCAAGAAAAGTTTGTTTTTTAGATGCAGTAAAATCTCTTTTTCATTATGAAAACACAATTTTGCAACCATATCTTCTACAATATTGCAGCCGTGTGCTAGGACAAAGGGAATTAGCAAGTACCGACATAGAGAGCATAAATTTACTTCTTGAATATCTTGAAAAAAGTCGGGATAAACACTTTGATCTCTACAGTAAAAGTATTCGTCGACAAATGTTATACAGCTACAAGAAAAAGGGTTTTAGCATTTGGACAATTTCATTGTTTCTTTCTTTGACAGTAAAGTATCAATTAGTGAACATAAATTATCTTCGCTTCCTTGCAAATCATTTGATGTTTTCACTAGACAAGCCGTTCTCTGCAAAAAATAGATATTCCCATGTGAAAAGAATCATCAACTGTTTGGTCAGTTTTTCAATGGCAGGCTATAGAGGTGATGAATCAATTGACGTAATCCTTAAGCAGCTGAAGGAAAATGAGGACATGCTGAGTAACTATGATTTAATGCCAATTTTTTGTGCCCTAAGTGTATTGAATATCAAGGATTTATCCATAGCTGACAGGTGGGACTATGAAACACTTTATTCTGATGTCAACATGAAAGAGTCAAGGCGGTCAGTTGGAATATGTGCACTTGCTCAACAAGAAAAGCTGACTATCTCTGAAGTAGAAAGTCTACTTAAGGTCTTTGCTAAAAAGGCAGAATGGCGGTTGGGCTCTGGTAAGTTGCTCATAAATTGATGAGTTTACAGTAGAGGGGGGTATATTGACTTCACCATGTCCGTCTGTATGTTCATCCTCCAGTTTGGTATTTGGCATGAACCATCTCTCAAACCTCTCCTCCAAAATCAATTAGGCAATCATGTCAAAATTTTGTAGGGTTGTTCTTGGTGAAGTTCAGGGTTAGCTCTGGCTTGAAAAATGTTTTGCCGTCACTTTTGCCAAATTAAAAAAATTTGGGGCCAAATGGACTAAAGGTCTGGCCAAATTGAGAAGGAGTTGGTGCCAAACTCGAACATTTCTAAACTGCACTATTATTTTCCTAACTTATATGTTGTTAAATAGATAATATGCATGTTAAACAGGTATTTTACATGGCCATTTATTTGTAATTTGTCCTGAATGAATGTATTAATTCATACACCTACATTGATTTTTACTCATCTTTAATCAGTGCTTTCAGTACTTTGATTAGAAAATCGAGACTATGATGAGAAAAAAAAGATAAATGGAAATTGTAATAAAGCTTGAATTATGCTTTACTTAATTATGAAATAATTAAGACTTCTGTAATTTAAGTAAAAAATTTTCAAGGTTGAACATTCTTTGGTACAAATTTGAACAAAAAAAGAAATTGTTCGTCTGCGTTTGGGACCGTAGAACTTTTGAAATTTATGTCAAATTTTGACAAACTAACACTGTTCTTGTCAACAGTTCATCAGAATATCCTTCTTGTTACCCATAAATGCTTATTCAGTTATTTCGTAAGGAATCGCGGTGACGGTGCCGAGATTAGAGACTTACTGAAACTGTCAGGAGAAATATATGAAAATATTCCCAAATTCGGCAATTGTACTCATCAAGAATAGGCAAATGGCGGCCAGTTTACTTACACTTTTCTTATAGAAGGCCTATTTATGCTTGATAATTGAGATCTACTGATCTATTATGTGATGGCCGTCATTGGCTCATCCATAATACTAAGTCACGCCTACAACATAAAATTATTACGACTCGCCAACCAATGAGCGCATTTTATTCATCTGATTGGCTGTCAATCAGAACTGTAATTAAATTTGGTAATGTTTTGGTCTTGCGTCAGACTCGATGGTGAAATAATTGACCCGATATACACACCCTGGAGCAAGTATACACACTTGGCCCATAGACTTGATTTCCAGAGATTAGTCAAAGAAAATGTATGTATTAACAAAAATTTTCATTTTTTTTGGCGCCACGAACTTTTGCCAAATGAAAAAAACTTCCACCAGAATTGTATTTTTGTCGCATTTTGCAACGATGGCGCACGACAGCATGACAACACAAACCCTGAAGTTCTGAATGTTTAATTATATTAAAAACTCTGGATAACATGGCAACAGAAATATTGACACTATTGATTAAAAAATGAAAAAAGTCTTCTGACAATTTTTCTGACAAGCCAGTAGGCCTTGAGATTAGATACTTTGAATGTTGCATCATCTGTTGACCTTCTACAAATGTTGTTAACCCATTTCCACATGATAAAATTTTAGACTAGTCCAAATTCAAAGAAGTTGCAGACGACAATTTTAAGATGATGAAATCTTTTGGGGCAGAAAACATTGTGGATAATGAAAAAATTGCTTGTAACAAGCACTTTCTTCATTTTCCACAATGTTCTCCCAAGCTTTCAAATTAAGGGGGCGTTTAAAAAGCGTCACTGTGTGGGAATGGGTCAAAGTAATGCCCCTTAGTTATCATTTAGGCTCTGCCCAGGTGCATCCTTTTATCAAAGAAGCAAAGAAGGAAATCTTTAAAAGTATTCTAGAGAAAACCATAAGTCTTTCCAAATTTTTTATATGGCATTGTCTGATGACCCTTTACAAAATTTGTAAAATAATGTTTTTTTGGTTTCCCTTAGGCTCAACCTAGGTCCACCCTATTTTATATAGAAATAAACTGCATAGGCACACCCTATTTTAGATAGAAAAGAAGACGGAAATATTCAGAGAAATTTCCCCGTCAAAGCATAAGGCTTAACCCATTCCCACTCAACAAAATTAAGACTGAGCCAAATTGTACATAATTTCTACAAGATAGATACAAGGACAAGGTCACATATGACAATTTCAAGTTGATGGAATTTTATTTTTCATCTTTTTGGGAATAAAACATAGTGGAAAATGAAGAAATTTCCTGATACAATGTTTTTTCAAAGTTTTTTTCTTGAGGGATGTAAAAAAACACAGCTTGAGTGGGAATGTGTTTAAGGTTTAATATTTTGCATATGGCATCATTAAACATTACACAAGTTGTTAGGATAATGAACCTAAGGTTCTATAATGGCTTTGCCCTGTCACATCCTATTTATATTTTGCCCACTATATCACTATTTTGTTTGTTATTCAGGTGTGCAATTTATGACCATCATGGTTCTCTTGTTTTCAAATTATTTCTTAATTTGTTCATTTCAGATTTTTCCTTTACCCGGTCATTTTTCACAATAAAAGCATATTCAGAGCTTATTCTCAACACTCCCATTAGTGAGATTATAGACGAAAAGACATTTGTTTTACCCCCACCACCAGTGGTAAGTATGGTTTAACCAATTACCAGATGACATGAATTTAGACTGGTCCAAATTTAAAGGTGTTGCAGATGACAATTTCAATATGATTGACTTTCAAATGTCTCTGTCTTTCTGACTAAAAAACAATGTGTTTCTATATTTTCCATATTGTTTTCTAGAACTAATTTTTTGATGGGTGTCAAAAAGCGTCATTGTGTGATAATGGTTTAACTTATGTATGATCTCTTGTACAGGAAAACTTGATTAAATAATGCTACTTAATGACACCAGACAATATCAATGTTTTTATCATATGATGTCATAATCAGGGCTCTGCAGACTCTCAGAATTTTGGGAGAAGTGACTTCTCCCTAGTCTGAGAATTGGGAGAAGTTATCAAAATAGGTGAAAGTGGTGAGACTTTCAGGAGAAGTGGATCACGTTTAAAAGCAATTTTTGCCTGTATTCCTTATTTCTATAGGAAAATAAAAAAAGCTTTACAACCAAGTAGCTGCATATCTTGTTTTATATAGTATGCAGTTAATACTAGAGTATTTCTCATCCTTTCTTTCAGTCCTTATTACAGAGATCTTATTCCTGTCAACAAAATGTTTTGTCTTCTTTCTTCGGGTTCAAGTATATAGGAATCTGATTCTGATATTATTTTCTTGAATCTCTTATATATAGATAGTATTATAATCTCAATTATCAAAAGTTATAATAATCAATAATTTGAAAAGAGAGTATATGTGGTCTGAACTTACAAAAATGATCAGAGTTTAATTTGAGGCAGAAAATAAGAAAACATTATTATTTTTACTATTTTATCTAACTCATTACTAGAAGACAAAATTTCCAGACTGGTCCAAATTGAAAAAAAAGTTGCATACCACATTTCAAATCAGAATATACTCAAAACAGAAAATAAGTACAAGATAAGGTAAAGAATATTGTAGAAAAAAGGAGAAATTGCTTGCTATAAACACTTCCTCTTTTTCTCACAAGTTATCCATTTAAATTTTTCAAAAATAAAAAAAGCGGGATTGTGTGGTAATGGGTTAAAGTCTGTCAACTTCACCTGTATGTAACAATAAATGGATAAAAAGACTTTTAATAATAGATTTAAAAAGAGTTCATTTTGACTGAGTTGCAGTTATTGTAAGTAAAGGGTTTTAAAGATAACAGTTGAGTAATGTTACATAAATCTCAGACTGTGTAGAGAAGGTTTAAATTTGAAACTATGTCAAAGCGGAACCATTTGTTTGGAATATATGTCATTGAACGGATTAATTATCAAAATAAGATAAGTGAAATTTAATTTCTGGATAAAATCCTAACAATGTTACTTATGAAAAGATCGTAGAAGCTGTAGATTGATTTTTTTAGTTTTTCAATATTTGTTAAATCAAAGTAGATAACTAGAGTCCAAGGATTTCATTGAAATTTTATTTTTAGTTTTATGGACAAATCAGTTTTTATCACCAAGATTTTATTCCTTTTATCAATGAATTTTAGAATAAGGCAAATGACATGACGTTCGTAATAAAATCCGCCATTATTCTCGCTGCTTGAAAGTGCGAAGCAAATCTCGTATATTGGTAAGATAAACATAATGTGCCACTAAAATAATTGAATCTTCAGAAGGGAAAGGGTTTGATATCAAAAGGTTCCTAAATTCCGGCAGTTCATAAGGGCTTGCAACCATAGAATCAGCCAAGGTGCTAATAAAACGAGCATGTCGTCTATCGATACACGCTTGATATACGATCAAAGGGCTTCCAATCAGCAGTTGTATATTTGATTTGCTGTCCCCTGATTTGATAGCCTCTAGGCAAAATGCGATGATCGCCTTTTATAACGAGGTGACTTCCCGTATATTCCAGGCGACTTCAACTTCGCTTTGATCAGCAACTCGGGCGAAGTTTTATGAAACCAGGCGACTTCTTCGCCTGAGTCGCCCACTCTGCAGAGCCCTGAATTAGATATAAGTATATTATGTAGGTATATAATGGAAGGAATACTAAGGTTTAGTATTGATTTGAACCTTGTATTGGGTCCTTGCTGCTTGGATTGGTTTACTTATTTATTCACAGGAAGCCATTGTATCTCCATTGAAAAAGTCTGTGGTGTTTGTTGCTAAACTATTGGCTGGAGATGAATCATTATTGCGCTGCTTTTATCTGAACAAGTATCAACATCTAATTGGTAAGTTTAAAATTATATGGCATTCTGTGTGTTTGATAATAGTTGCAGATTGTATGTTAACCCTTACCATGCTGAACCTAGAATATTTCTACATCAGAAGGAGGAATTAACCCATTCCCACACGAGCCCTCCTTTTTACGCCCCTCAAGAAATGAGCTTCGGAAAACATTGTGGAAAATGAAGAAATTGCTTGTATCAAGCAATTTCTTCATTATCCACAATGTTTTCTATCCAAAAAGCCGAAAAAAATTAAAATTCCATCAACCTGAAATTGTCGTCTGCAGCTTCTTTCAATTTGGACCAGTCTAAAATTTTGCCGTGTTGGAATGGGTTAACTAAGACTATCCTTCCTGCACAGATGTTGAATTTATTTTAGGCCACACTGCCTGTTGGACGTTTTAAGCTGAAGTTGTTTATGGAATTAATTTTTGAAAGAATAAGTGCCTTAGATATCTTCAACATGCCTCCTTGGAATTGAACTTTGAACTCCAACATTGGCAGACATTTATGTTAGCATTTTTGTTGGTTTTGCAACTTAAATGTTGTAACTATGGCTTAAATAAGCAGTTGTTATGACGTTTTGTAGTCTATCAACCTTTTACCTTTTTTGTTAAATTTTACAGACTATGAATTTTGCAAAATCACACCATTGATATTGAAGTGAAACTTCCTATAGGAGTTGTTTGGCTTTACAAGCTGAGTCAGTGCGTTTGGGTCAGTGATTCGTCAGTTATGTTGTAAGGTAATTGATTAATGCTTTTTTGATGTCAAAATCTGTTGCTGTTTTTCAGATGCCGATTTTTATGTTGATGATAATGGAACAATTCGCCCTGAAGACTATGATGGCCCTTTGACAAGGTAAAATGTTCATTAGGCACGTCTCAGTAAAAGATATTGATGGTTCAGTGCGAAACAGTTGTAACTGCGTATAATCATTTAGGCAGTTACAACTGTTTCATGCTGAACAATCAATATGATCTCTTTTCCAGGACTTTTTCGTTTTATTCAAATATCAGAATGATTTAATTTTTAGGTTCTTCTATCAAAAGGGGGCATTCTCATTGGTCCAAAAAAATTATTCATACCTCCTTGAACAAAATTTTGAGCACGCAGCTATTTTGTATGCTTCTGCACAAAATAGTCCCATGCAAAAAAGTATAAAAAATTGTAAAGTTTTTTGGGTTTTTTCCCTTGATGCTATAAGATTATAAGAAATGAAGATAATATTTTGTTTACATGGAGGTATGAATTGAAAAAACCTAATCACACTTACGTATTCATGCAGTGTGACTAGTTTTTTCGGTTCATACCTCAATGAAAACAAAAAAAAATTCTCTTCATTTCTTAAATTAACTGTCTTTCTGATTCATGATCTTTTTTGGATAGAAAACATTGTGGATAATGAAGAATTTGCTTGATACAAGCAATTTCTTCATTTTCAACAATGTTTTCCAAAGCTTTTTTCTCAAGGGGCGTAAAAAGGAGGGATTGAGTTGGAATGGGTTAAGTGAAAGTTTGATACAGATATTGATATAAGATTATGTATTCATTTTGCGCTGGACAAGTTGATTTTTTAGCTCACCTGAGCACGTAGTGCTCAATTGAGCTAGTGTTATCCCCTTTTGTCCAGCTTCGTCCATCATGCGCTGTGCGTCATTAGTCGTTCGTCATCCGTCAACAATTTCTTTAAACAACATCTCCTCCCAAACCACTGGGCCAATTTGAACCAAATTTGGCAGAAATGTTCCTTAGGAGGTCCCCTTCAAAATTAGCTAAAAGAATTAAAATCTGTTAAAAACTCTGGTTGCCATGGCAACAAAAGTGAAATATTAAAATAATCTTTAAAAATCTTCTCCTCCTGATCCAGAAGGCGTAGAGCCTTGATATTTCGAATGAAGCATCAGTATATTGACCTCTTTCAAAAGAGCTTAAATCAAGATCCTCGGGTCCCAAGGGGCGGAGCCCCAGGGGGTCGGGGTTTATATGGAAAAAAAGAAAGATTTTTTAGATGACATCTCCTCCCAAACCACTGGGTTGATTTGAACCAAATTTGGCAGAAATGTTGCTTAGGTGGTCCCCTTCACAAAAAGCTTAAAGAATTGTAATACATTAAAAACCCTGGTTGCCATGGCAACAAAATTAAAATTTTAAAACAATCTTTAAAAATCTTCTCCTCCTGACCCAGAAGACGTAGAGCCTTGATATTTTGCATGAAGAATCAGTATATTGACCTCTTTCAAAATAGCTAAAATCATGATCATCGGGTCCCCAGGGGCTGAGCCCCAGGGGGGTGGGGTTTATATAGAAATAAAGAATGATTTTTTTAAACAACATCTCCTCTCAAACCACTGGGCCAATTTGAACCAAATTTTGCAGAAATGTTGTTTAGGTGGTCCCCTTCAAAAATTGCTAAAAGAATTGAAATCTGCTAAAATCTTTTGTTGCCATGGCAACAAAAGTGAAATATTAAAATAATCTTTAAAAATCTTCTCCTCCTGACCCAGAAGGCGTAGAGCCTTGATATTTTGCATGAAGCATCAGTATATTGACCTCTTTCAAAATAGCTAAGATCATGATCATCGGGTCCCCAGGGGCGGAGCCCGGGGGAGGGTTATATAGAAATAAAGAACGATTTTTTAAATGACATCTCCTCCCAAACCACTGGGCCAATTTGAACCAAATTTTGCAGAAATGTTGCTTAGATGGTCCCCCTTCAAAAATTGCTAAAAGAATTAAAACTCTTGTTGCCATGGCAACAAAAGTGAAATTTCAAAATAATCTTTAAGAATCCTCTCCTCCTGATCCAGAAGGCGCAGAGCCTTGATATTTTGCATGAAGCATCAGTATATTGATCTCTTACAAAATAGCTAAAATTATGGTCCTCCGGTCCCCAGGGGGGGGGGGGGGGTTATAGGCATGAAGCACCAGTTCACAGACTTCTTTCTTATTTCTGAAATTATAACCCATGGAAAAAGTTTTTTCCTTCTTTCAAATCAGCACTAAAGCCTTGGAATTTGTAATTTAGACTTGGATCCCAAGGTTCATAGTCTTTATATGTAATTGTGGCCCACTTGTTTCATAATCCTAACCTTAACATGAAATTAGACTGTTGAAAGAAAAAGAGCCTTTATCTCAGGTGAGCGCCCCAGGGCCAACGGCCCTCTTGTTTAAATTTTTCACACCAAATTTTTGGTTTTACCCGTTCCCACTCAGTGAAGCTTTTAGACGCCCCTAAGAAAAAGAGCTTTGGAAAACATTGTGCAAAATGAAGAAATTGCTTGTGACAAGCAATTTCTTCATTTACCACAATGTGTTCTTCCTAGAAAGTTGAAAAAATCCAAAATTTGATAAACTTTAAATTGTCGTCTGCAAATTCTTTCAATTTGGACCAGTCTATAATGTTGCCATCTGGAAATGGGTTAAAAAGATTGTGGACAATGAAGAAACTGCTTGATTTTAACCCATGGGAAAATGCTAAGTAGTAAAACTAGGTGATGCACATCTGATGGCTTGGAAGAAATATTGTGGTTGTACGGGTGCGAGAAAAGCGAGGACACATGGTAAGGTGCACAGACTTGCTGTTGAAAGTGGCATTAAATTCAACACATTAGTCAAACAAAATTTACAGAGTTGATGATACTTAAGGTATTTATTCATCAACCAGTCTTATTCTCCCGTCCAATTTAGAATTTCATAACAAAAGCTTTGATTGGACAAGATATATACCTTGGCCAATCATCCCCCTTCTTATGATCTTGACAGATAGACAGGTTGCTAGATAAGAACCCTGTTTTTCTTACAGAATACTGCTTGTTGTGTTGAACCAGTCAGATTTGGTTATCTGTGATACAAAACGGGAGACTTATCAGACTGAACAAGGTGCTAACTATGTGCAAGAGGTCCATTATGAGCCTAGAGGGCTTATGAACATGTTTCTGCATCATTTGAAATTGGCAGAGAATGCAGAAACTATAACTGTAAGTTGTGCTATGTATATTATCTTTCCTCAAAACCAACTGTAACAGATTGCTGGCCCTACCCACTGAGCTCCAACAGGAAAATTAGCTTTGAAATTAACCTTGTCATACTGAATCCTTGAAATTTCCCTTTTGACAGGAGTTAAAGACAAAGATCAGACTGCACATTATGTGCAGTCTGATCTTGGTCTACACCACCTGTTAGTCCTCTTTAAGCCAACAAATAGTTGGTTGGTGACCATAACGACATAACTACAGCTGGAATAAGGTAAAGCTGGTAAAGATTCTTCAATTTTTAGCTCGGCTGTTTTCGGAAAAAACCCGAGGTATTGTCAACACTTGGGCGTCATGTGCGTCTGTGTTTGCGTTGGCATGACAAACTTTAATCTTGGTCCTATCTCTGTTATTATTGAAGATGTCCTCATAAAACTTGGCATGTGTATTTACCATCACAATAGCTATCTAGACTATCAAGGGGGATAAATCTAAAAGCATTTTTTACAGAGTCATGCCCCTTTTTCAACTTAAAATTTTTGCATTATCCAGCACCTGCAACCAAGCGTTGCACCGTGGGCGCTGCTCTTGTTATTATTTACAGCCTTGATCTGTCAACTTCCTGAAATTGCTTTTAACAATTATTTGATATTATATACATAGGCAAAAAAAATTACATTGTATAGACCTATACTATATTTTGTGCTAAGCCCTCGAAATATTGATTTCAATTATGTTCGTTTTACTTTGCTCTCAAATTTGATGCATCTACATTTAAATGTCCATCTCTGATCTGTTCAGACATGTCCAAGTAAAACTAAATTACAAATTTCATTTCATTGTGTGGGTGATTTAATAAGATTCTTTATAAGAAAATATTGTTGAAAGTATTTGGTTTCTTGCCAGCCTTTTCTCATTTTGTTTCCACAAGAACTTCTAAATTTTGATATCTTTTAGAGTTGTAAAATGTTGAGAAAAAAATTGTTACAAAATGGTACACAGTCTTTATGAGGGCGCTTTTAAGATATTGGAGATCTGTTTAAAATCTTAGAAAAAAATCTGTTTATTCTAGGCCATTGAAAATGCAGAGCTTACTTTTTGGATTCCTATGCCATTGTCAAGGTCATCTTATGAGGTCAAAGTCAACCATGATTTATCAAGTTCATACTACAGAAAAATGACCATCATAATAGGTGTAATATACTTAAGTGATATTGCTTTTGGTTTTTCAGATCAATTTCTATGAGTGGAATGCAATGGCTGATAGACATCAGAGAATTGCTTTTCTGAAGGCCGCAATTCAATCCAAGCTACAGCAAAAGCAAAAAGAAGCAGCCGTCTGAATTGATATGAACTTAAATATGGATATATAGAATGGCTTTTAAAAGATTTTAGAAATCTGGAAAAACAGCTCTTATTGACAAATTCCAATACAATCCTGCTTTTTTACGCCTCTCAAGGAAAAGGCTATGTAAAAAGTTGTGGAAAATGAAGAAATTGCTTGTCACAAGCAATTTCTTCAGTATCCACAATGTTTTCTACCCTAAAGACCATGACTTTTAACATTTCATATACTAAAAGTGTTTTATGCAATTCACTCAACTCCTTTCAATTTGGACAAGTCTAAAATTTTGTCATCTGGTTATGGCTTAATAATGTTGGGAGAAAGAAAGGATTGTAGAAAAGATATTTTTCAAGTCTGAGACTCACAATTAAGTAGTCAGTACTCTAAAAAAAGTTTTATGTGAGTTTAAACCAATATCTTGGGCTTAACTTCACAAAGGAATCAAAGATTCACTGTTTTAAACAGACTCCGTTTCTTTTCTGAAGTTTTGTTCAAGAGAGCTACAGCTGTCAAACGCTTCGCTTACCTTAGTTCTAAAACTAAACAATCCCGCATTTTTACATGTCGAAGAAATAAAGCTATTGAAAACATTTAAAGAAAAGATGAAATTGTTGTAACAAGCAATTTCTTTTTTTTTTCTCTCATGTTTTCTACCTCAATTTCCTGTCATTTTTCAATTTAATCAAACTTTGTTCTGTTGCCTGCAACCACATTGAATTTGGACCAGTCTAAGATTTTGTCGTTTGGGAATTAGTTAAATATGAAACATTTGAAGTGTCATGCTGTAAGTTCAATATTTATATGAAAGTAAAGTATGTTATGAAGTGGAACAGTAGAGTCCCTTTTCTTCAATGTATCCCAATTTGACCAATTTTTGTGTTCTGCTCCTGTGAAAATTGACGTAACAAGTGATCCTTAGTTAAATTTGAATGTGATTGTTTGTATTAATAATTATGATTTTACTGCAGTCAGGATTCTGATTTAATCTAGGAATCATTCGAATTTGCTCTTTGCATCTGGGAACCTGACATATACTCGTCTTTCATATGATTCATGATTTCATTTAGTTCTATTTGAAAATATAAGGCCCATTCATGACAAGATGACCGCGAAAAGCCGAATCACTGATGTATGCTATGGTTAAGGTCACGACTGGTACTTTGATTTTTGCACAGACTGGTATTGCTATGCCTACTAGATTCTGACGGTCCAAGATCAAAAGAGACCCAGTACTACAGATAAGATGCGTTTTGCCTAAAAACGTACTTCAAATCACTAAAAACGCATTTTGAAAAATTATCATAGGGTTAAAAAATCTTTTAACCCAATCCCATACAGCAAAATTTTAGACTGGTCCAATTTGAAAGGAGTTTCAGACGACAATTTTAAGCTTATAAGATTTTGGATTTTTTCAATTTCCTTGGTAGAAAACATTGTGGAAAATGAAGAAATTGCTTGTGACAAGCAATTTCTTCATTTATCACAATGTTTTCAAAAAGCTCTTTTCATCTGGCGTCTAAAAGCATCATTGAGTGGGAATGGGTTAAATCACCATTAAATCAGCATTTCAATAGTTTCAGTGTATATTTTTCAAGGCCCGCTATTGTATCCATTTCGAAAAAGTCTCGAACCCGACATATGCATGGATTACCAGTCTTTCAGATTCAAGTAATCAATTTATGTATGAAGCGGGTCGAAGGATTCCCGAGCAAATTATTGAGAAAGTAATGGCTTCCAAACTTGCTCGATTTTCGAAACGAAAACTCTACTCAGATGCTCTAAAAAGTAACCTTCGTGTTTTTTGTCTAAAATTGACAATTACGTCGTTGATCAAGCCGGTTATGAGCGAGGAAACATGGTTGATATTCTGTTTCCGTTTTTAACTCCACTGGCTGAAAGCCAGCGAGCTATTGTCATGGCGTCGTGTCCGTGTGTGCGTCAGTGCGTGCGTCCGTCCGTCCGTAAACGTTTTCTTTAAAAATCTTCCATTAAGAAAGTACTGAACAGAATCCAACCAAATTTCACAGAAATGATCCTTTGGTGACCCTTTATCAGATTCCTTCAAATAATTTTGATGGGATGAAAAACATGACTTAAATGGGCGGGGCCAATTTCCATATTTGGTGAAAGCTTAAAAAATGTTCCTCTCAGAAACCAATGGATGGATTTCAACCAAAGTTTACAGGAATGACACTTGGGTGACCCTTTATCGGATTCCTTCGAGGAATTTTGATTAGATGAAAAACATGGCTTTAATGGGCGGGGCTAATTTCCATATATGGTGGAAGCTTCAAAAATCTTCTCAGAAACCAATGGATGAATTTCAACCAAATTTTACAGGAATGATCAATGGGTGACCCCTAATCAGATTCCTTGTAAGAATTTTGAAGAATTAAGCTCAGTTGAAAAATATGGCTTAAATGGGCGGGGCTTATTTCCATATAAGGTGAAATCTTTAAAAATCTTCTAAGAAACCAATGAATGGATTTCAACCAGATTTCACTGAATTGATCCTTGGGTGACTCTTTATCAGATTTTTTTAAAAAGAATTTTGATAGGACAAAAATCATGGCTTAAATGGGCGAGCTAATTTCTATATATAGTGAAAGCTCTAAAAATCTTCTTCTCAGAAAACCGATGAATTTCAACCAAATTTCACATGAATGGTCCTAGTCTCCGTATATGGTATATAGTGAAATATCTAACTATTGCAAACTGCAGGATGGTTTTAACCAAACTTCTCAGGAATGATAAGTTAATTAAGGCCGGTGGAGCGAATCAAGCGCCCCTCGTTTTTCGTAAACATGGTTGGCAGATGAAAAATGCGATTTCCGTGGCTTCGTATCGTCGGCGAAAGAAAATACAAGTTACTAAAATTTTGCATTTATGGACAATAGAAAATAAGAAGTATTGATGCTGACGAGGGGTCGTAAAATGTCCAAACTGATTGTATCAAAAATCACAGCGAGTCAAACGAACATCAGCTAGCCAAGTATGAGCTGCTAAACGATTGTCTGCAGCTCTGTGGCTTTCAAAGAAATCTTTTGAAAACAACCAATAAAGTGAAGCAAACTGACTGCATTACAATCAAATAGCTTTAAATGTCAGTTTTTAGCTCTACTGGCCGAAGGCCACTAGAGCTATAGCGATGGCTTTTTCCCGTCCATGCGTCCGTCCGGCCGTGATTCCGTCCGTCCGTGCGTCCGTCCGTTAAACTTTCCCTTGTTTAAGCGATAGAGTCCACAGTTTTCATCGGATTCCCTTAAAACTTTCACAGAATGATTGTACCATCATAAGGATCCTTCCTTTCGAAAATCGGTATGATCCGTCAAGAAACACGGGAAAAGAGGCCCAATTAAAACTTAATTAAAAAATCCTCGTTTACGCGATAAAAGCCACAGTTTTCATCGGATTCTATTCGAACTTTCTCAGAATAATTGTACCATCAAAAGATCGTTCCTTTCGAAAATGGATAAGATCCGTCAAGAAACACGGGAAAAGGGGTCTTATGAAAATTCAATTAAAAATTCAATTAAAAATCCTCGTTTTCGCGATAGAGTCCACAGTTTTCATCGGATTCTCTTAAAACTTTCTCAGAATGATTGTACCATCTTAAGGATCGTTCCTTTCGAAAATCGGTATGATCCGTCAAGAAACACGGAAAAAGGGGCCTTATGAAAATTTAATTAGAAAAAAACTCGTTAACAATCTAGAGTCCACAATTTTCATCGGATTCTCTTCAAACTTTCACAGCATGATTGTACCAACATAAGGATCGTTCCTTTCGAAAATTGGTATGATCCGTCAAGATTCACGGGAAAAGGGGCCTTATGAAAATTCAATTAAAACTTCAATTAAAAATCCTCGTTCACGCGATAGAGTCCACAGTTTCCATCGGATTCTCTTCAAACTTTCTCAGAATGAATGTACCATCATAAGGATCGTTCCTTTCGAAAATCGGTAAGATCCGTCAAGAAACACGGGAAAATGGGCCTTATGAAAATTTAAATAGAAAAAAACTCGTTATCACTAGAGTCCACAGTTTTCATCAGATTGTATTTAAACTTTAACAGCATGATTGTACCAACATAAGGATGGTTCCTTTCGAAAATTGGTATCATCCGTCAAGAAACATGGGAAAAGGGGCCTTATGAAAGTTTAATTAAAAATTCAATTAAAAATCCTCGTTTACGCGATAGAGTCCACAGTTCTCATCGGATTCTCTTCAAACTTTCAGAAATTCTCAGAATGATTGTACCATCATAAGGATCGTTCCTTTAGAAAATGGGTATGATCCGTTTAGAAACACGGGAAAAGGGGCCTTATGAAAATTCAATTAAAAATTCCATTTAAATCCTCATTTACGCGATATAGTCCACAGTTTTCTATCGGATTCTCTTCAAACTTTCTCAGAATGATTGTACTATCACAAGGTTCGTTCCTTTCGAAAATGGGTCTGATCTGTCAAGAAACACAGGAAAAGGGGCCTTATGAAAATTTAATTAAAAAATCCTCGTTAACACTCTAGAGTCCACAGTTTTCATCAGATTGTATTTAAACTTTCACAAAATGATTGTACCATCATAAGGATTGTTCCTTTGGGAATTTGGTCAGATCCATCAGGAAACACGGGAAAAGGGGCCTTATGAAAATATAATCGAATTTTTTTTTAAGAAATCCTCTTTAACACTCTGGAGTCAACAGTTTTCACCCCTTCAAACTTTCACAGAATGATTCTACTATCATAAGGATTGTTCCTTTCGGAATCGGATACGATTCCCAAAGAAACATAGGAAAAGGGGCCTTGTTAAAATTTAATTCAAAGATCTTTGTTAACACTCTAGAGTCCACAGTTTTCATCTGATTGACTTCAAACATTCACAGAATGATTGTACCATCATAAGAATTGTTCCTTTCAAAATTTGGTATGATCAGTCAAGGACCACGGGAAAAAGGGGCCTTGTTAAAATTTAATTCAAAGATCTTTGTTAACACTCTAGAGTCCACAGTTTTCATCTGATCGACTTCAAACATTAACAGAATGATTGTACCATCATAAGAATTGTTCCTTTCAAAATTTGGTATGATCAGTCAAGGACCACGGGAAAAAGGGGCCCGATAAAAACTGTCCTCGTAAATACAATCAAGTCCATAGTTTTCAACAAATTCTCTTCAAACATTCCCAGAATGATTATTACATTAAATGGATTGTTCCTTTCGGAAGTAGGTTTGATCCATCAAGTTTCATGGGAAAAGGGGCCCTATGAAAATTTAATAAAAAAATCTTAGTTAACACACCATGGCCCTAGATTTCACCTAAATGACTTCAAACTTTCACATAATGGATGTACCATCATAAGGATTGTTCCTTTCAAATTGGGTCTGATCAATTGAGAGACAGAGGAAAAGGGGCCTTAGGAAAATTCAATCAAAAAAAATCTTAATTAATGCTTGTAAGTCCACAGATGATATGGGATTGTCTTTATCCTCAAACAGAATAATTATAATTTTGTAAGAAGAGTTCCCTTTGGAATTGGTTCAAATCCATCAAGTAACATGGGAAAAGGGGCTAAATGAAAATTCAATTAATAAAACCCTGTTAACACAATGAAGCCCACAGCTTTGATCAGATTTTGTTGAAACTTTCACAGAATGATTGGAAGGTCATAACTATCATTCTTTTCATGAACTGTCAAGAAACTCAGGAAAAGGGGCCTTATGAAAATTTCATTCATAAATCCTTGTTACCAAGTCCAGAGCTTTCATCGGATTTTCTTCAAACATTCACAGAATTATTTTACAATAATAATGATTGTTGGTGTTTGCATTAGACCTGATCCGTCAAGTATCACAGGAAAAGGAGCATTATGAAATTTAATTTTAAAATCATTGTAACACAATAAAGTCAACAGTTTTCATCAGATTCTGTTAATCATGAGGATTCTTTCTTTTCAAATTAGGTGTGATCTGTCTAGTATCATGGGAAAAGGGGCCTTTTGAGAATTATATCTATAATCCTTGTAACCAAGTCCAGAGCTTTCATTGGATTTTATGCAAACCTTCACAGAATCATTGTACAATAATCACGATTGTTGATGCTCACATGAGACCTGATCCTTCAAGTATCACAGGAAAAGGAGCCTTATTAAAATTTTATTTTAAAAATTTTACACCAAGATAAAGTCTGCAGTTTTCATCAGATTCTGTTCAAACTTTCACAGAATGTTTGTACCATCATTAGGATTGTTTCTTTCCAAAGTGGGCCTGATCTGTCTAGTATCATAGGAAAAGGGGCTTTATTTAAAATTATTACCAAATCCTCAAAAACACAACAATGTCCTCAGTCTTTATCAGAATCTCTTCAAACTTTAATAGAATGATTGTTCCATCATTTGGATTGTTCCTTTGTAAATTAGGTCTGATTGGTTAAGTGACACAAGAAAAGGGACCTTATAAAAATTTTATTACAAAACATCATTATTACAATAAAGTCCTCAGTCTTTATAATTTTCTTCAAATTATCATTAGGATTGTTCCTTTGTACATTGGGTCTGATTTGTTAAGTTTCATGGAAAAAGGGGCCTTATGAAAATTTTGTTACAAAAACTCTTGACACAATTCAGTCCACTGTTTTCATTGATTCTCTTTAACTTTTCAAGAATGATTCTACCTTTATTAGAATTGTTCCTTTTGAAATTTGGTTTTTCTGTAAAGTATCATGAGAAAAGGGGCCCTATGAATATTTCACTATAAACTCATTAACACAATAAGTTCCACAGATTACACAGATTGATTGTACCATCAATCCAATTGTTGATTTTGACAGTGGATCTGATTATGGCAAGTGTCACATAAAAAGGGGCCTTATGAAAAACTTTCTTAAATATTCTGGTTAACACAATGATGTCCCTTGATTTCACCGGATTCACTTCAAAATTTCACAGAATGATTGTACAATCACTTAAATGGTTCTGGTACAATCCATCAAGTATCATGTAAAAAGGGGCCATATGATTTTTTTTAAATATTCTAGTAAACATAATGAATTCCCAATATTTCATCGGATTCACTTTTAACTTTCACAGAATGATAAAACCAACAGTAAAATATCATTGGAAAGGGGGCCTTATGAGAACTTGAATTTAATATCTTTGTTAGCACAATATAGTCAACAGTTTTATTGGATTCTCTTCAAAGATGCACGGAATAATTTTGGCATTCGAAACACAGGAAAAGGGGCCTTACAGATTATCATTCAAAACATTCTTGTGTATGTGATGAAGATCACAATCATTATCAAATTGTCTTTTAAATTTCACAGGACAATTGTCGGGTTGTAAGGAAAGTTCCTTTTGGAATGAAATTGATCCATCAGAAAACACAGGAAAAGGGGCCTTATTGATTTTCATTCAAAACAATCTTGTTTATGCGATAAAGTCCACAATTATTGTCAGATTCTGATGAAATATTCACAGAATGATTGTACGGTCATAAGGTAATTTTCTTTTGGAAATGGGGTGGATCCGTCATAAACATGGGAAAAGGGGCCTTGAGGATTGTTGCTTAAAATGATAAAGAGGATAAGGCCCTTTTTTTTTCTTTATGCATTCTTCTTTGAGCAATTTACTTCCTTAAATATCAGATTTCTTAAACAGAAAACTTGATAACCAGTAGAGCGTCTCATGGGCCTCTTTTTTCAATATTGATAGGAACTTTAGTCAAAATTGCCCCTTTGAAAATAAATGACTGAATTTGCTCGGTGCAGATATTTCATTTTAGAGAGGTTTTTTACTTGTAACGAATATTGTCCCTTGTTTCATTGGATAATAGTCTAAGCTGCCACCATGAACTCTTTTAACCTGATAATGAGGTCAATCAAAATTTAAGAATTTTAATAGTATTTCTTTACGCATTAGTATGCAATGGCTAGATATAGTCAACTCAATCTTGATTAATATGTTTACAATTATGTTCATACAAATGGATTCCCATTCAAGTAAGTCCTTTTAGCTCTAATGGTTAAAGCACTCGACTTTTACCACCAAGGTTGTAGATTTTAACTTAATGGGTTAGAAAGGTCCCCAGCAGTCAACAGAAGGTAAACAGAAAGTAAGAAAAAGGGACTTCACATTTTGTAAAAAATAATCCTTGTGGCGTGGCAAGACCATTCTGTTTGTATCAAGTTTATGTCATGTGGCAAAGTCACCTCAAAGTCGTTTACATGTAAATTTATAATTGTGCAAGAACTTCAAATCTTTGCAATAACTTTTAAAAGGTGAGTGGTAGAGTATTCAATGTCTTATGAAAACCTGTTGTGACAAGAGCTGTCTGATTGTATAAATTCTTATATCTTTTGACGAGATAAAGATTATATTTCGAGGTCGTATGTTTTGAAAGTGTAAAGTTTTAACATTGGCCATAACTTTGATTGGTAAGTGTTAGGGTCTTCATATTTTAGGTGCACATTTACTTTGGCATAACCCTTCTTTTGATAAAAGTTCATTGTCGTCTGAAAGTTAAGGTCACTGTTTAAACCATTCCCAATCAGTTAAGCCTTTGAACACTCCTAGAGAAAAGCAATTGGGAAAACATTGTGTAAATGAAGAAATTGCTTGTAACAATGTTTTTTACCCAGAAAGTTGACATAATCTAAAGTTTCACAAACTTTAAATTGTCGTCTGCAATGTCTTCCAATTTCGACCAGTCTACCATTTTGCCATCTGGTAATCGGTTAAGGTTGTATAGATTCAAATTAACAACTTTTGAATTTTTGAATTGGAATAAGTAAGGAATATATGGTTTGGAGCTCATGCTTCTGCGAAATGAGTAAAATTCTCTGTGTTCAAAGGTGGTGTTAAACCCCATTTATTCAGTCTTTCTATTGTTACCAAGGTGCCATCTTTCAAAGGCTAGGTTATCATGCTGGTAACTTGTTTTGAAAGGAAAAATAGAATGTATTTGATATTTTGCATGAATATTCCTTGTGGCAAGACATTTGAAGGATCAATGAACCCAGTCTACTAACTGATTGGAAGTCATTGGCCCAGCCTATTGACTCCAATAGCAAATCCGGTGTTATTTTGATACATTTAATGATATCAACAAAAAAGTCAAATGATTGGTTGGCCCTTAATGTTGTAAGTATAGCTTACATAAACATCTATTGATAACATTAATCAAAGTGTAACAAAAAGGTTTTATTTTTGAATTAAAAAAAAAAAAAAAAAAAAAAAAACATCGTTAATACCCAAATGACAAATAGATTTTAAAAGTTCAGGCAAAATCCTAGTATTAACCAATTCCCAAACAATGACATATTTTGAACGCCTCTCAAGAAAAACAATTGGGGGAACATTGCGTAAAATGAAGAAATTGCTTGTAAGAAGCAATTTCTTCATTTCACACAATGTTTTCTTTCCAGAAAGTTGACAAAATCTAAGATTTGATAAACTTTGACTCGTCGTCTGCAACTCCTTTCAATTTAGACCAGTCTAAAACTGAAAGAGACACGTCACTCTTATCATCAACTGAGACCTTAGTTGTTTATTGTTGTTGAAATGTCTGATTGTTACGGATAGTTTCATAACAAGGTAAAGGCGCATCTGTGAGGTGTATTTAATCGCGACCTTTCGAAGATATGTTATCGTTTATTATAACGAGGAAGAATCGATAACTTTTGTATTTATCAATCATCAATTTTAGCTGCGAGTATTTCAGACTGAAGGAGCCCCCCCCCCCCCCCCCCCCTAATGTCTGTTTTAATTTGCAGATGAAAAAGCCAAGAGCATTTGATAGTTCCTCCTTTCTATATCCCCTCTTAAAGATTGGGTCATATTTTTTTTAAAAGCTGTCTGTCTATTAAGTAAAAGACACATTCAATATTACTCAAAGATACTATGACCATATCTCGTACGTAGATTACTTAGATATATGTGCACCTGCTGACAAGTTTGTAGACCAGTCCGCATTTTTAAGATGTTGCAGACAACATTTTTAGGCTGATGGAATATATTTGTCTAAAGCAATGTTGTTCCACCAAAGGTATATTACTTTAAGGCATCATTTCTAGGACTGACTGGCATTGTGCTAGCCTAAAAGAAACGTACCTATTTTTTCCCAAAATAATATACAATGCTTACAGTCACGACAACAACATTTCTCAGTTATTGTGTGGAGAGCGATTGGGTGCTGACAGCGCTTTGATTGTTTATAGGCTCACTGCCAAAGAGCATGGACTGGTGCAAGACGTTTATGAGCTCAAGCTCTTTAAATGGTGAAATCCAGGAAGCACATTTCGATAGGTCAGTGCGAAACAGTTGTAACTGCCTACAGACATATATGCAGTTACAACTGTTTTGCACTTACCCAAAGATTTATGAGTGAAGTTAGCCTTTTTGTAATTGAAATAAATAAAAAACAAAATGAACAAACAAACTAACAAAAAAGTCCTGAAAACCGGATACTGTCTCTGAAAAACTCTTAAGATCAAAGTTGCCTCTCTTTTTCATAACCTTAGGAAAATATTAGAATAATACAAATGGATTTGTATTAATCAACAAAGAAAACAGTCTGAAAGAAAAAAAGTTCGCTTGCAAGATAAATTTTATACTGGTTTGAAGATGATGCAGATGTTATTTTAAATTTTGGTTTTTATTTGTTAAATAAGAGCCATACAGATAGAAAACATCTTAAGATAACCATTTCTCATTTTCTAGTAATTTTTGTAAGGTTTTAGGTCTTCAAGACGGCAATACATGTGTTTGTGTGGTAATTAGTTGAAGGATTTTTTTCTTGTCTTGTGTATACACACAGATTTTTTTCAGGGGTAAATAGAAAAGTGGTGTGTTAAAGACATTTGTAAAGGAATGTAAAACCTTTAAGCAGTAATGATTGTGTTTAAAAATGAATAAAACACCCTTACATTTTTTTCATATATTTTAATCAACATCAAACAGTACAACTTTTAACAGTGTAGAACTAATGTTTGTGAAATCAGTAGACATCTTTTTGAGAAGAATACGGCCAAGTCATTACGCTCCTCAAAAATTATAGACAGTTTCTCAGTAAGTGGTATGCATATTTGAGATTGTTGTCAGTAAAGCATTGTTGGGAAAAAAGTAAAGTTGGCTTGTCTCTCAAACTATTGGCAGGCTTATTTAGGAATGGGTTAAAACTGGTCAGACACTTAAATGTGCAGGATGATCAAGGTTGAAACATTTTTCCTGTAAAAATTCGACCCTTTACCACACAAGCCTGCCTTTTGATGGGCCAAAGAAAATAACTTAGGGATTTTATTTAACCTTGAATTACCATCTGCTACTTCTTTCATTTTGGACCAGTTTAAAAGTTCGGTGAAGATTTTTAGCTCGGCTGTTTCCGGAGAAAACCCGAGATATTGTTGTAGCTTTGGTGTCGTCGTTGTCGTCGTCGCTGTTGTCGTTGTCGTGTGAAAACTTTGACATTTTGTGATATCTCTGGTTCTACTAAAGGCATTCACTTGAAACTTGGCACACTTGTTCACTATCAAAAGAGCAACCTATACTATTAAGGGCGATAACTCTAGATGCATTTTGTCCACTATCCAGTACCCAACAGCCGAGCGTAGGCACCCGTAGGCGGTGCCCTTGTTAAAATTTCGCCATCCTAAAATTGCCACAGTCAACTTCCTTTAATACTGACTAGTTTTTAATTTTGTGGTCTGTTTACCCACTTCCACACAATCCCAATTTCTGACTCCCCTCAATACATATGCTTAAGAAAAATTGAGGAAATGAAGAAAATACTTGCTACTAGCAATTTCTTCATTATCCACAATGTTTACTAAACCTAAAAAAACAGTAATAATAAAATCCCATCACCTTAATACTTTTGTCTGCAATTTCTTTGGAATTGGCCTTGTCTAAATTTTTGTCCACAGGTAAAGGGTTAATAGATAAATGGTCGAGCACTGACTAATGCTTTGTTCATATTTCTCGGAAGTTGCTTTTTTCCCCAGCAAGGTTACACTATGAATATTACTTCACAATACTGAACAATGAGGGTCAGATAACAATACACACAATAATACTGTTATAATCTTCGAGGGCTGAAAGCAAAACTATTGTATCTGTCAAAATTGTTATAGGCACATAGTTTTGCATTTAACCTTCAATATCTGCAAGAACAACAAATATTTAACCCATTAACTAACAACTAAATTTTAGACTGGTCCAAATTCAAAGATTTTGCGGACAACAGTTTGTAGTACATGTTTTAATCGTTTGACTCTTGGATTGACAACAATGGATTGCCACAATGTTTTTGTTTTAATGTGTTTTTTTTGGGTTACATAAAAATGAATGATTATGTTGGAATGGGTTAAACTTAAAACACTAATATTAGCATAGAGTATCTAGCAGAACCTTATTACCTTTTGATGGTAACAATTGATAATAATGAGAATTATCCAGAGTTTGTCATTGACATATTTGACTCGAGTTTACCTATCCGAAGATCCTTTCAAAGAGAGTATTTATCAATGATAAAACACCCAAATATAGTTCCATTCATAAATGCGGGCTTTTCACTGATGAAACTGGCAGACGGATTCTCACATACTTTAACCTATTACAAGGCTACAAAATTTTAAGCTGGTTCAAATTCAAAGGAGTTGCAGACGACATTTTTTAGTTGATGAAAGTTAAAAAAATGTCTTTCAGGCTAGAAAACATTGATGGCAATGTACAAATTGATTCGAATGTTTTTTTCTTGAGGGTGGGGGTGCCCAAGAGCGAGATAGAGTTGGAATGTGTTAATGAAACTGAATAAAGTTTAACCCTTTTCCACAAAATTATGCTTTTTGACGCCCCAAGAAAATAAAAGTTCTTGAAAATATAGTTGAAAACGAAGAAATAACTTTTTACAAGCAAATTCATCATAGTCCACAATAATTTCTTGGCCAAAAGTAAATAAAAAGACATAAAATCCAAAATTCCATCAACTTAAATTTGTCGTCTGCAAACATCTTTGAATTTTCGACAGTCTAAAATTCAGTCGTCTGTTTAAACCACTAAAAAGACTACTCTCATTTGTAAGAAGTATATTTTATTGTATAACACAGTTCAATAATTCAAGTTTTAGTTTCGTCTATCAAAAATCGGGCGTTCTGATTGGTCGAAATTATAGAATTATAAAATTATTCATAACTCGATGAACTAAAATTTGAGCACGCAACAATTTTGTATACTTCCGCACAAAATAGTCCCATAGAAAAAGGTATCAAAATTTCTCATGTTTTTGCTTTTTTCGCTCGATACTATTAAATTATAAGAAATGAAAAGAATATTTTTGTTTCCATCGAGGTATGAACCGAAACACCTAATCACACTTATGTATGAATCCGCTTCGCGTATTCATTCAGTGTGATTAGTTTTTACGGTTCATACCTCCATGAAAACAAAAAATATTCTCTTCATCTCTTAAATAAGAATGGTTAGGTTTTCTGAGCAAGGATACAAACATACAATGTACTAAGTGGTGGTCATATAGAACATTAATAGATAACCGCTAGATCCTATTAAAATAATCGACAGACCAATCACTTTATTCATTTAGACGGAAAGTGAGTGGTAACCTCCAACATTTAGGTCAAGTATGTTTATCTCCTACCAAACCATTCAGGCAATTCAAACCAAATTTAGCAGAAATGTTCCTTAGATGCCCCCTTTATTGTTAGATAAAATAATTAAAATCCGTTGTAAACTCAGGTTGACATGGCAAAAAAAGTGAATTTAAAACAAAAAAAAAATATTCTCTTTCTGACCCAGATGGCCTAGGGCATTGGTATTCTGCATTTGATACCATTTATATCAGACACCTTTTAAAGTCATTACCCTCGGATCCCTAGAGGTGGAGCCCCGGGTGTGGGTTCTCTATAGAAACAAAGGACTTTTAACGAAATCTCCTCCCGAACCATTGGGCAAATTTCAACCAAATTTGGCAGAAATGTTCCTTAAGTGCCCCATCCTGTAAATAGCTATAACAAATAAAATCCAATGAAAACTCATGTTGCCATGGCAACAAAAGTGAAAAATAAAAAGAAAAAAAAACCTTTAAAAATAAGTTAATAAGTTTATTGACCCTTTTCAAAAGAGCTAAAATCAAAAACCTCGGGTCCCCAGTCTAAAAACAGATTATTGGCCCCACCCACTGACTCCGTTAGCCTCGTCATCTAACTACAACAGGAAGTGCTATATCGATATTAACCCATTACCACACAGAAGGAATTAAGACTGGTCCAAATTGAAAGACGTTGCAGACGACAATTTGAAGTTGATGGAATTTTGAATAATTTCATCTTTTTGGATAGAAAACATTGTAGATAATGAAGAAATTGCTTGTGACAAGCGATTTCTTCATTTTCCACAATGTTTTCCAAAGCTTGTCTAAAAGCGTTCCTGAGTGGATATGCGTTAAACGGCGTTACTTTACAAAATTTATAGCCAGTCAAATGAAACAAAAAGTAGTGGGGTTGATTTGAGACTTGAACGTCTTAACTACAGCTTGAATTAACTGTAGTTTCAACCTTTAAGTCGCAAAACCATCAAAATACTTCTCATAAAAGTCGGCCAATGTCGGAGTTCAAAGTTAACAACCGGTCTAAATGAATAATTTGTGGTTTGGGTCGTCGATTGATTCTATAATTGACTGTCGCGATCGGCCAATTATCAAGTAAAGCTCTATTATCCGAAACTTTGTACACATTGCCTTGTTCAATTCGAGTCGCTGACCACAGTGGCAAGTTCAGTAGACTGATCCAAGCCTTCACTCTCCTCCGAATCTTCCATCATGTCGTCCTTGAACTTGATGACCCTTTGAAGAGCTGATGAAGCAATCTCAAGAATCTCCTCCGTCACGCTTTTACGTTTGAACACGCCCACCACTGGTTCCAGGGTATCCATACTCTGTCTACGTAACACTGAAATACAGGGAACCAATTGTAGTAGAACCATGTTTATAGTCGACATACCTGCATTCAACGATCGAATCATTGTAACTACAGCTAGAGTAAATTCTTAGTTAGCGTTGTACTAATCGTCAACCAATTGGCCAATCTCTGGTCCTGCCGAACTACTCCTTTGGCCACTCCAATTGATTCCAACAGAAGGTTCTCCCGCTTACTTTAGACGGTGTTATTTTGCAAAAACTATGGCTAGTAGCATGTAACAAAAAAGTAGAATCGTTGGTTGGCGGCCTAAACGTCGTAACTACACCTTGAATAAGCTGTAGATACGACGTTTAAGTCCCCAACCAACAAAAATGTTTCACACAAATGGTGGCCAATGCCGAAGTTTAAAATCTCAATTCCGAGCTGGATGAATAATTTGTTGGTTGATATATTCCTTGATTGCCAGCCGCGATTGGTCAATTATAAACAGATGTAGTTATAACTAAAAAAAAATTTTGCCTTAAAAAAAAAAAAAAAAAAAAAAAAATGAAGAAAAATGAATCAGTTGCGGGGATTAGAAATAAGTTAGACCGGGCGACGCAAAATGAATGTGATTCAGATTGTCAATTTTCACTATCATACTTATTTCTCTGTCTTTGATTCTTTTAAGAATAATACAAAATATTTATGATGATAAAAAAGCGTGTATGCCTGACAATGCGGCACAAGCTTAGTTTTGTTAATTATGTCGAAATTTACCTGCGCAAATAAGAAGTGACTTATTGAAATATCGGTAATGATAATAATAATAATAAAACTCTAAAACCAAAATCAAAAAGAAAAACTAAAACAACATAAAAACAATAACAGCATGCTAATCTAAAAAGTGAAACAGAATTCGAAAGGCTGCAAGTGTGCAAATTACAACGTAGTATTCTTTGCTATTTTACAAATGTACAAGTAAATATTGTTTCCGATTACTTTTTTGAATAGTCTTTAATTGCTATAGGTGAATCAATAAGGTATATCATTTGAGCCTATGCGTGACATTTCCAACAATTTCGCATGTGCTTGACTCGCACACATTGAGCACCCTGGACAGCCATTTGTGGGAATTAGAATATTCGCTGATTGTTTGAAGAAGCTTTGGGTCAGTATCTATCTACAGAGCGCAGAGTGAAGACTCTGATTAGACTGTGCAGATGCACAGGCTGATCTGAGTCCTTACTCGGCGCACATGTGTAATTGTTGGAAATGTCACGCATGGGCTCATATATTCTTGATTATAAGTAAAGGCTGTTCTGGAACTTATGAAAATGAATAATTAAGACGCAAAAATTGCACCATATGATAGAAAAAATAATGATAGAAAGAATAGATAAACTGTTTAAGTACTACAATGAGGATGTAAAATGAGGATGTAGAATATACAAGACGTAAAATCTGCCCTTAAATAAGACGTAAAATTTGCCCGTGTGGAGATAAATAAAAAAAAAGACGTAAAATTTCCTCTTAAATAAGACGTAAATTTGCCCTATAAGAGACGAGTAAATAAGTCGTGAAATTTGTCATATGAGATGAATAAGTAAGACGTATAATTAGTCATAGGGGGTTGATAAGACATGAAATTTGTTCTATGAAATGAATAAGTGAGTCGTAAAATTTGCCCAATGTGGAGATGAATAAACAAGTCGTAAAATTTGTCCTATGAAGGGAATTAGGGAGTCGTAAATTTGCCCTATGTAGAGATGAATAAACAAGTCGTAAAATTTGTCCTATGAAATGAATAAGTGAGTCGTAAAATTTGCCCTATGAAAAGATAAGTAAATAAGACGCAAGATTTGCCCTGTGAGGAGAAGGAATAAATTTAACGTTAAATTTTCTCCATCAAGAGATAGAATAAATATGACTTTAGATTGGCTCTATGATGGGATGAATAAATAAGACGTAAAATTTGCGCTACAAGGAAAAAAGAATAACGGAATAAGTAGGACGTAAAAGATACTCTTTATGGAGAAAGAATGTGATTAAGCAAAATAGAAAATTTCAATTCCATCGACCGTGGACGATCATAACCTCAAAATGACAGCAATATCTTCCCTAAAACACACTACAAAATGAATAAGGAAACCACACTCGAGGCTCAAAATCATAAATAAATATGACGTTTGAAAGTATAAGATCAAAACAATCTTACGCGAAAAGCCCATAATTCAATAAAGAAGTTTTGTTAGCGACCTACCACAACTAAGTTTTGTTTACGTTAAATTATGATTCAAACTCGGTCACGAAGATTAACGAAATCGTCAGTAAAATTAAGTTATCAGCACCTGTGCATATAACAGTCCATGCCGAAGATTAGCGATCAATTTCGGTAAAGAATCGGGTGCATTCGACTTGGTGTCAAAATGAAAACAAGCATGAGTTGAATTCGATAAGAAAAACACAGAATACTCTTTCCAAATAACTTTACTCATATCCTCCATTTGCATTTCGATATTAAGAAGGCTCTTGTCTGCTTTAGTGACCAAATAAACAATAGATTGCTAAACTGTTTTTTCCTTAATATTACTTTATTTTTCTATTTACGATATTTCGGTCTCTCAACGACGATTTAAACGCACAAATATGCATGTATTAACCAGGCAACGAATCACGCAAAAACAAATAACAACGACGAAACCCCACAATTGGCGAATGTGAGCTTCGAAATCCAAGCTGTAGTCACTACATTAATGTCGCCAACCAACTATTTCTATTTTTGTTCCCTATTACTGACCGATAATTTTGCGAATACTAATATCAATATCTACGTCGAACTTCGTGCCAGAGATCAGTGGGCTGGACCAACGATTTGTCATTTGCTTATCGTCGTTGTCGTTCTAAAACGTCGTAACTACAGTCACGACGTTTTAGAATGACATAAACGTTATGATGTCCGTAAAATAAAAGTATCTTTATCTGTGTAATGAAGTTAAACTTATTTAAGAATTGAAGATTTTTTTTCTATTTGTTTTCATTGTGGTTTGACCATAAAATCTTAATCATTCCGTATGAATACGTGAATAAGTGTAATGAAGATTTTAGTTTCGTACCTAAATGAATATGAAAATATATCCTCTCAACCTCTTAATATTCAATGCCACCAAGCAAAAAAACCCAAAACAAACAACAACAACACCCCCCCCCCCAAATACACAAAAACCGCATGAAACAGAGGCCACGACGATTCCAGTGCCGAGTTTGATAATTGACCCTCAACATATATATATATATGTGCGTGTGTATCCATTCATCTCTTCCCCCCCCCCTCTCTCTCTCTCTCTCTCTCCCTCTCTCTCTCTCTCTCACTCTTGTGGGGAGGGTGTTAGTGTTAGGCGTGTTATTACCGTATACAGGGTCTAAATATTCCGTGAATGTGCGGTTTTATATAATCGCGTATGTTTGCGGATGTGCGCGCATGCGACGTATAGAAATGGATTATACGATTTAAAATGAAGAGGTTTAGAATATTAAAATTAGTTCATAAATAGGTGAGTGTTTTTGACATACCATTTGCTTGTCAAGAATCTGTTATATCTATTAAAGAAAAGAAATATTTCAAGAAAAGATAGAGTAGATATATGTATTATCTATACATGCATAATTGATTTAACCCTTTCCTGTTCAATTCCTGGTTTTTACGTCCCTGTGAATTCTTAATTCAGAAATTATTGTAGTAAAAAAAGAAACTGCTTGTGACAAGCAATTTCTTCTTTTTCTACAATATTTTCTACCCTACTGAATGCTTATTTTTCAAATTAAGTCTGATTTAAATTTTCGTCTGGAAAACCTTTGAAGTTAGACAGGTCTAAGATTTTGCAAAGCAGGAAAGAATTAATAAAGATATCTAACCCTTTCCTGTTCAATCACTGGTTTTTACGTCACTGTGATTCTATACTTGGGAAAATAATGTGGGAAAAGAAGAAATTGCTTGTGACAAGCAATTTCTTCTTTTCCCACAATATTTTCTACCCTGTAGGTTGGTTACTCTTCAAATTGCACCCACTTTTTGTTGTTGTCTGCAACTTCTTTTAAATTGGACAAGTCTAACATTTTGAAAAACAGGAAAGGGTTAATGTCTAGAGAAGAGTAATAAGAATTTACGGATAGTAGCGGTAAATCAGAAAACCGATTGACCAATTAAATCATACTTTAGACAGGAAGTGAACTTCGAACTTCTACATTTATGCATTTTTGTCGTTTTGGCGACTTACACAATGTAAACTATTCAAACTGTAGTTTCGTCGATTAGGCCGCCAGCCAACGATCTGCTTTTTAATTTTTGTCCATAACCACATATTTTTGCCAATTGATTACCTCAGTCGAATCGCATTTCGGAGGTCTGTGGGTGTGGACGGCGATCCTTCAATGATTTATATTTTTTAACTTTAATATTAGCGTGGCATGTTATACAAATTATATGAGTATTTAGTTAATTTTCAAAATCATTTTCATGATTTTTCTAATTCCTTTAGCCTGCAGTAATCATTTGAAGTTCAAATAGTTTATTCAAAATTATCAATGGATCAAAACATGCGATCGTGAAGAGCTTTGTATGATTACATATTTCAGTCTCTTCGTACGAAATAACCTGAACTTGGGCAATATATTGCAAGGCCCCAGCCTTGTACAAGTTTTACCCAGGAAGAATATTGAACAAGTGAATTTCGCCGTGATATATAGGGAATATATCAATAGTGTCTGTTTCTATTTGTTGTTATCGTGTTCGAGAATCGTGTGTATAGGTATCTTTTATTGAATGAGACCGAATGTCGAATCCAATGAAAATACCTACACACGTTTCGAGAACACGATAACAACAAAAAGAATAACACACTGTTGATATTTCTTTTATTATATACTTTTTAGGACATGACATTAAGAAAATTCCCTTAGTGATTAAGAAATAACCACCTTTCCGAAAAAACCCGAACGTCAATACACAAAAAAGTAGTCCGTGTTTAACGATACTCGACGAAAATTCATCTCAATAGTGATATATTTCCATGTGCGATCTATCTAACCGTTTCCAGGACTTCTTTAAGTTAATGCTCATATTTTAAATCACAATATTTCTTTGATACAACGATAAACTGTTTTTCGAAATTTTAGACTTGTCAAAATTCAAAGGAATAGCAGACAAGATTGTAAAGTAAGTACAATTCAAAAAGTAGCCTTCCTGTGTGATAGAAAATATAGTGGTAAATGAAGAAATTGCTCGTTACAAGCAAATTCTTTTTTCCACGATGTTTACTTAAGTCTGAAATCAAAGAGACATTGAAATCAGGGATTGTTCTGGAAATGGTATCAGTGTAAGAACCACAAAGCTATTTGAATTTCATGGCAGAAATATGCCATAATACTTTTTATTTCTTTAATTCGTTTATTTCATTTATTTTGAGTATCGACATCACTACGTGTTTTCACGACGACATAAGGTTTATCAACAAATAAACAGACAATGGTAAGAAATCAACATATACCGGCCATATTTATAAACCATACCATTTTGTTTGTGGAATCCAGTACCTATGACGGACAGGATATTGAAGCCCGATTCCTGTATTTCCCTATCGAACGGGTGAGATTTCATTGACAGAGAGACCACGTCACATACACTCTGGATCAGCATACCTCGAACTAAATCTAAGCAAAACATCAAACAAATATGGAAATATTATCGATCGATCAGCGCGAATTAGTTGTAACTGTCTATATACACAACGACAATTACAACTGTTTCGCGCTGACCCATCGACATGTAGCTAGCTAGCATTGCGTAAAATAGTAAGTATAAGAACCAAGCTAGCTCGTATCTTATGGCAGAATATGACATAAATCTTTTATTTGTTTATTTAATTCCTTTTCTTTATTTCGACGTCACCACGTATTGGTGAGATTTCATTGACAGAGAGACCACGTCACATACACTCTGGATCATCATACCTCGAACTAAATCTAAGCAAAACATCAAACAAATACGGAAATATTATCGCTGGGTCAGCGCGAATTAGTTGTAGCTGCCCTTTAAACATACAGGCAGTAAAAACTGTTTCGTGCTGACCCATCGACATATAGCCAGCTAGCATTGCGTAAGATAGATCGTAATTGTGCAATTGATAAACAATTTTCATCACAGTAAGGTCAATATATCATTGGCAGAATCATGTTATGTATTTGTTATCCAAATGGTCGTTGAAACAAACAAAAAAAAAAAATATAATTATCAAATCTACAGAGAGATTACTAAAAAATTTCAGAATGATTCTGTAGTTTGGGGAGCACAATTCTACTGACGCAACACTTTACATAATCAGCCAAATTTCAGTTTGTTCTTGTGACCAGAATAAAAGCGTATACAGATATATAGTACACCAGAAATACAGACTGAAACGAGAAAGCTTTGCGCTTTTCATCCATATTTTACACCTATAGGCAGCAAGCGCGGATGCAAGAGGGGTGGGAGAAATCAGGGGTCAAGATCTCCCCTCGATAATTTCGGCAAGAACATTGATATTTTCGAAAATCTGGAAATAAGGTATCATATTGTCAATGGGAGACCAAAATGTAGTAAGTACAGTTTTGTTCAAGCTATTGGTATTACATTTTTCTCACCAATTGACAAATATAATAAATTGAATACATTTTCGATTGGGAAAAAAATCGGAGATACAATTCTAGATCAGGGCATCTAATTCAGGGCAAGTTACCAGAGGGGTTGATATCATTCTAACATCGTTAATTCAAGGGCTTAATGCCACACTCTCGTAAGTGCCCACATAAATATAGGTACCTACGACAGTGGTGCTCTAACAAGGGACGCCATTTGGCGTCACTCAAGAAAAGGGCTTTGGAAAACATTGCGGAAATGAAGAAATTGCTTGTAACAAGCAATTTCTTCTTTATCCACAATGTTTTCTATCCCAAAATGCAAAGATTCTTTAAATTCCAACCAAATAAAAATTGTTGTCTACAAATATTTTCAATTTGGACCAGTTGAAAATTTTGTCGTCTGGTAATCGCTTTATTCATCAACACAGGATTAAGAGACGTATTGTTGAAATGCTTAAGAATTAAAATTCTATTAACCCTCTCTTTTATTCTAGGCTACTGTAAATATTATATGTATATTTGATGAACCTAACAATTTCAAAGTCAGATTTTCAAAGAATCGCGAAAAAAGTACCATTAATTTGTTCCCAACTTATCTTTAAATATCTTGATTCTATTTCTATTCTTGACTGTTCTAGCAAAGTAACAAAAACAAACACAAAAAAAACCTGGTGAAATTCGTAGTTCCTTAAACATTGAACGGATTTTAATGAAATGGACTTAATCTAACAATTAAGTTGATCTACCGCAAGCTAGCAGTATAATACCGGAGTTCATTCAAAAATTATCTGCATCAAATAAAATGAATGATTAATTTCATTCCGAACAGTCAACAGTTTTCATGAATTAAAATCAAAGTAATTGAACTTGAAATTGAGTAATTGTCGTAACTTATTTAATCTTGTAATTTCATAAACTTGCTACCAACAAATTTAAAATTGTGAATAAATGTCCCATGCCAAAAACAGTTTCGATTTAGAGAAAATACTGAGAAAAAACCCAAACGAGTGGTAGAGAATAGATTTAGAATTTGCAAATAATCACATATAACATTCTAGAAGCTGGGCTATATAACAAGCGATAGCAATGCACTCAATAGCCTATAATCTATCAAAAGCCATACACACATACACAAACTGAAATTCAAATAGAAACAATGAATGACTTTGATAAGATAGAATCTAAGTATCGCCTTGTCGTGGGTAAATGTGATCACAAAGTTCATTTTTTTAAAAAAAATCTGTACATATTCATTCAGATTAATAAAACAAGTTCCTCCTCACTAAACACTGTCACCAATAGATCATTTTATATTTGTATAGATTATAGTGAGTGATCAAAGGTCCATTTTGTCTATACCTGTGTAGACAAAATTGACCTTTGACCATACATTATAACTTGTACATCTATACCGTATCGTCACAGGATTCACGTAGGTCTTTGTAAATGACGTTATTGTGATCAGATGTAGATGTAGTTTCGGGTGTGATCAAGATCGCTGATGTTTACCGCCATAGTACGTGGATTCGATATGCGTACAAAACTGTTGTCCTGAAGACAGAAAAATCAGTTGCAATTTTGTGTATACATATAGTGATTATCGGGGCTGATGTACGATCATTCAGTGTATCTGTTTGATGTACAAATCCTTGTTATGACCATTACCCGCTTTACAGACATTTTCCAGCGCTATCAAACCAACGTTATGTAGATTCTGTTCATCCTGGTGTAACTTCAGAGCGTCCAGTATAGCTTCAATACAGTCCAGCTCGCTAAGCGATTCTATACCATCTCCTAAAAACCAGCAGAGAATCACCATTATTATTGAGATATAGTTAAAATTGTATCAAGCTTTTGTTTCCATCGGGGTAAACGCCAGTTTCAATAAGTATTTCAATCATATTTTGTAGGTAAGAACACCAATTATGAATTCCTGGTACCACTACATCCTTTTTTGGGCCGCCGTCATAGCGCAGTTGGTAGCGCGTCGGACTGTCAATCCTGAGGCCCCGGGTTCGATCCCCGACGGCGGCACTCATCCGTTCCGACCATTTGTCTCTCACCATTGGGTCGATTATCGTAGACCTAGGTGGGATAGCAGCTGGAGGCTAGGAAAGGATGTAATGGTAGTACTGGTGTGAGAAATACCAGGATTCCATTGTTAGGTGCTCCAGCCGCCGTGATATAACTGAAAGATTGTTGAAACCGGTGTAAAACTCCATTCATTCGAACAAACAAACATCCTTTTTAACCGCTATCTCACTCATCCCACTTAAGTTACGTGTATCTACCCATTGATAGGAGACAAATGACGGAAAGGATATTTGCCCGGACCGGGGACCGAACCCGGGAATAAGAGTCCGACGCGTTATCAACTGCGTCGTGGTCGTGGCGACTACTTAAAGAACAGCCAAAATGTGGTCGTTTAAGATAATTGTCACTCAAAACACTTTTTTGTGACATGTTTGAGGAAGCGCTTCGACTGCATACATAGATTATTGTAGGAATCTCACTTAGTCAAATGCTGATGGAACTCTCATTGAGACGATTTTAATGAGATCCACCCACATTGGATTAAGTTTGGATACCTTTATTGGAAAAAATATCCAATTATAATTTAATTGTTAGTTTCGTCTATCAAAAACGAGCGATCTGATTGGTCGAAAAATTTAATTCATACCTCCATGAACCAAATTTTGAGCACGCAGCCATTTTGTATGCTTCCGCACAAAATAGTTTCATACAAAAGGTATCAAAATTTGTAAAGTTGTTGTATTTTTCGCTCGATGCTATTAAAATATAAGAAATGAAGAGAATATTTTTTGATTTCATGGACGTATGAACCGAAAAACCCAATCACACTTATGTATGAATCCGCTTCGCGTATTCATACGTTGTGATTAGTTTTTTCGGTTAATACCTCCAAGAAAACAAAAAAAATATTCTCTTCATCTCTTAAATGAAAATTGTTTATTTTTGGAAAGGGGGTTTCGATGCTGGTCGCATAATGAAAGTCGTAGCTTAATGGGGATGGTAGCTTTGGCAAATTTGACTGAAATGTGCCGAGTGTTCTAACTCATTATCTATGGTTTATGGCCATCATACACGATCATTGACAGAATGACCAAAAGAACCACGAAAATATACACGGCAAAGGTTATAAAAGGACACTTTTGTGGGTTTCGAAATATCAAATAACCACTCAAAATAATGCCTAAGTAAAATTGTCGAAATTGTCAGGTATGTCAGTATAAAATCCAAGCGGTTCCCCAAACCATAGGTCTGTAAAAGAATTTAAGTGGTTTATCATACAGTATATCAGTACAAAAATTCAAACGGATATAATTAAAACCGTATGTCAGTTTAAAATTTCAGTGGTATATCAAACAGTGTATCAGTACAAAATTTAAGCGATTTTCAGCATAAATTTTAAGCGGTTTACTAAACAGTATGCCAGTATAGATTTTAAGCGGTCAACCAGGCATGTCAGTATAAAATCCCCCAGTCGTATGTCAGTAAAAAGAAATAAGTTGATTATCAAACCGTATATCAGTACAAAATTTAAGCGGATTATTAAACCGTAGGCCAGCATAAAATTTAAGAGGTTCACTAAACAGTATGCCAGTATAAAATTTAAGCGGTTTACCAAACCGTAGGACAGTATGAAATTTAAGTGGTGTACCAAACTGTATGTCAATAAATTTCAGCGGTTTCTCTCAAAAGGACGAGAACAGGACATCGAAGAGGACGTCACTCCTCTTTTTTTTAAAAGTCACTAAAATAGCAATATATTTCTTCTTTCAAATTTTAGAGATCATTAAAAACGATTTTTTTCGTTTTAATCACTTAGTTTTGAAAGTATATTCTTGTGAAAAGGTTAATTCAAAGACTCAAAGACTAAAAAACCACATTTCTGCTTGGTTTTCACAAATGCCAATTCACTGAATATCGACTATCTATCGAAAAAGATGTGAAGGATTGTTCGATGGTTCAGCGCGAAACAGTTGCAACTGCCTATAAATACATAGACAGTCACAACTGTTTCGCGCTGAATCTTCGATTTAAAGCTAGATAATGTTTCATTTTCATGTTAGTTACGTTTCATTATGGCCAATAAAACTGAATAAATATTACGTATATAGAAATCAACGGACATGACCAGTCAATTAATGAAAGTGCCATGCTATGGAAGTTGCATGTTTAAAATAGACTGCCGTTGTCTCATTACGCGCAAAATCACTAAATCTTCTAATAAGCTCAATGTAAGTAACAAATAGCCCAATAATTTGTATTTCGTAGTTAGACGAATGTTGTTTCACTATTGACATTTACACATGGAGAGGTATAGCCCAGTTAGAATTCCTACCAGATCCAGACAAATAAGAATTACCGCCACAGCCTATCAGTATTTTTTACGATTGGACGGATGTTGTTTTTTTTTATAGACAGTACATGTTTAGCGGAATAGCTCAGTAAACTTTCCTACCAGATCCAGGCAAGAAATACCCGGTTGTATTTTACAATTGGACGGATGATGTTTTATCATAGACAGTAACATATTTATCGGAATAGCTCAGTAAACTTTCCTACCAGATCCAGCCATGATATAGCCCAACAACCTATCGGTTATATTTTACAATTGGATGGATGTTGTTTTATTATAGACAAAACCATGTTTAGCGGAATAGCTCAGTAAACTTTTCTACCAGATCTAGACAAGATATAGCCAAACAACCTATCGGTTGTATTTTACAATTGGACGGATGTTGTTTATTAAAGACAGTAACATGTTTAGAGGAATAGCTCAGTAAACTTTCCTACCAGATCCAGATAAGTAAGATATAGCCCCACAACCTATCAGTTGTATATTACAATTGGACGGATGCTGCCTCATTATTGACAATACTACGCTTGTGACGTCTTTAGTAATCATATCCATGTGGTCACCTGAAACAAGGAAAAGAAATCCTAAGTGTAAAAACATCACAGACGCATCAATAGCCCCAATCACTGAGCTACAACATGAAATTCTAATTAGATATCAAACCGATTATCAGATGGAAAAAATTTAGACTGGTCAAAATTAAAAGGAGTTGCAAACGACAATATAAAGCTAATAAAATTTTGGGTTTTTTTCAACTTCCTGGATAGAAAACATTGTGTAAATGAAGAAATTGCTTGTCACAAGCAATTTCTTCATTTTACTTAATGTTTTCCAAAATGCATTTCTTGAAGGGCGTCGAAAACCTTCACCGTGTGGGAATGGGTTAACGGCGTTGTTTTGCAAATTTTATGACCATAGCATGTAACAGAAAATAGAATGGTTGGTTAACGACCTAAACGTCATAACTATAGCTTGAACAAATTCAAAGTTAACTTCCGGTCAAAATGTATGGTTTGCTTGATCTACCGATTTCTTGATTGTCAGTCGTCATACGCCAAGTAACATTGACCCTTTCCTGTTTTTTTGAAATTTAGACTGGTCCAAATTCAAAGGTTTTGCAGACGACAATTCTAAGTTGAAATTATTTTAAAAATAATCATTCAGTAGGGTAGAAAATATTGTAGAAAAAGAAGAAATTGCTTGTTTCTTCTTTTTCTACAATGTTTTCTCAAGTATAAAAACACAGGGACGTAAAAAACAGTGATTATACAGGAAAGGGTTAAACATGGGTATTAAATAAATGTAGATAATAGGCCTACATCACTCAAAATGTAAATAATCAAGATTATTGTAATACTTTTTACTCTTGTCATGCTGAACCTGGATTTTCCTGCTTTGGCAGGTGGTATAGACTAAGATCAGCCAGCACATATGTGCAGGTTGATCTTAGTCTATATCTCCAATTTGCATTTTAATTTCAGAGTGGTGAAGAGAATTAATTAAAACATTAATGCCCCACAATATAAGGCATTCCAGTGATTTTAACCCTTTGATTTTAATGCACTTCTGAATAAGAATTTTATTCAGCATGACAAGGTTTATTTCAGTAAAACATTTAGACATGAGGTCGTACACTAGCCTTGCATTCACGAATCATAGTTTATAAAAGATCTGCCCAAAGGCATTTTTTTAAATCTTAAAATTTTCCTACGCAGTTCGAAGTCGACTCCATTACAAGTTTTTGTATCACAACAACCCCCTAACCCTTTCCTGTACAGTCCCTGGTTTTTATGTCCATGTGATTTTATACATAAGAAAAAAATGTGAAAAAAGAAGAAATTGCTTGTTTTAAGCAATTTCTTCTTTTATTACACTATTTTCTATCACATAGGATGGTTTTGTTTTTAAAATGTATTCATTTTTTTATGTCGTCTGCATTGTTTCTCGGAACGGGTCAGTCTATTTTTTTTTTTTTTTTTTTTTTAAACGAGAAGGGGTTAAAAGAACATATAAACATACCAAGAGCTACCAACGTTACAATTCTACATCCACTTATCAGAACGTCAATATCATCACACTCATGTAAGATATCTACAACAGTCTCCATCGAGGTCTTGTTAAACAACTTCTTACACTCGCCGTCTGTGGAGTAGACAATGATAATTCGTGATTCTGGTGCATACATGTTTAGAAACGTTTTCGAGTTTGAATGTGTGACTATATCTTAATCGTTTAAATTGACCAATAATGCCTGGATTAGAGAGAGAGAGAAAAAGAGATGGTGGAAGGGAGATAGAAAGGGAGGGAAGGGAGGAGGGAGGGAGAGGGAGGGAAGGTAAGGGAGGAAGAGAGAAATAGGGGGGGGGTGAGGAAAGGAGGGAGAGAGAGAGAGAGAGAGGCAATGAAAGAGAGGAATGGAGAGAGGGGGACGCGAGGAAGGAGGGAGGTAGAGAGGGAGAGAGGGAGAGAGATAGAGTAGAGAGAGAATGAGAGAGAGAATGAGAGAGAGAGAGAGAGAGAGAGAGAGAGAGAGAGAGAGAGAGAGAGAGAGAGAGAGAGAGAGAGAGAGAGAGAGAGAGAGAGACTAATGAACCTAATGAGTTACATCTATAGTATTAACTCTTTCCTGTTTTTCAGAATTTTAGACCTCTCCAATTTCAAAGAAGTTGCAGACGACAAATAAAAGTGAGCGCAATTTTAAAAGTAACAAACCTATAGGATATAAAATATTGTGGGATAAGAAGAAATTGCTTGTTACAAGCAATTTCCTCTTATCCCACAATATTTTCTTGAGTATAAAAACCCAGGGACGTAAAATCCAGGGATTAACCAAGATAGGGTTAATGATAGTGTGTCGGCGATATTAACATCTTAAAATCAATTTTATTGTCAATAACATCAGTCGTGTATGAGGCCCCTCTAATTTACCGGGCTGTCACTAACCTGTTTTGAGTATGTTTTCATAGAAGACACAGACACCTCTGGCTATCTCCACATTGCTAGATTCTCTTTGTCTCAGGTACAGCAGTGTCGACTCAACACTCTCCAACGCTATAGTGTTAACACCTGCAATAGCGATATAACAACTGTAAAACCTGTATTAGGGGACCACCTATTGGACTTTATATTCCTTTTTGTAAAACATTGCACAAACTATCGCAGACTTCTCACTTTATTCCACTTTTAATGGTCTCATTGTGACGACTCTAATGAGTTCAAATAGTATAGAATTAAGGAACGATATTTTTCAGCAAATACGTCAATTTCTTATTTACAAGCTTTTGGCCATAGAAAGGAATTTAGATATTTGTTGCTAAATGAGAATGGTCACTTAATGGGGGTGGTCGCGTTGGCAAGATTAACCCATTACCACATGGCAAAATTTTAGACTGGCCCAAATTGAAAGAAGCTGCAGACGACAATTTACAGTTAATGAAATTTTGGATTTTTTCACCTTTCTGGGTAGAAAACATTGTGGAAAATGAAGAAATTGCTTGTAACAAGCAATTTCTTCATTTCCCACATTTTTTCCAAAGCTTTTTTCCTTGGTGGCGTTTAATCACTGAGTGGGAATGGATTAATTGTTGTCGTACATATCTAGCAAATACTATTTTTGGGTTGCTTACAAGCGAGAAAATAAATTCAGACGGATTTGTGAAAGACAAAGATATGAACTTAGAATTATCAAGAGCATGTTATGCCAGTTCAAAATTTTGTCGCCAGATGATAGGTTCATATAGTAAATCTACAACAATGTTAGACCAGAACAAAATCAATGCATTTTTAATGGGGTTTTACGCCGCTCTCAACAATCTTTCAGTTATGTCGCGGCGGCTGGAGCACCTAACAATGGAATCCTGGTATTTCTCACACCAGTACTACCATTACGTCCTTTCCTAGCCTCCAGCTCACATAGGTCTACGATTATCGACCCATTGGTGAGAGACAAATAGTCGGAAAGGATGAGTGCCGCCGTCGGGAAAATCAATGCAAATTGACACTAAAACTATAACCTTATAGAGGTCGTCATAGGACAGCTGGTAGCGTATCAGACTCCCAATCTTCAATCACGGGATGTCATGGGTTCGATTCCCGGCGGCGGCACATGTTCTTCCGACATTTGTCTCTCACCAATGGGTGGATAACCTTACACCGAAGTGGGATAGCAGCTGTAGGCTAGGAAAGCAGGTAATGGTGGTACCGATGCGGGATATACCAAGAATTTATTGTTAGGTGCTCAGGCTGCCGCGATATGACTGACATATTGTTAAAAGTGGCGTTAAACCCCATTCAAACAAACGTACCTCTTCTAGGAAGGTTCCCCAGACAAGAACACCCCATCTTCGCTAGCCTGTTCGTAAGGAACAAGGTGGAGTTAGAACCCTTGGCTAGCGAAGATGAGAACACCCATAATACAGAATTTCTGGATTTCTCAAGAATTTCTTCAATGTCATGGTGATTACTTGTATACCGCTCTCTTCAGCTATCCACCAGCATCCTTTATCTTGAAAAAAGATAGAAGATAATTGAAAGATCGCGGCTCTCAATCAAAAATGCCATCGACCGATTTCATCAATGATTTTGATCTGAAGCGAAGTGTAAACTCCGACATTTATGTTAACCTTTTTCTGCTTTGCAAAATTTTAGACCCACTCAAATTCAAAGGTTTTGCAGACGAAAATTTAAAGTTGATTTTATTTAGAAAACAACCATTTACTTGGGGAGAAAATATTGTGGAAAAAGAAGAAATTGTTTGTTACAAGCAATTTCTTCTTTTTCCACACTGTTTTCTCAATTATAAGATCACAGGGACGTAAACACCAGGGATTAATCAGGAAAGGGTTAAGCATTTTTTGTATTGGCGACCTAAACGCCGTAACTTCAGCTGAAACAAGCTTTAGCTACGACGTTTAGCTCATCAATGAATTCTTTGTATTTTATTTTTATGTCCCTGGCCACGTATATTACAAAATAATGTCTAATTACGGTTTTGAGAGTACATGGAAGTTGTCCATCGATCTTTTATCTTTTTTTTTGTATTGTTCATGATATGCATGCGCTTCTTTTTATTCGTACGAATCCATTATTTCCAATATGCCCGTTAAATGAAGGCTATTACATGTATACTCTTGTCAAAAATAGAATAAAGAAAATCAAAGCCTGGTAGGTATGTTGCGATCATAAATGCGCTTTTCAATATTTCGACATTTACTCACTTCCACAATATGATAACAAAAAATACATTTGTTATTAAGTAGTACATTGACTTGTGAAAAATCGGTAATTGACTTGGCATCGTACACAACAAACATTTTCTCCCAACAGTTTGCTCGTAACACATCGTTTCTTTCTTTCCCCCTTTTTTTTTATCTTAGAAAGTTCGTTTCTTCGTGTTTTAACCCATTACCAGACAACCAAAGTTTAGACTGGTCCAAATTGAGACGAGTTGCAGACGAAAATTATGAGTATATGTAATTTTAGATTTTTTCAACTTTCATAAGCAATTTCTTCATTTTACATTCCAATTGTTTTTCTTTGAGGGTGTCCAAAAGCTTCACCGTGTTGGAATGGGTTTTAGAACGTATCTGGCAGCATAGAACTTCTACCATTAGAACACTCTGGCTGTTCGCAACTACGGTCTACCCTAACTTGGGTTAAAAGATTAGTTAAACCAATAACCACACCGCAAACTTTTAGACGGATCCATTTTGAATGAAACTACAGACGACATTTCACAGTGAAATTGAATTTTAGAAAATGTTGTATATGGTATGAAAATGTTAGAAAATAGGCTATTGCTTGTTACAGGTTATTTATATTTTTTCATAATATTTCCCTCAATGTAATTCCCTAAAAGCATGAAAACCGGAGTTGTTAAAGAAAGGGTTAAAACTGTGCTACTTTCAATTCTTGAATTACATTGATAAATATGTAAAGAAGCTTTCACAACGATGATTGAGGTATACTACAGTTAACAGGTACCTGATTCCATAAGATTACACAAAAGTTTGAGAGCATTCAGCTGAATACTTTCATCGTCAATAAATGTCTTCATAGCTTGTAGAACAGCGTTCACCCCGCCATTCTTCAATATTCTGTATTTGTTATCTGCAACTGAAATTAGAATCTCAAATATTTGGATGTTTTCTTTTTAAATCAGGGCTTTGTTGAACATAGAATTCATTCTAAAACTCGTTTAACTTCTATCACAAGTTCACTTTACATTTACGTTATATTACATTATTGATAAACCAAAGGCGCACTATTATAAGCAGGCAAAGAATACATAGATTGTAAAACCTTTGAATTTTACCACACAATACCGTATTTTTTTCGCTCTGAAAAGCTATAAAACATTGAGAGAGAAGAAGAAATTGCTAGTAACAAGCAATTTTTCTCACAATGTTTTGGGTGAAATCCTGTAATGCCAACAGCAGAGTACAGAAATTAAGGCATTTGTCGTCGGTTACCAAAAGATCTGTGATCATAATACGTTACTTGACAGGCGAGAAAGGACCTCCTGGGGTGTGCGAAAAAGTCGATCCCGATAAGACTGTATGAACCACGCAGACTAACTAGGGTCAAAACTTCTCGCCCTTCGGGAGATTTTCATTTAACACCCATTTTTTAAAACATATAATTAGTTCTGCAATGCGATCTCTTATTGACCCTGCTGTACTCATTTTGCTTTTCCAATAATTATTCTACTATTCGTCTGACTTGTCGCATATAAATTAAGATAAAAAATATTAAAATCAGATAGGAGTGATATTGGCCAAAGGGTATTAATCTTATCCGTTCGACGCCTATTCCAATCATTGTGGTGTCTAATGAGCCTCTTCACAATATAGATATTTTTGAAAAAAGAATTGATTGATTGATTGAATGGGGTTTAACGCCGCTTTTAACAGTATTTCAGTCATATCGCGGCGGCTGGAGCACCTAACAATGGATTCCTGGTATTTCTCACACCAGTACTACCACTACATTCTTTCCTAGCCACCAGCTGCTATCTCACTTAGGTTTACGATTATCCACCCATTGGTGAGAGACAATTGTCGGAAAGAATATTTGCCGCCGCCGGGGATCGAACCCATGACACCCATGATTGAAGATTAGGAGTCTGGCGCGCTACCGACTGCGCTATGGCGGCGGCCCTTGAAAAAAGAAACAATGATAGAGTATCAAAATCAATGTTAGATGACAGGGTGACACTTTCTCGTTATTCATCATATAGCAATAACTTACGATCAGCGGACAGGTTGGTCAGTGCCATGCAGCCTGTAAGTTGTATGGATTGGTTCTTTTCGAGTTTTAACATGCAGGATATAACAGCCTCCGAGGATCCTACATCTTCTAGATAATATCGGAAGTCGTCTGGAATAAAACACATAAATAGACACAAGTAAACGTATAATTGAGCCAGTGTGTGGTATTTCCAAAATTTACTCATGTGCGGCAAGTAAAGACTCTGATCAGCCTGTGCATCCGCACAGTCTGATCAGAGTCTTCACAATGCGCTCCGCGAATCGCGGCCAAGAAGGTCCAGTGACAGAAAGGCCGGGTGTACAAAAAGGCCCAGTGTCAAAAAGGCTTGGTCCAAAAAGGACCACTTTCAAAACTGACAAGAAAGGCCCACAGATATAAAAGCATGTTAAAGTTTTAGCAAGTCGACATGAATAGATTTTGCTATCTGTTAGATGAAATATGAATGAATTAAGAAACGCATACTTGCTGAAATGATAATTTCCCAGACAATAATGATACTCTACAACGTAGTTATGTAAGATTTTTTTAATATTTTATTAACAAAACATTCTTTTCTCCAAAACTGATATTTGTAAAAACGGGAAAATGCTTTTCATACATCATATTTAAAGTACTGAATTCCAATTCCGTTTAACAAACATAAAAGCACTTAATAAACGAATTGCACGGATTAACACGGAACTGTCATTCCCTAATTGATTATTCAAAACGAGTTGTTGGTTTAATGCGAGAATACAATACAACGTTTTGTATCACTACTACATCATGATTTATACCTACGAAAATTGACTATGAAATAAAACATAACCTTACGAAAGTTTCTAAAACCGAGCCTTTTTAACGACATTCTTGGCTTGACGTCATTTTCTTCCGAAAAAATAACGTCATATAACCATGTCAGTATCAGGTCAGTAATGATTGATACTGATTTTGTTGTGTCGAATCCAATTTTGTCCCTGTGTAATGAAAATAATCACATATGACAAGAAAAATCAGTAGGTTATATAATATTCTGAAGTCTCGTTCTTACCATTCACGGCTAGATTGCCGATAATTTTGGAAGCGTTGATCTGTATATCATCGCTGTCCTCGTATGTCTTCATGAGTTCTATCATAGAGTTGATCCCATCACTACGGACAAACGTCTCGTGGACACAGGCTGGAATAATTTAATTGTTAGTTTCGTCTATCAAAAACGAGCGATCTGACTGGTCGAAAAATTTAATTCATTACTCCATGAACAAAATTTTGAGTACGCAGCCATTTTGAATGCTTCCGTACAAAATAGTTCACTACAAAAAGGTATCAAAATTTGTCAAGTTGTTGCATTTTTCGTTCGATGCCATTAAATTATAAGAAATCAAGATAATATTTTTTGTTTTCATGGAGGTATGAACCGAAAAACCTAATCACACAATGTATGAATCCGCTTCGCGTATTCATACAGTGTGATTAGGTTTTTCGGTTCATACCTCCATGAAAACAAAAGTTTTTCTCTTCATCTCTTAAATGGAACGCCAAAATCTAATTTAACCCTTTCCCGTTTTTCAAAATTTAAGACTGGTCCAATTTGAAAGAAATTGCAGACGACAACTACAGGTGGGGGCAATTCGAAAAGTAATCAACCTACAGGTTGGAAAATATTGTTGGAAAAGAAGAAATTGCTTGTTACAAGCAATTTCTTCTTTTCCAACGATGTTTTCTCAAATATAAAAGTCACATGGACGTAAAAACAAGGGATTGTACTGTAACAGGTTAAACATGTCTCTTCTTATTTAGGGGTTTTATCAATAGCCAGCAACAACCGATCTGTTACTGATATAATGATTGATTTTTTTAGCGCAGTACTAATATTATGTTTTGACTTTCGGCCATGACCATAGGGCATCGGTAGCGCGTCGGACTCTCAATTATGAGGTCCCGGGTTAGATCCCCGGACGCGGCAAATATCCTTTTCGACATTTGTTTCCTAAGTGGGATGAGCAGCTGGAGGCTCAGAAGGGATGAAGTGGTAGTACTGGTGAGAGAATTACAAGGAATACGTGGTTAGGTACTCCAGCCGCCGCGATATGACTGAAAAACTGTTAAACGTGACTTTAAAAACGCAATTCAAATTCATGATATAAGGACCGTTTCACAAGTAAGCTATCAGATACAACGGCGACAACACACAATATGCGAAGGCGGTGAAAATGAATTCGTGGTGTTAATAGCTTAAAAACACGAGAATGTAACTAACTGACAAATTACAGATTGTAATAATTTAAAAACTAAAGGGTGATAATAAACTAAAAACTATGTAATCTAATATATCGTCGTTGGGAGTGCAAAATATCGTAACTATAGCTTTATTCAAGCTGTAGTTACAACATATTGCGCGCTTAACGAAGATATGTATTGTCTTAATAACCCACTACTAGACGGCAACATTTTAGACTGGTCCAAATTAAAAGGAGTTGCAGGCGAGTTTATGAAATTTTAGATTTCTAAAACTTTCTAGGTAGAAAGCATTGTGGAAAATGAAGAAATTGCTTGTTATAAGCAATCTCTCCATTTTACATAATATTTTCCTGATCGATTTTCTTGATGGACACCAGAAGGCGTCACTGTGAATGAATGGGTAATATTTACAAACAATATATATTTGATTTGGTAATACCGTTTTAGTCATTCATCAAGTTTTAAGCTAATTCGAAGGCCTGTGGTTTGAAAAGGTAATGACTACATTGTATACCATTAGCCACCATGTTTCTCTGTATAGGCAACACTTACGTTTGAACGTCACGAGGGCATTGATAGCATAACACACGTGTTCTTGAAGTTCTACATTCTGCACAAACAGTTGCATACATGTGATCAACACCTCCATAGCTGATCTACTGTCTTTGTCGTCTAGTCTAGATCCTGTAAAGTGAAAGTTTACTTATGGTTTTAAGCCATTACTACTTGATAAAATTTGAGACCAGTCCAAATTGAAAGACGTTGCAGAAGACGAATTTTAGATGATGAAATTTTATAAGTATTTATCTTTTTGGGTATCGAACAGTGTGCAGGATTGAGTGGGAATTGGTTAAGGAGAAAATCATAATCCAAAAAGTTGCAAGTAACGCAAAAACGAGCCATCGGGGAATTCCGTGAAACGGATATTTGGGGAAAAGGCCAAAAACAAAACAAACAAACAAACAAACAAACAACAACAAAAAACACAACAAACATCAAGTCTTGAAGCGGTCATTAGGTGTAATAATGGAAAAACATAATTGTAAGGTCTAAGAAAAAAGCAAACAACAACAACAACAATAAAGTGATTCTAGCAGTCGATACGTTTTGCAATTCAATGATTTATATTTTTTTGGACAGTTGGTCGTACATAATGGAGGGATCGACCTACTGACTCCGCTGGTCGCAATCACCGATTTCGATAGGAAATTAGACTTCGATAATAAAGGATGTTCATCTGTAGATTTTGTGGACAGTAACTTGTAACAAAAAAATAGAATTTTGGTTGGCGGCCTAAACTTCGTAGCTACATCTTGAACAAAAGTGGGCGGAACCAGCGATCAACCAATCTTATTAAAGATGTCGAAGAAAATGCAGTTTGAAAATAACATTTTCAAAACTATTGGAAATATGTTCTCTCCACGATTTATTCAAAGAGAGAGAGAGCGAGTTACAGAGAGGGAGAGAGAGAGAGAAAGAGAGAGAGAGAGAGAGTGGAAAGAGATAGAGAGAGAAGAGAGAGAAAGAGGGAGAGAGAGATAGTGTGAGAGGGTTAAATTTACATTGACTTACCTAAAGCTACAAGATTGCACAAAGCCCAACATCCGTACTCCTGTATGTTAACTACGTCACAATAGGTCTCCATTACGTCCAATAAGACCGCAATTATGTCCCATTGTAACAGTTCTATACACGCTACATCTTAAAGTACAATATAGAATGACAGTAATAACTTTCTATTGTAACAGCCCCAAACACGCTACATATGTAAGTAAGATAAATCATTAAAGAGATGCTGATCTATTACTTTAATAGCGCCTCTGTACGACTTGACAGTGATAATGTTCTGTCCCATCGTAACAGTTCTATACACGCTACATCTTAAAGTACAATATAGAAAGACAGTTATAACTTTCTATTGTAACAGCCCTTTACACGCTACATATGTAAGTAAGATAAATCATTAAAGAGATGCTGGTCTATTACTTTAATAGCGCCTCTGTAAGACTTGACAGTGATAATGTTCCGTTGTAAAAGCTCCGAACTGTCTGGAAATATTTTGAATCGTGACGGTAAAATGTCACGTTGCAACTGCTCCATACACAGTACTGTAAGTATGATGGAAAATGATAATAATGTTCTGTTGTAACGGCCACATGCACATATCTCTAAGATTTTGCTTTTAAAAAGGGATTTCAATTATGGTCGCTCAATAGACGTGGTCGCTAAATAGAAGCGTTCGTTCGAGGCAGATCGACTTTAAAGCACGACTATTCTCGATGTAGAAAATATATAAACCGAAGGCATTAAGGTGTTACCCGGCGGAAAACGACTTGCGTCTACGCTAACATGATGCGGGATAGAAAGTTTAGGTAATATAGCTTAATAAACCATTCCAAAACGATAGAAGAAGTTGCAGACGACAATTCAAAATTAATGATATCTTTAAAATCTTTGTCTATAGGGTAACAAAACATAGTGGATAATGAAGAAATTGCTTGTTTCAAGCAATTTCTTCATTCTCCACAATGTTTTCCAAATCTTTCATATTGTGAGGCGGGAGGTATCGATGTTTCTGAAACCTAGATAAGAAAAATTACCAAGTGCCGAAAAATAGACTCAAACGAACATTTAATACTTTAAGTGAGGCCAGGTATTGTCTTGGTGGTTATCTAAAAGACCTAAAGTGGCTTTTTCTGGTTATATCGGAAAAGTTCAGCGGAATTCCAGGTTATTTTTAGATATCACGGAATTCGGCTGTAGACATCGGATGACCTCATTTGCATATGACCCAAAGTCAAATGAAGGTAACAAATTTACTAGCGAAACAGCAAACGTTCTAAATCATGTTACATGAAAGGACTGATCTTTACAGACCGGCTAGCGAACATTACTCCTTATGACGTAACGATGACGTTGGTTTAATGTAATTTGAACTAGATGCAAGGTTCTAACGGTTATTCGCGCCACGTGAATGCCCTATAATCTTCGTGACTGTCTCGGATTAATCTTAAAATAGATTAATAGCCTACGTAGGCTATTAGGGAAATACCATGCTTTTTTCTGATAAGCGACCTCATATTTTTGCAAAACTACTTTTCGTCGTATTGTTTTCAAATAGTTTATGAGAGGAAATAAAAATAATTAAAATCTCTGAAATGAAAAAAACATCGATACCTAACTTTAATAGCGCCATTGAGTGGGAATGGGTTCAAAAATATAGAACACTGAAGAATTGACTGATAGACGCTATACTTCACCGGGGATAAAATGAAACTTGTTTAAAAACAAACAAAACAAACAAAAGAATCACAGCATTGGTGGTTGTATTGTTCTAACCAATTGACGTCTATCGGTCACTTATGTGTTCTTGGGTTATATATGCTATAGAACTTTTTAACTTGCATTATATGAGCGTGGACGCAAGTTGATCTTCACCAGGCGATACATTTTTGCCGTGTGATTATACCTGGTTAAAACAACACAGTTGCCAATGTGATTTTAAAGGTTTTTGTTTGTAAAACAATAGCCAATTTATCCCCGTTGAAGTAATTTGTATAGTAATTACTAGGGTTTAACCTTGTCCTGCACCATCCCTTGTTTTTACGCCCCTGTGATTTTATACTCGAGAAAACATTGTGGGAAAAGAAGAAATTGCTTAAACAAGCAATTTCTTCTTTTCCCACAATATTTTCTTACATGAAGATTGATTAGTTTTCTTCAAATTACACTCATTTTTAATTGTCGACTACAACTTTTTAGACCTATCCAGAATGGTTACAGTGATAAATTATTTATAGTATATTACTTAAAGATAAATTACGTGTACTAAATAGAAATGTTTCACAAAACACATGAATTAGGCATCAGTGAATGCATTTGACAATTCTTTTACAAATGGTTTAGTATTGCAGCTTTATTCATAATAATTTGATTTCCTCTATGAAGATTTGAACAACAAATATAATCCAGCAGAAGTTAAACAGACACAGTATTTTGAAAACAAAAATAAAGCATTGTACAACGAACATTCTTGATTCAGAAAAATCATAACGGCATAAAGTCCTAGCAATCTGACCAGAGTCGATAATATACCGACTTCACAGGAGGTTTCCAATCACTTGCCAGATCACGTTTACCTGATCCGCTAAGGCTTGCTAACGCTAATGTTAACATCATTTTCTTGGGTTTGTCAAATTGACGGACCGGTAGTCATCCCAAATGACCTTCCCCAACGACATTATGTACACGTTTGTTGAATATGTGGTTACATATCAAGGGCTTAGAGCAAAAACATAGTATGGGTCTATACATTGTATAGACCCATACTATGTTTTTGCTCTAGGCCCTCGATATGATATAAGAAAGTAGTAGGTTAGTGACATAATCGTCGAACCTTAGCCCCTTCCCAGACAATGACGCTTTTTGATGCCGCTCCAGAAAAACCATTGGGAAACATTGTGTAAAATGAAGACACTGCTCGTAGCTAGCAGTTTCTTCATATTCCTCAACGTTTTCCCAAGCTTTATTTTAACCCATTCCCACACAACAAAATCTTAGATTGGTCCAAATATAAAGAAATTGCAACCCAAATTTGAAGTTGGTGAAATTTTGAAATTTAAAAAATATTTGCCTTTTAGGGTAGAAAACATTGTGGACATTGAAGAAATTGCTTGTCACAAGCAATTTCTTCATTGTCTACAATGTGTTCTAAAGCTGTTTTCTTGAGGTGTGTAAAAATAAGGACTGTGTGGCAATGGGTTAAATGGGCGTTAGAAAGCGTCAATGCGTGTGAACGGATTAATATTTGAAAAAGTCACCTGATCTGGTTAGGCTCGCTATAGCCCAGCAACAACTTTCCTGTATATCAGCCTGATTGTGATAGGACTTCATCACGTCCATGACAGCTTTGGTCGCCCCAGCCTCAGCCACAGCCTGACACGTGTCATCTAAAATAAGGTCGTTTTTGAATTTATTCAGAGGTAAACTTGAATCTGAGCCAGTTTAAAAACCGGCCCGAGTTCAAAAACGTGTCATTTCCATTGTTAAAACCGTGCCAAACGGGCGGTCATTGATTGATTGAATGGGGTTTAACGCCGCTTTTAACAGTATTTCAGTCATATCGCGGCGGCTGGAGCACCTAACAATGGATTCGTGGTATTTCTCACACCAGTACTACCATTACATCCTTTCCTAGCCTCCAGCTGCTATCCCACTTAGGTTTACGATTATCCACCAATTGGTGAGAGACAATTGTCGGAAAGAATATTTGCCGCCGCCGGGGATCGAACCCATGACACCAATGATTGAAGATTAGGAGTCTGGCGCTCTACCGACTGCGCTATGACGGCGGCTCCAAACAAACGGGCGGTCAGTTTACAATCTTGTGGTGAAGTGAATGTCAAACCGACTACCATTAACGGATCGCTCGCAACCGACACGGATCTCCAACAAGCACCTCCGCTTCGATATTAAACGGCGAATTTTGCAAAACATTATGACCAATAATCTGTATAGAAAAAGTAAAATTGTTTGTCGGCGTCCTAGACGTCATAACTACAGTTTAACAAGCTGTAGTAACGACGTTTAACCCATTCCAACACAGCAAAATTTCAGACTGGTCCAAATTGAAAGAAGCTGCAGACGACAATTTCAAGTTGATGGAATTTTGAATTTTTTCGTCTATTTGGATAGAAAACATGGTGGCTAATGAAGAAATTGCTTGATCCAAGCAATTTCTTCATTTTCCACAATGTTTTCCAAAGCTTTTTTGTTGTGGGGCGTAAAAAGGAGGGATTGAGATGGAATGGATTAAGTCGCCAAACCAACAAAAATTCTTCAAATAAATGTCGGTAAATATCGGTTTTCAAAGTTCATTTCCGGTCTACTTGAAGAATTTGATTGGTCGATTGGTTCTTTGATTGACATTCGCCGTTCATCTATTGAGAAATACTGTAATTATCCAAATCTCGACTACAACCTCAAATTAGAAGTAAAAAGCAAAGTTAACACGTCCAAGGGTATTGATCTTTTTTTATATATATATATTTTTCGGCAATGAATGAAATTATAAATAAAATGATTATGGTTGGCTTGTAAAGTCTATAACAGAATAGGATTTTCCTGTAGGCCCAGCATCAATGTAAGGTACGCGTATAGAACAACAATAGTAACAACAATAGCAACAGCAAACCCGGCTTGCTTTGAAGGCTTGCTAAAGTAAAATTTACTCTTAAAGACAAAGGGGAATCCTGATAGGAAATTTATCTTTTGTCCGTATATTTATTATTCTATTTTTGTTATTATTATCATTTTAATTCAGGGCTGATACTTAACCCTTGTCATGCCGAATAAAATCCTCTATAGAAATGCATTAAAACAAAGAACTCCAATCACTTTAGCACATGTACTACTATCAATTGTGGGTTAATTACTTTACAGAAAAAAATATTTCATAAACACTTCTCAGCTATAAGGGACTTGCAGGCGTTGTATACTAAGATCAGACTGCGATTATGCGTAGGCTGATCTTTGTCTATACCTCCTGCCAAATTAAGAAAATTCCGGGTTCAGCATAACATGGGTTAAGTAGTTAAATGAGATGCAATGCAAAAACAATGAAAACACGACTACTAGAATAATACAGTAAATATTGTTTTAAACGAACACTCAAGGGAAGATTAAAAAACGGTCGCTTTAGGGAATGGTCGCTTAGTACACTTTTTTTTTGCCAAAGATATAAAGGATTGATTCGATTACATAAATATATCATTACAAAATTCTCGCTGATTCCTATTTCTATCAGTACTTTCAGCCCTTTGATTTTACAGCAATTCAGTGAGGTAATTTATACAGCATGACAAGGGTTAAGAGTTTTGCTTAAAAAGGGGAATTTCGATCATGGTCGCTAAATGGACGTGGCTCCTTAATTGAGGTGGTCGCTCGTGCAAGATCAATAGTAATAATATAAATATTAATATATAAATTAATATTTTTTCATTATGTACGTACCGTGAGAGGAGAATGTTCCCAATGCAGCACAGCAGTGTTTAAGAACTGATGTGTGTTTACTGTACTTTGTCAACATAGAAATAATACTGTGTACCCCACCCACGTACATCAGGGAGCGGGCAAGGTCCTCTGCAAACATAGGTAGCAGTAAGTTGGGAACGTGAGAAAAAATAAAAGAATACGAGACTATAACGTCATAACTACAGCTTGAATAAGCTGGGTCTAAGAGGTTTTGGTCGCTCACTAAAGATAAAAAAAAGGTCTCGTTGATCATAAATGGATCACCAAAAATCTCATTGAGACTACCACTTGAACAAAAGAATCGGATCTCTCAGAGCTCAACTAGAAATAGTAGAATGTAGATTTAAACCGCTCCTACACAATGACGCTTTTGACGCCCTCAAGAAAAAAGACGTTTGGAAAAACATCGTGGATAATGAAGAAATTGCTTTTTAAAAGCAATTTCTTCATGGTCCACAATGTTTTCCACAAAAAAAAAGATAAATTGTCGTCTGTAACTTCCTTCAATTAGCGACAGTCTGAAATCTTGTCATGAGAGTCTTACCTGGATCGATACATTTTGCACCCATCGACGCTCACCATCAGGGCAACGGGTAATAAGTATGACAAGTCAGATGAGTAAGGACCTCCTGTGGGTCGCGTCAAACAAAATACTTGAAACGGGTATTGGGTACAGCAAAGGTTAATCAGAGGTCGAGATAGAGATAGAATTGACAATCTCGATTCAGAAAAAATTTTAGTAGCAGAACGCTAAAAGGTTCGATCCTGGTCTTACCAGGTTCGATATTTTTTCGAGCTACTTAGAGTTTATTTTCCGACGGACGGGGAACATATACAGGATATGTCACGGTTTTTGAGAAATGCTTATCTTAGCCCACGACGTATTCCTTCTCCTATATCACAACAATCGGCTGTGTATAGAAATACGTGTGTTTGTATGTTAATGAGATCTCTGGAGGAAGTTGGGGAGAAAAAAAATCGTCGGGTTTCCAGTTAGTGTGTATGTATGTTAATGAGATCTCTATGTAAATGAGGGGACAAAAAAATCGTTGGGTTTCCAGTAAGGGTGTATGTATGTTAAGGAGATCTCTATGTAATTGAGGGGACAAAAAATCATCGGGTTTCCAGTTAGTGTGTATGTATGTTAAGGAGATCTCTATGTAATTGAGGGGACAAAAAAAAATCGTTGGGTTTCCAGTTAGGGTGTATGTATGTTAAAGAGATCTTTATGTAATTGAGGGGACAAAAAATCGTTTGGTTTCAAGTAAGGGTGTATGTATGTTAAGGAGATTTCTATGTAATTGAGGGGACAAAAAATCATTGGGTTTCCAGTTAGGGTGTATGTATGTTGAGGAGATCTCCGGAAGTAGTTGAGTGGACAAGGAAATTCGTCGGGTTTCCAGTTAGTGTGTATGTTTGTTAATGAGATCTCTGGAAGTAGTTGAGTTGGCAAGAAAAGTCGCCGGGTTTCCAGTTACAGAGTATGTATGTTAATGAGATCTCTGGAAGTAGTTGAGTGGAGAAGAAAATTCGCCAGGTTTCAAGGTAGTGTTTATGTATGTTGAGTAGATCTCTGGTAGTAGTTGAGTGGACAAGAAAATTCGTCGGGTTTCCAGTTAGTGTTCATGTATGTTAAGGAGATCTGTGGAAGTAGTTGAGTGGACAAGAAAATTCGCCGGGTTTCAAGGTAGAGTTTATGTATGTTAAGGAAATTTCTATGTAAATGAGTTGACAATAAAAATCGTTGGGTTTCCAGTAAGTGTGTATGTATGTTAAGGAGATCTGTGGAAGTTATTGAGTGGACAAGAAAATTCGCCGGGTTTCAAGGTAGTGTTTATGTATGTTGAGGAGATCTCTGGCAGTAGTTGAGTGGACAAGGAAATTCGTCGGGTTTCCAGTTAGTGTTCATGTATGTATGTTAATGAGATCTCTGGAAGTATTTGCGTTGGCAAGAAAAGTCGCCGGGTTCCAGTAACAGAGTATGTATGTTAATGAGATCTCTGGAAGTAGTTGAGTGGAGAAGAAAATTCGCCAGGTTTCAAGGTAGTGTTTATGTATGTTGAGTAGATCGAGTGGACAAGAAAGTTCGTCGGGTTTCGAGTTAGTATTCATGTATGTTAAGGAGATCTATGGAAGTAGTTGAGTGGACAAGAACATTCGCCGGGTTTCAAGGTAGAGTTTATGTATGTTAAGGTGATCTGTGGAAGTAGTTGAGTGGACAAGAAAATTCGTCGGGTTTCAAGGTAGTGTTCATGTATGTTAAGGAGATCTGTGGAAGTAGTTGAGTGGACAAGAAAATTCGTCAGGTTTTAAGTTAGTGATTATGTTTGTTGAGGAGATCTGTGGAAGTAGTTGAGTGGACAAGAAAATTCGTCGGGTTTCAAGTTAGTGTATGTATGTTAAGTAGACCTCTATGTAGTTGAGTGGACAAGAAAATCCGTCGGGTTTCCAGTTAGTGTTCGTGTATGTAGAGGAGATCTCTGGTAGTAGTTGAGTGGACGAGAAAATCTGCCTATTTAAAGGTAGTGTTTATGTATGTTAATGAGACCTCTATGTAGTTGAGAGGACAAGAAAATTCGTCGGGTTTCAAGGTAGTGTGTATGTATATTAAAGAGATCTCTAGGTAGTTGAGTGGACAAGAAAATTCGTCGGGTTTCAAGTCAGCGTGTATGTATGTTAAGGAGACCTCTATGTAGTTGAGTGGACAAGAAAATTCGCCGGGTTTCAAGGTAGAGTTTATGTATGTTGAGGAGAACTCTGGTAGTAGTTGGGTGGACAAGAAAATTCGTCGGGTTTCCAGTTAGAGAGTATGTGTGTGGATGAGATCTCTGGTAGAAGTTGAGTGGAGAAGAAAATTCGTCGGGTTTCAAGTTAGAGAGTATGTATGTTGAGAAGATCTCTGGAAGTAGTCGATGGACAAGAAAATTCGTCGGGTTTCAAGTTAGAGAGTATGTATGTTGAGAAGATCTCTGGAAGTAGTTGAATGGACAAGAAAATTCGTCGGGTTTCCAGATAGAGAGTATGTATGTTAATGAGATCTCTGGAAGTACATGTAGTTGAGTGGACAAGAAAATTCGTCGGGTTTCCAGTTAGTGTTTATGTATGTTGAGAAGATCTCTGGTAGTAGTTGAGTGGACAAGAAAATTCGTCGGGTTTCCAGTTAGAGAGTATGTATGTTAATGAGATCTCTGGAAGTAGTTGAGTGGACAAGAAAATCCGTCGGGTTTCTAGTTAGAGTGTTCATGTATGTTTAAGGAGATCTCTGGAAGTAGTTGAGTGGACAAGAAAATTCGTCGGGTTTCCAGTAAGAGAGTATGTATGTTAATGAGATCTCTGGAAGTAGTTGAATGGACAAGAAAATTCGTCGGGTTTCCAGATAGAGAGTATGTATGTTAATGAGATCTCTGGAAGTACATGTAGTTGAGTGGACAAGAAAATTCGTCGGGTTTCCAGTTAGTATTCATATATTTTAAGGAGATCTGTGGAAGTAGTTGAGTGGACAAGAAAATTCGTCGGGTTTCCAGTTAGAGAGTATGTATGTTAATGAGATCTCTGGAAGTAGTTGAGTGGACAAGAAAATTCGTCGGGTTTCCAGTAAGAGAGTATGTATGTTAATGAGATCTCTGGAAGTAGTTGAGTGAACAAGAAAATTCGTTGGGTTTCTAGTTAGAGTGAATGTATGTTTAAGGAGATCTCTGGAAGTTGTTGTGTAGACAAAAAAAATCGCAAGGTTTCGAGTAAGTGTGTATGTATGTTAAGGAGATCTCTGGAAGTAGTTGAGAGGACAAGAAAATTCGTCGGGGTTCCAGTAAGTGTATATGAATGTTAATGAGCTCTCTGGAAGAAGTTGAGGGGACAAGCAATTTCTTCTTTTTTCCGCAATATTTTCTTTCAAAGAAGTTGAAATGTCTTATTGTTACCGACACTTTAACAAAAAGGTAAGGATGCATCTGAGAGGTTTTTAAGTTAACAGGCTCACGTTCAAAGAGTATGGTCGGGTGCAAGATGTTTTATACATGTAGGCTGCAATCTAACTTGCTTAGTCCAATTCATTTACATGTATATTCATTAATTATCATTTTCTGGGTCAATGATAATTAGATCGATATGCGTAAAAATGATATCAAAACTAATGCCAGTATGATTGGTTTTGGCTTCTGTTTATAAAGCTTCATTACAAAACACAGCTGTTGATAAGGTCGTACTGACCTTCAAACTAGGTCAATACAGACTAACATCTTCATGGAAAATGTATGTTTTCGAACCAAATACTTTTCTACAGAACAGATATCTCGATCTGTTTGCTTTATATCAACATTTCTATCAAATTAAGAAAGCATCATTCTCAAAAGGCAGCATTCTCAAAAGGCAGCATTCTCAAAAGGCAGCAATCTCAAACGGCAGCATTCTCAAAAGCCAACATTCTCAAAAGCCAGCATTCTCAAAAGGGACGATTCTCATCATGAAAAAAATGAGATCCTTGAAATTTGAAATTCTCTTTAATGTTGCCAAGTATTTTATTTACGTGTAGAAAATTGTAAATTAACCCATTTCCAGACAGCAAAAGTTATACTAGTCCAATTTGAACGAAGTCGAAGCCGTCAACTCAAATTTTGTTCAAAATGAAAATAGGTGCCATTTAGGGTATAAAACTTTGTGAGAATTGGAAAAATTGCTTGTTACAAACAACATCTCCCTCTTCCTTCCAACAACGATTTCCTTAATAGGACGAAATTCCCTACTGTAATACAACTTTTTTCTACAATTGACCAATCGCTGGACCCGCCCACTTACTCAGTTGGCCACGCCCACTGACTCCAACAGGAAGTCCCGCTTCGATTTTTAAAGGCATTATAAAATGAAATTTATTGCAAGCAGTATGCAACAAAAAATGTGAATAGTTGTTTGGCGACCTAAACGTCCTAACTACAGCTTGAATAAGCTGTAGTTACGACGTTTAAGTCGACAAACCAACAAACAAAGCTTAACAAAAATGGCGTCCAATGTTGAAGATTAAAACTCATATCTGGTCTGAATGAATAATTTCATTGGTCGACTGGTTTTATGATCGAGATCGCGTTTGGTCAATTTTTGCATTAATATTGAAAATACTAACCTGAAAGGACGAGATTTCCAATGATAATACAGCATTTCTCAACAATCACTGGATCATTTTCATGCCGCGCCATTGTTGTCAAGAAATAACCCTGGTTGATTTTGTCTGTCAGCTGTAGACGCAATTCATCTGGGGAAACAGGTGGTAGATCAATTTAATCTGTTTTCAATTTATAAGCTCTGGTTATACCAAGTTATCTTTTTTTTTTAATTATCAATAAATTCATGCGATAGAAACACATGAAAAGGCAAGCTCATAGTCGGCATTTCCAATCATTATCAACTTATTTCTTGTTTAAAACCATACGGATGCAAAATATATTAAAAAAAACCCCTTTTCTGTTCAATCCCTGGTTTTACATTCCCGTGAATTTATGATTGAGAAACTATTGTATAAAAACATAAAAACAATTTCTTCTTTTTCAACAATATTTTCTACCCCACTGTATGGTTAATTCTCCAATTAAATCGACCTAAATTTTTTATCTGCAAAACATTAGAATTTGGATAGGTCTACAGTTTTGCAAAACATGAAAGTATTGAGTTAATAAAAAATAAAGAGACATATAGAGTCTTTAGATACGGGGCTTTCGATTGATGTGTCTTAAAAAGACAAGATAAGGTCGAAAAACGAGTACATTGTAGCTTGTGAAATGTCCCTTATGATTTTGTTCTAAACTGTGATCACACAAATCTGTGCTGCAATGATTTAATGTTTAGCTTCGTCTATCAAAAACGAGCGTTCTGACTAGTCGAAAAAATTATTCATCATCCATGAACAAAGTTTTGAGCACGCAGCTATTTTGTATACTTCCGCGCAAAATAGTCCCATACAAAAATAGTAACAAAGTTTTTGCTTTTTTCGCTCGATGCTATTAAATTATAAGAAATGAAGAACGGATTCATACATAAGTGTGATAAGGATTTTGAGTTCATACCTCCATGAAAACAACAACAACAAAAATCTCTACATCTCTTAATTAAATTGTAAACGTAATGTTTTTAAAAATTCAGAAATCAAATTCAAATCACAAGTTTACCTTGAGAAGAGAAGTAGCAGACGATGTCTAAAATGGTTGCCAACAGTGTGACGTCGTCTGGGTGAGCTTTTGCTGACTTGTTTAGCACTTCAATACCGTCGTTCATACTCACGTAATGAAGGCTCACCTCTGGAACGAAAAAGTTTGGAATCATTTGTATCAACCATCAAACTATTTGAAGTTTAACCCATTCCCAAACGACAAGATTTTTTGACTTGACTTGTCCAAATGGAAAGACATAGGGGACAAAGAGGTTAAGTCATTTAACCCATTCCCCCCAAAAAATATTGATATGTAACATAACAACCTCTGCCCCGCTTTGACTTCGCTATTCGAATTCTGTACTTCTCTAAACAATGGAAGGATAATCGTAAACCTAAGTGGGATAGCAGCTGGAGGCTAGGAAAGAATGTAGTGGTAGTACTGGTGTGAGAAATACCAGGAATCCATTGTTAGGTGCTCCAGCCGCCACGATATGACTGAAATACTGTTAAAAGCGGCGTTAAACCCCATTCAAACAAACAAACAAATCAAATTCTGTCCCCAGATTTGTCATAATTGGACCTTAACCCTTTCCTGTTTTTCAAAATTTTAGACCTGTTCAAATTCAAAGGTTTTGTAGATGAAAATTCAAAGTGGATTGAATTTGAAAAATAACCGTTCAGTTGGGTAGAAAATATTGTAGAAAAAAAAGAAATTGCTTGTTACAAGCAATTTCTTCTTTTCTACAATGTTTTCTGAATTATAAAATCAAAAGGACGTAAAACCAGGGATTGAACGGGAAAGGGTTAAAATGACTTGACCCATATACACAAAATCCTGTATTCTGAAGAGGTGAAGAAAAGTTGCATTGAAAATGAGAAATTGCTTTTATTATGTATGTAATGCTTTATTCCCTCTGTAATATTTACTTAAACCGAATATAAATTATCTTTTGCAACTTATTTCTACTTAGACCAGTCTTTAATTTGTTGGCGGGTTAATAGAGAGTCGACCTCGTAAAGCAAGTGCAAAAGATACATTCTTATCTATAGCAGTTTATGATGCTTACGTTTATAGACATAGTAAAGCTTGTTTCTGATACAAAAGCTTATTTCATTTATGAAAGTCTTATACTATCTACACTGAACAAAGACTGTGTTGCGTTTTGATTTCGTCGTATCACGACAGGTCTATTTTATCAATCAGAGTATTTGCATGGCTAGATATAAATTGGAGTTCTACAATACCAAACTTGAATCACCTCAAAAGCATTCTTTAGATACGTCTTTCCAAACATGTCAAATGTGCTTACATAAATGAGCATCTATTAAGCTTATGAGCAAACCTTTTTATTAAACTAGTCAACGACACAAGTGCAACTGAATTTAGGATATTGGTAACTCCCAATGACTTCCCTAGCCACGCCTACTGGAAGTTCAACTTTAATATTAAACGGAAATATTTCGCAAAATTTATTGGCCAGTAAGATGTAACATAAAGTGAAAAGGTTGGTTGGATATCTAAACGGCGTAATTACAGCTTGAAAACGAAACATGTTTGCTTTCTATATGCATGTGTTTGTTTTTGTTTTTATGTATATCAGCTATGAATTTGTAATTTTATGCTGAATAAAAATGAGTTGAGTTGAGTTGAATAAGCTGTAGAAACGACGTTAAGTCGTCAACCCAACAAAAATGCTTCTCATTAATGCCGGCCTATGTTGGAGTTTATAGGGAATATTACAACAGTGTCTTTTTCTATGCGTTGTTATCGTGTTCGAGAATCGTGTGTAGGTATTTTTTTAAAAATACCTACACACGATTCGAGAACACGATAACAACAAATAGAAAAACACACTTTTGTAACATTCCTTTTATTATATACCTTTTAGGAAATGACATTAAGAAAATTCTCTTAAATGGCTAAGAAATAACCAACTTTCCAAAAAACCCGGAACGTGAATACACAAAAAAGAAGTCAGTGTTTAAAGGTACTCGACGAATACGGTTTTTTGCTACACGCCGAATATTGATTTTTTTTCTGTCGAGTTGTATTTGACAGCCAGGTTTTACTCCATATCTTTTATAGGTATATAATAAAATGAGTTATTTGATTGGCAGATTGATTCCTCGATTAGCAGCCGCGATCGGTCATATTGCATCTCTCCAAGAAATGATTTAGAAAAATAATATATTGACCATTTGCTGTAAATCGAGCAATCAATATAGACCAAAATCATATCGTTACACCGGTTTGAGATTTGAACTCCAACATTTGTCGATATTTATGTGAAGCATATTTGTTGCTTTAAATTTTTAAATAAATGCCATTTAGGGCAGCAATATTGTGAAAGAAAAAAATCTTTATTATGAAAGTTATTCTTTTCTGTAAAGTATTTCACAGGGTAATATTCTTCGGTGAGTCAAAGACAAAGGGTTGTGTGGTAAGGGGCTAACTTCTAATTATGTAAAGGTCATAGTAAATTGTAGCAGACGAGGACTGAGAGAAATAGTAGAAAATTGTTTTTTTTATCATCCACAGCCTACATTACGTAACATTGCTCTGTTTTTGAAGTTGCTATTTCGATCTTTGCAACTGTATGCATTATTTTTTGTACGATAAGTTATAAATCAAGACAAGATAAGTGTTTAATCCATTCTAACTCAAGCCCTCCTTTTTACGCCCCTCAATTAAAAAGCTTCGGAAAACATTGTGGAAAATGAAGAAATGGCTTGTATCAAGCAATTTCTTCATTTTCCACAATGTTTTCTACCCCAAAAGACAAAAAAATTAAAATTATATCAACTTGAAATTGTCGTCTGCAGCTCCTTTCAATTTAGACTGGTCTAAATTTTTGTTGTTTGGGAATGGGTTAACCCATTCCCACACAATGCCACTTTTTATGCACCGATTGGAAAGAGTTGGGGGGGGGTTGAAAATGAAGAAATTGCTTATAACAGGCAATTTCTTCATTTTTCGTAATGTTTTCTTCACAAAAAGACCAGGATTTTAAAAATTGCATCTACTTGAAGATGTCATAATTTCTTTTCATTTTCTTTCAGTTTGGACAAGTCCAAAATTCTGTTGAGCGGAAATGGGTTAAATGTTCTTACAACCAGTTTTGGTAGAAAGTTTTTCACTAAACAGCTTATATAATTTGGCTGAAATTTATAGTGTATCGACAACGCATCGCTAAATCAAGTCTTCGTGCATACATTATAGACAATTTAGTTCACAAGATGATTATTGTATGCTTTTTAACTGAAAAGGCAAACATGCGCTGTTCAAAACATTTTATCATCTTGTAATTTTTATGAAAATCTTATGAAAAGCACCTTGCAATCTTGTTTGAAAATTTAAACATGCTGAAAATATTTGAGAAACAACTACAACAACACCCCCCCGAGATATCAGAATCAGAGTAGGATAAACATACCCGAGAGTTGGACCTGTTTGAGCAAGGACTTCCAGGCCTCCTGCTGTAGCACCGTGTCCTCGGGATACCTTTTCAGGGCCATTATCAGGGACTTGATGGTGTTTTGTCGAGATAAAACCACTTCGAGAGAATCTAGAAGACCGAAAATTTATATGGAAATATATAAGATCTGTTGTCTCGAAAAACCTGCATAAAAGGCCTTACTTTGTGACGTTGGAAAATTCCAATATTTCGATGACGTCATCGTATATTTTAATGTACTAACATGGGATATTCGGGTCGCTTGACGTAAAAAAATTATGTTGATTCTTATCTCGATTAGAACTTTAATCTTGGTCTCAACGACCATATTTTGAAAGACGACTAACGCTAGATACACACATATCTAACACTTTGCAGGGAAAATGGTAGGCCTACCCATTAATAAGTCTAGTTTCTGATGGTTAGCCGTCACCATTCATTGTGATGGAAACACGTCACAAGTTTTTATTGTCACAGTGACGCTTGACCGTCATTTGCTACTGATATAGAAAGAATCTAAAATAACCTTATGAAGAATGACGTAAAACCGTCATTGATCAGGAAAGATGGTGACGCATTTTCATCACAAGTATCGGAACTTCGAAAGTTTTAGATACTTTGTAAAATCGTGATTGGCTATTAAATAACCGTGATAGCTTAATGCATTCAGGCATGACGTTATATGTATATTGTGTCATTGAATAGCGGGTCTTTTTTATTCGAGGGAAAAGTATTTATTGAAATTAAAAACATTTTCTAACCACCCAATGATGATGTATAGGTCATCTTTTCAGCCTATATATCACGCCTAGCGACAAAATCGTGCAATATTTTGATTCCATTTGAGGGGTTTTCATGTGCTTCTCGTAGAAATCAAAAGAAACGTGATCTACATTTTCAACAAGGCAAATATTCATTTATCTGGAATAATTGCCTTGTGACGATATATCGTCACTACAGGAGGAAACGATTAGCAATTAGATACTGTTAGACTGTTAATATAGATCGGGATATAAAATGTTTGTCTTGTTTGTCTGTTTGTTTGCAAAAAACTTCAGCATTTGTCATTCCTATTGTATGTTAAATGAGACGCGTTGGTATTATAAACATGTTTTGCTTGTGAAAGACTTCCCTGTTGGTACCTAACTCAAAGTCACCAGCCAAGGCCTGCGTTCTATTGGTCATTAACGCATGTCAGGTTTTTTTTTCAATGTCAAGTTATTGCGTAAATGAAAACGAGAACAATGGTTATAACTTTTAAATTGATATTGATGGGGCCTTCATATGTCGAAGGTGTATTGTTTGTAATGAGGTTATCATTCACTATAAATCATTGGTAAATTAAAAAGGAATAAAATAAAAAGGACCTTGACCTCGGAGACAGACATTCGAGATATTCTCTAGTAATCTAAAAAAATGTAACAAGCAATTTCTCCATTCCTCACATCATATATTTGCTACCAAATATGACAATTACCTTTCAATTCTAACTCACAACAATTCCTAAATCTGATTAGTCTTAAACTATCCTCTTATTATCCCTTTACCAGATGACAAAACTTTAGACTGGTCCAAATTCAAAGAAGTTGCAGATGACATTTTCAAGTTGACGAAGTTCTAAAAATCTTTGTCTTTTGGGGTAAGAAAGATATTGGATAATGAAGAAATTGCCGGTCACAAGCAATTTCTTCAATTACCATAATGTTTCCAAAAGCGTTCTTCTTGATGGGCGTCAATAAGTGGCATTGTGTGGGAGTAGAAGAATGGATTAAATTACATATGAAAAGATAACAGATCGTCTCATTTCATTACTGGACGACAACATTTTAGACTAGTCCATATTGAAAGTAGTTGCAGACGACAATTTAAACTTTGTGAAATTTTAGATTCTTTTAATTTTCTGGGTTGAAAACATTGTGAAAAATTGGTTCAAGCAATTTCTTCGTTTTACATAATGTTTTCCCAATATTGAAGGGTGTTCAAGTAATTTCTTCATTTTACCCAATATTTTCTGAAATCTGAGGGGCGTTCAAAAGTCATCATACGGGAATGGGTTAACCTACCCTGGTCCTCCACTTTCCCAATTTCAATACATCTCCTCAAAACTTTGTCATAATCATTAATATGACATCTTAGATCATCAATGATATCTTGTAACTTTAGCTGTCCCTGATTCTCCGGCTCTGATTTGGTCATAGTGGATGGACCTAAATGCAAGAATCGAGAAAAAACATTTTACAAAGGTATACACGTATCACAGAACTAATTAAACTTTTTCCGATTTTTTGGAAATTTTAGACTGGTCCAATTTGAAAGAAGTTGCAGACGACAATGAAAAGTTAGTGCAATTTGAAACGAAACTATTCTATATGGTAGAAAATAGTGTGAGAAAAGAAGAAATCGCTTGTTAAAGCCACATTACGAAGGTATATACGTATTGTACTACTTATTAAACCTTTCCAGTTTTTTCGAAATTTTAGACTGGTCTAATTTGGAAGAAGTTGCAGACGACAATGAAAAGTGAGTGCAATTTGAAACGATACCGTCATATATGGTATAAAATACTGTGAGAAAAGAAGAAATTGCTTGTTTCAAGCAATTTCTTTTTTTCTCACAATATTTTCTAAAGTATAAACCACAGGGACGCAGAAAGGGACTGTACAAGAAAGGGTTACAGTCCAAGTAACACTTTATCCGAAAAGAATGATAATAATAATAAAATTATGATAATAATAATGAAAATAAAAATACCAGACTCTAAAAACTTAATAGTTCTATATCATACTGATAGCATTTAATAAAATTTTGTAAAACAAGTTTTATTCTTAAATCTCATAACATGAAAAAAAATCCTTAATCTGTAATTGAATGACAAATGGAAATTAAGTGTTCGGACTGAACTATTAATTAAAAAATGTCGGTAAACCTATTGCCACAAGACAAAATTTCAGACTGGTCCAAATTGAAAGAATATGTAGTAGGCAATTTTAGGATGATGGAATTCAAAATTTCTTTGAAGAAAACATTGTGGACATTGAATAAATACGTGAGGGGCGAAAAAAGCAGGGATTTTATTGGAATGGGTAAAATTGAATCTAAAATTGAAAGAGGGTTGCCACTCAAATAAACCATAATTTGGAGACCACAGTTAATTGTTCATGTTAAGATATCTAAGTGCTACTTGGAATAAACCAATCGCTGGCCCCGCCCACTTTCTTCCTTGGCCACGCCGACCGACTCCGACAGGTAGTCCCGCTACAATTTTAAGTGGGATATTTTTGCAAATTTATGGCCAGTAGCATGCAACAAAACATTATAAATGTTGAATAAGCTGTAGTTACGGCGTTTATGGCGCCAAACCATCAAAAAAGGTTAACAAAAAAGGCAGCCAATGTTGGAGAAGAAAGCTCAGTTCCGCGCTGAATAAATGATTTGATTGGTCGGTTGATTCCATGATTGACGGCCGCGATAGGTCGATTTCAAAGGCTCTATGGCTCTCGTGAAGACAAAATTTCTCACCAAGTGGATTACTGAAATCTTGGTGAAGTTTTTTAAAGACCCGTTTATCGAAACTTTCAGAAAAGGTCACAAGCCCGCTGGGAAAAACGTTGCCGGACAGAAAACGAAAATGTTTCAAAATTATTTTATGTGGTAACATGAAATAGTTTTTAAATTTATTTTCCCTTTAAACGCCGTGAAAAAAGTTGTAGGACACGCAAGCAATTTCTACATAGTCCACAAAGTTTTCTAACCACAATCCCTAAAAAGGCATTTTTTTTGAAAATGTCGTCTGCAACTTCTTTCAATTTGGACCAGTCTAAAATGTTGTTGTCTGGTAAAGAATTGTATGATGTCATCTTGTTGCGTGACAGGCAAGGATCAATGTCAGCCAGATTACCTCAATTGGTAGAGCACTTGGCCTAAAACCTCAAGATCAAGGGTTCGAGCCTTAGGCTGACCATATAAAGTAACACACTGCTTATCTTTCGGATGAGAGGTTAAACAGAGGCAATGTGTGACGGTGCTATCCACCGAGCACGTTAAAGAACCAGGCGAGCCCGCAGCTGTTTCGTCCTTTATCCTTGCACTATCCCCCATAGCAACTAACCGTCTTCCGGAGGCGTCGCTCATATGGCCATGTGCTACGGTAGTGGCGATAAATAAACGGAAACACAAACACTCATAGGGCTCGATGCTATACCATCTTGATACTTGACTGACAAGAACCAATGCTACACCATCTTGATGCGTGACAGATATACCATCTTGATGCGGAATAGATACAGATCAATGCTACACCAACTTGATGCGTGACAGACAAGAGTCAATGCTACACCATCTTGATCCTCGACAGACACAAATAAATGCTATACCAAATTGATCCGTGATAGAAAAGGATCAATGCCATGTCATCCTGATGCGTGACAGACAAGAATCAATGCTACACCATCATGATGCGTGACAGACACAGATAAATAATATACCATCTTGATACGTGACAGAAAAGGATCAATGCTACACCATCTTGATACGTATCGGACAAGAATCAATGCTAAACCATCTTAATGCGTGACAGACACAGATCAATAATATATCATCTTGATGCGTGACAGACACAGATCAATGCTATACCATCTTGATGCGTGACAGACACAGATCAATGCTATACCATCTTGATGCGTGACAGACACAGATCAATGCTATACCATCTTGATGCTTGATAGACAAGGATCATTACTACACTCACTTCTATCCCTATTGTCGGCTGTCTTGTCGGTAATAGCTTTCTTTAACTCTGTCACCTCCGCTCCTGACAGCGTAATTGACGGCACTAAAAAGAACCGGGAAAATATGATAAAAAAATAATAATAATGTTTAACAATTATTTGTTCATTTACAGAAGAAACAAGTTAAGACATAATAGAAATCTTTCTTTCAGCACAACTAAAACAAGTCATGCACCCCCTCCCTTTCTCTATTTCTCCCCGAGTCAACCAAACAAATATAGCTTCTCAAGGTTTCTTACTAATAATAAATTTTTATTTCGTCTCTCAAGATTCAAGCGTTACGATTGGCTGATATTTTGTCATACATCCACCAACAGAATGTTAATTTTGAGCACGTAACTATTTTGTGTGCTTTCGAACAACTTAGAGCCATAGATGTTACGCAAAACTAATGAATTATTTTATTTGCGTGATGGCATCAAATTATGAGGAAAGAAAAAAAATCATGTTTTTTTTTTTAATTTTGTTTTCATTGAAGTATGAAATTAATTGCACTAATGTATGAAACTGCTTGTGTGTTTGAGTTTTTAGCTTATACAACAATGAAAACAAAAAATATTTTCTTCATTTTTTAGATAATTTGAACAGTAGTGTTTTCAAGATTGAATGATAACATTTTTCAAGTCTAATAGATCCCCGGGATGAAATATATAAGAGATTACTTATATATTTATATATTTACAATAATTATTATAATTCGAGGACAAATTTAGCAAAATAAAATTGCTTAATTTTTTTTTTAATTTTAAATTAATTGATTCACACCAGTCGTGAACTTACAACCATATTAAATTGTTAACGTCTGTGTGATTCTTATACGATAAATATTCTTGTTCATATTTCAAGTTTTGACACAATAGGGAAATATCTTCAAATCACTTGAGAGATTCATTTGAAAAGTAGCTATCATTACCGTCGTGATAAGTTATTTGCGAATAAGATTACTTATTGAATAAATAATCTAATTACTGCTTTCGTCTATCAAAAATAGCCGTTCTGATTGGTCGGGAAAAAATCGTTTCTCCATGAACAAAAGCTTGAACACGCATCTATTTTGTATGCTTCTCACAAACACAAAATAGTCCTAAACAAAAAAGTTTTAAAATTCGTAAAGGTTTTGCCTTGTTCGCTTGATGCTATCAGACTATAAGAAATGAAGAGGAAAACCTAACCACAATTATGTACGAATCTCGCTGCGGAGGAAAATTTGATATACCACTCGAGCTTAGGTCTCGTGAAATATCAAAATTTTCCTCTGTAGTTCAAAGCAAATAAAATAGGTCGTATCGTTATCGCAACATAATCTTCCGTTTACATGTATTATATACCTAATATTTTTGTTAAATAAATTGGATGAAATAATTGATCAAAATATATTTCTACAGGTATTTCCCTTCTTCTTTACCAATCGAATTGTGTCGCTTCGCATCATGACGTCACCTGCAGAATGAAAATGACGTCATCTCAGACTACCTTACTCGGAACATTTTTTTAACACTATCAGAATTAGGTCTCGTGAAATATCAAAATTTTCCTCCGCAGCTCAAAGCAAATACATGATGTTTTGTATCTCTATCGAAACACGAAATTCTATATATAAATTATTATGTTAAGCTCGTAGGATTACAAGTGCCATTATCATTAATATAGGTTTAAATTTTTTAGCTCGGATATTTTCGGAAAAGACGAGGTTTTGCTATGACAAGGTCGTCCTCTGCGTCTTCATCCGCGTCTGAATCAGCGACCGCGTCTGTGTCAGCATCGTCGTCGCCCGAAACTTTGACTGACACGTTTTAACCCTTTCCCGTTTGTCAAAATTTTAGACCTGTCCAATTTCAAAGGATTAGCAGACAAAAAATTGAATTGGAATTAATTTGGAAAATAATCATTGAGTTGGGTAGAAAATATTGCAGAAAAAGAAGAAATTGCTTGTTACAAGCAATTTCTTCTTTTTCTAGAATGTTTTCTCAATTATAAAATCACAGGGACGTAAAAAGCAGTGATCGTACAGGAAATGGTTAACATCTCCGTTATAACTAAAAATATACATTTGAAACTCGAAATATATGTTTACTATCAAAAACCATCTATGCCAACAAAGGGTGGGGGTGGGGAGTGTGTGTGTGTGTGTGCTAAATCTAAACCTAAATGCATTTCAAACATACTATGTCCCTTTTATTCACTATCAATCACTTGATCACCGAGCGTTGGCATCTGCATGTGATACTCGTGTTTTAAATCTAAAGACGATTTTATCTTACCCAGTTCCTTAACATGCATTTTTAATCCAAGAAAAAGGAGTCGACCAAAAAGTCTTTTCTTTCAGTTATTTTCAGGATAACACATCACAAAAACACGCCTAACAAACATCTTTTGCTAAGTATACTGCAGGTACATTTATTTATCAATATTATCTCACATAAAGGAAAGAACCGTTTAAACGAAGTCAATACTATTCTTTTTTTTAAAACACGAAGTCCCATAAAAATTTTGAAAATAAATTGACGACAATCAGATTTACAATGACGCATGGATTCTATTCCATCGGGGTATTTATACCCAGCCTTTGATCAGACAACCAGAGTGATTAATAGTCCACAATGGAATGAAGCAGATAGGTGGATTCCCCGATGGGTTATATTTCCAATACCACCCTTCAATCAATTACCAGACGACATAATATTAGACTGGTCAAATTTCAAGGCAGGGTTTTCGTTGGTTAACTTTCAAAAACATTCGCCTTTTTGGTAGAAAACACTATTGATAATAATTAAATTGCTTGATATGTCCACAATGATCTATTTTAAGGCGCCTTATAAAGCTGGATTTTGTTGGAAATGATTAAAATTTATTTTAAGAAAATATTACGAGAAAAGTGGCCATTTGGGAATCCCGCGAGCAAATTTGGGAAATAAAAAAAAAAAAAAAAAAAAAAAAAAGAGAAAACGATAACAATAAAAAAGGGCGTTTTGAAAGGCAAAACAATTTATTTTGAGGTCGTCTCAAAGCTCAACGAGTGCAAACTGCCACTGGAGGCTTAATCACTAAATCTATTGAATGTATACGTCATAAAAAGTAGTTCCTATGTATTTCAGAAATATTGCAAACTCTATTCAACTTGTAGAGAACTCTTTCAAAAGCAAGCTATTAACCACCTTCCCACTCAATTCCGCATTTTGAGCATCTCACGAAAAAGGCTTTGGAAAACGTTGTGGACAATGAAGAATTTGCTTGTAACAAGCAATTTCTTCATTGTCCACAATGTTTTCTACCCGAAACATCTTAATATATGGCATACTCTACCCGTAACATCTGAACATATGGCGTACTCTACCCGAAACATCTGAATATATGGCGTACTCTACCCGAAACATCTGAATATATGGCGTACTCTACTCGAAACATCTGAATATATGGCGTACTCTACCCGAAACATATAAATATATGGCGTACTCTTCCCAAAACATCAGTCAGCCCGATTAGCTCAGTTGGTAGAGCACTTGACTTCAAACCTCAAGATCACGGGTTCGAGCCCTGGGCTGACCATATCAACTAACAAACTAATTGTCTTTCGGATGAGACGTTAAACTGAGGCCCCGTGTGACGATGCTATCCATCGAGCACGTTAAAGTACCAGGCGGAGCTCTCAGCAGTTTCGTCCTGTATCCTTGTACTATCCCCCGTAACAACTAACTTCTGGGGGCGTCGCTCATATGGGCATGTACTACGGTAGCGACGATAAATAAACGGAAATAAACACACCAAAACATCTAAATCTATGACACTTCCTGACCTGCGACATGACGATGTTAATTAATTTTCATACTTTATAGTAAGAAATAAAGAGAAGGCAAATCGTTGGTCCGCGACCGTAAAGTCGTAACCTTAGCTTGTTATAAGTTGCTAATAAATAAAAATGATTGATATATATATTTTGTGTTGGAGATAAAGTTCATTTCCGTTTTTAATGAAGGATTAGATTGAACAATCAATTTTCGATTGGCAGTGACGAACCGTTTTTCTTGCAACATTAAATGATTTGATTTTCATTTCGTTTTTCAAGATTCGAACGCTTTGAATGGCTGATTATTCTTTATACTTCCACAAACAAAATTTTGAGCGCGCAACTACTGTATATGTTTGTGCGCAAAGTAGATTAATAAAAATTGTAATAAAATCTAGTGAACTATTTGCTTTGTTTTGCTTCATGACATTAACCCTTTCCTGTTTTTTGGAATTTTAGACTGGTCCAAATTGAAAGAGGTTGCAAACAATAATGAATATTTGATACAATTTCAAATGAAACCATGGCATGTGGTAGAAAATATTGTGGGAAAAGAAGAAATTGCTTGTTACAAGCAATTTCTTCTTTTTCCACAATGTTTTCTCAAGTATAAAATTACAGCAACGTAAAATCCCGTGTTTGTACAGGAAAGGGTTAAACTATAAAGAAATGAAGAGATTATTTTTTCGTCTTCAATGATGTATGAACCTAAAAACTTAAACACGCTAATGTATAAAGCCATTTCACACATTCATACAGTGTAATTAAGTTTTATATTTACAAAGCAAAACAAAACAAAACAAAAAAGACATTCTCTTCATCTCTTTAACCCATTCCAACACAGTGGAATTTTAGACCGGTCCATATTAAAAGGAGATGCAGACGACAATTTCAAGTTGATGGAATTTTAATTTTTTCCGTCTTTTTCTTTGGAAAACATTGTGGATAATGAAGAAGTTGCTTGATCCAAGCAATTTCTTCATTTTCCACAATGTTTTCCAAAGCTTTTTCGTTGAGGGGCGTAAAAAGGAGGGATTGAGTGGGAACGGGTTAATACATTGTATAACAAGAAGTAAAGTCACAGCATTAAGGGTTATATATATATTTATACTTGCAAAACGGATTTTGTTGCAAATAGAAGACAAAATACAGTTTATCATTCTGGGTGTAACCATTCCCTTTGTACCTTAGGCCGATAATTTTTACTAAACATATCGATCAAAATTCAATAATCGTCTCCGATAAATTGAGGAGATATCGAAGTTAACTTTATAAATCAGTCAGTATATGTCACAACCTGGTCGTTATTGCTAACTCATCATGATTCAGATCCTAGGTTTTCTGGTTTAACCCATTCCCACAAAACAAAATTTTAGACAAGTCCAAATTCAAAGAAGTTACAGACTGTAATTTTTAGTTAATTGAATCGTAAATTCCTTGTCTTCTTTAGGAAAGAAAACATTGTGGAAAATGAAGAAACTGCTTGTAACAATCCAGGTTTGAACAGGAAAGGGTTAATTTGTCAGGTGAACTTTCGTGCCAGAGAGCAGTGGGCGTGACAAGCCATCTGTCATTAGTTTAGGTTTTAGAATTTTGAGTCTTTCACCAAGCTTAGCCATCCGTAAGAAAACATGCATAATCAATTATCTAGCAAAACCCGCCCAAATGATAAAAAATTACAGTTTTGTTTGTGTGTTTTTGTAATTTCAGAATAAACCATCTTTCTGAGTTAAGTTTCTACAAAAGAAAAAAAAAAGAGAGAGAGTCAAAGTACCAACTTTTTCTGTTCAATCAACCAGTACCACACAACCAAATTTTAGACTGGATGAAAGTTTTTGGTAAAATTTACCAAAAGTAGTGACTTTGACTTTACCTCAAATTCACTAGGTAAAGAAAAATAATAATGGGAAAAAAAATCTGTTTTCAAGTACACCCTTCTTTCTTATACCAGTCAAGATAAAATTGCACCGTGGAATACTAAACATCAAGATATGCACATGGAATCTCTTCAAAATCCCTGAATACCCAGTAAATTTGGTTGTTTCTATGGCCTGCCTCTTAAACACTCACTAGAGTTGCTAATAAACCGTTTGTCATTTCGTCGAAGTCGTCCTTAACCCTTCCTGTTTGTTTGGTTTTTTGGTTTTTTTTTTTCAAAAAATTGACTTGTTTTAATTCAAAGGAGTTGCAGTCGACGATTAAAAGTTAGTGGGATATGAAAAGTAGCAAACTTACAAGGTATGAAATACTGTGTTACAAGCAATTTCTTCTGTTTCCACAATGTTTTCTCGTGTATAAAATCACAGGAACGTAAAAGCGGGGATTGAATAGGGAAAGGATAAAGAAGTTGCGGATAAAATTGTAGTTGATTAAACTTTACTTACATGAATACACGTTTAAATCTGAAAAATCAGGTTCATTTGTCAAAATTCTTCTACGGGAACCTTAGCGCCATTAGTATTCTAATGAATTTAATCGTTTAACTTGAATAAAAGATACGTATCATTGTACTGCTTTCACCATTCTATGGAGCCTCGGTAGCGCACGGGAGTCTCAATTATTAGGTCCTGAGTTCGATCCCCGGTCGCGGTAAATAGCCTTCTCAAACTCATGGGTTGATACAAACAAACACATAACAATAAAATACACTTAGAAATTATGCATCAAATAAGATGATATAAAATAGGTAAATAGCCTTCTCAAAGTAATGGGTGGATACAAACAAACACATAACAATAAAATACAGTTAGAAATTATGCATCAAATAAGGTGATATGTAATTTTCGTCAATTTCGGACAGCAGTTCCATACATCCACAGATTTTAATTCATAATAAATTATTTTTGTAATCAACTAGTTACTCACTCTCAAGTTTTAGTTTGCGGTGTTCAAATGCTTTTACAATATATTTTTAAACATCTAATTGTAATGTTTTGCTTTTAGTACTAAGAATGTTAATAAATTTTGAAATCGAGGGTCATGAACACGAGAACAATTCCTTGCGAATATCTCTATAATACGGACAGACAAGTAAAAAATGGTATTCTGTTTCGATGGCGTTCTGTGAACAACAAAGACAAATTCTGTTTTCTCTATCAATATCAAGATATCTACCCGTTTCTATTGCTAACTGGTGAGCATATATACGAAAGCGAGTTAATTGTTTTCTTAAATTTTCATTATTGATATTATTTAGATACGGCACGAATTTAAATTCCTGTTTGAATTTCACATAATACTAAGGGATTTTGTCAGGAGGGGCTATTGTCCGTTACCAGGAAGATCAAAGTACTGAAAGTACTGTTTGAGAGCAGAATCGTTTTATTATGCTTTCAAGCTGTCTAAAGAATTTGTTCGAAGAAGAGTATGAGTTGTTTTTACTTTGATTATATACAGGGATGTCTAAAAAATTGGTAAACAAATCTACCCAGAAAAAAAGAGAGGCTTCTAACATTATATCAATTTCAAAAAGTCGGCTTTAATTCGAATCGATCGAAACTTTTGTCATCGGGTAATGGGGTGTTAATAAGGTTACACTTTATTACATTATTTCATCTGTAAGGAATAAAAGTGTATAAAGATTTTAGCTCAAATCAATTTTACCTCCATTTAACCAAATACCAGCCGATAACATTTTGAACTGATCCAGTTTCAAGGATCTTGTAGACGATAAATTCAAGTTGATAATTTTAAATTGTTATGTCTTTCTTGGGTAGAAATCATTGTGGATGATTGTAACAAGCACTTTCCTCATTATCCACAGTGTTTCAAGGTATTTTCTTCAAAGATTTTCTTCTCATGGGCTTTAAAAAGCGTCATTATGTGGGAATGGGTTAACCATGGCTAATGAATCTAATCTATTTTTAGAATATACGTACACATCTATTTTTAGAATAACAGTGAAAAGGTGCAAATAAGAAATTCATTGAACCATAGAAGAAGGGAAATTGCTACCTCGTTTTCATTTTTTTTTGTTGATAAAACAAATTATCGGACAAACAAGCAAATGCATTCTGCATAACGACATATTTGAATCGAGAGAATATTTGATTGTTGTTGCTCGTAATTTCCTACTTTCCCCACCATTATTTTCTGAGAGATATCAAAAAATTGTTTGCCCCACGCCAATTTACATAACAGTAATGCCATGGAAGAGCTATTTACTCCAAAAAAAAAAACGAAGTCTGGCTACCTAAGAATCGTTTTTAGATGGCCACCATAAAAAAGGTCGAAAGATTTTGGTAAAAATTTCATGCTTGTATCATTAACTAAAGTATTTCTTCTCAAATTTGCCCTCTTTTCCGCTCCACCGATGCGTTTGAAGCGGGTGTGATGAGTGGTCCGTCAATTTTCTAAACATAATACGAACTTTTTCACACCAATTAAGAGGTGAAAAGAACATTTTTTGTTTTCATGGAGGTATGAACCGAAAAACCTAACCACACAATGTATGAATACGGTTTATACCTCCATGAAAACAAAAAATATTATCTTCATTTCTTATAATTCAATAGCATCGAGCGAAAAATGCAACAACTTAACAAATTTTGATACCTTTTTGTAGTGAACTATTTTGTGCGGAAGCATTCAAAATGGCTGCGTACTCAAAATTTTGTTCATGGAGGTATGAATTAAATTTTTCGACCAATCAGATCGCTCGTTTTTGATAGACGAAACTAGCAATTTAATTAGAAAACGAATAATATGGGTGATCTGCACGATTCCTTTACCCATTCCCACACAGTGACACTTTTTGACACAACACTCCTTAGGAAAAACGATTGAAAGAAAAAAAATGTATCAAATGAATTGCAACAAGCAATTTCTTCATTTCCACGATGTTTTTCTACATAGAGAGTTAAAACAACAACAACAACAAACAAAATTCATAAACTTAAATTTGTCGTCTTCAACTTCTTTCAAACTGGACCATTTAAAATTTTTGTTATTTGGTAATGGGTTAATAGGCTTTTCATGTTATTCTTCTGACATCGTGAAAAAATGTTATTGCATTTAGTGTCGGTTAAATATGTTAATTTGATTTCACCATAAGATGAATCGTGGTTGAACTTAACCCTTGTCATGCTGCATAAGTTACCTTAATGAATTGCGGCAATATCAAAGGGCTGAAAGCTTTTGTTTGTTTGAATGGGGTTTAACGCCGCTTTTAACAATCTTTCAGTTATATCGCGGCGGCTGGAGCACCTAACAATGGATTCCTGGTATTTCTCGCACCAGTACTACCACTACACCCTTTCCTAGCCTCCAGCTGCTATCCCACATAGGTTTACGATTATCTACCCATTGGTGAGAGACAAATGTCGGAAAGAGTATTGCCGCCGTCGGGGATCGAACCCGGGACCCATTGATTGATAGTCCGACGCGCTACCAACTGCGCTATGACGGCGGCCGGGCTGAAAGCATTGATAGAATTTGTTATTAAAAAATCAATATTTCTTTTAGAAATCAACTTCATAAACAACTCTGACAGGAAAAATACAAGCAGGAGGTGTAGACCGAGATCAGACTGCACTTATGTGCAGGCTGATCTTGGTCTACACCCCTGCCAAAAACCGGAATATTCCGGGTTCAGGATGACAAGGGTTAATGTGACTCGGTAGTATGTCCGTGAAATTGGCAGACTGACAGATTGGTAGGCCAATACAGTCAAATTGCTACACTTGCAGACTGACAGACCAACCGAGTCAAGTCGGCAGATTGGCAGACTGGTCAAGTTCGAAAGAAGTTGCACACAACAATTCAAATTGTATTTTAAATGAAAAATAAGTGCCATTTAGGATTTAAAACATTATGACAAGCAATATCGCCTATTCTAAAATTGCCCCCCCCCCCCTAAATATTGACATTCAGGGGCGTCATGAAGGAGAGGAGTGGTAATTGTTTAAGACTGGTTGTAAACATATTAATGATTAGCTACTCATTTATGGGATTATAGCTCCATGATAGGCGTAAATCGCCTTACCAATATCTCACATTTATTATTAACCCTTTCCCTTTTCCCCCCAAAAAAATTCAGACTTGTCATAACTAAATAAGTTGTAGACGACAATGAAGAGTGAGTGAAATTTGAAATGTAACCGACCCACTGAGAAGTAAAATTTGTGTGAAAAGAAAAAAATGCATATTACAAGCAAGTCTTTTTTCTTCACAATGTTTTCTCGAGTATAAAAACACAAGGACGTAAAAACCAGGGATTGTGTAAGAAAGAACTAAAACTAGACTGAAATCCGCTACTGTTTAGTCGATGAACGTGGGTGTTTGTTTCTACGATAAGATAAGGTTTCGTATTGATAAACCATGATCATTGTCATACAATAAATATCGTTGTTTGGCGTGCAGAACGTCGTAACTGCAGCTTGAATAAAGCTGTAGTTACGACGTCTTGCACGCCAAACGACGATATATACCAAACTTCCAAAGCTATTCACTTTTAATCCCACTTTTTACCACCCTAAATTGAAAGCTAGGATTAACATTGTAGAAATTGCGAAATAGTTTGTAACGATTGACAGCCGCGACCCGTCAATATATTTTTTGATACCGCGTCGCTAATCGTCTATTTACGGATCGCTAGCCGCCATTTTGAAAGATAAACCTCGCTAATAAAACCATGTCTATGTTCAGATCAAATGTTAATTTCCAGAAGGAATCAGATGGAAATCTACCGAAAGAGTAATCCAGAAAAATACTTTTTTCATGACAAATAAGTGTTTTTTTAGAGAGTCAGATTTATTAAGATTTTCGTATGTTCGATAATTTACGGTTCGATGACCCCGCCCACTGACTCCACAGGCCACACACCCCGACTCCAACAGCAAGTTCAACTTCGATATTATACGGCGTTATTATGCGAAAAAATATAGTCGGTAATAGATAATAGGCTGGTTGGCGATCTTGTAACTATAGCTTGTTTAAGCCAACAACAACGAAAAAAAATGATGCAGAAAAATATTGGTAAATGCCGGAGTTCAAAGTTCACTTCTGCCGCCGTCATAGCGCAGTCGGTAGCGCGTCGGACTCCCAATCTTCAATCATGGGTTCAATCTTCAATCATGGGTTGTCATGGGTTCGATCTTCGGTTGCGGCACATATCCTTTCCGACATTTATCTCTCACCAATAGGTGGATAATCGTAAACCTAAGTGGGATAGCAGCTGGAGGCTAGGAAAGGATGTTGTGGTAGTGCTGGTGTGAGAAATACCAGGAATCCGTTGTTAGGTGCTCCAGCCGCCACGATATGACTGAAATACTGTTAAAAGTGGCGTTAAACCCCAATCAATCAAAGTTCACTTCTGGTCTATTGATTTGGTTGGTCGACTGATTTTTTAATCAACAGCCGCGATTGGTCAATCTCTTATAGGCTGCCATCAATGTTTTAAGTAGTTCTTTACTCCAAAAAAAGCTATGTTTGCAATTAAATAAGACATTCTCAAAGGAATCTGATAGCGGCTCTTCTAAGAAATATTTCTGCGAAGAATCATGTAAGTACAATTAGTGCTTCCTGGTAAAGCATTTTTAAGACATCCTTATAGTCTTAACTCTTGCCCATTGTTTTGAAATTTTAGATTCACCCAAATGAAAAGAAGTTGCAGCCGACAATGAAAAAGGGGTACAATTTGAAAATAAACTATCCTATTTGAATGGAAATATTGTGGAAAAAGGAGAAATTCTTTGTTACAAGCAATTGCTTCTTTTTTCATAAAGTTTTCTAATGTATAAGATCACAAGGACATAAAGTCTCGCGGTTATCCCGAAGAGGGTTAAAGCCGCCCATAAAATCCGATCACAGTTCTGCAAGATTCACACAAAAGGAACATCCATGCCAAAACATACAAAATGAGATGAATGGTTTTAGAGAAGAATTTTTGTATTAGAGAATTTACCATGTTCTGCCAATGAGTGCTAATAACACCCAGCCACTTTCTGAGGAGAAGATGTTTCAAAGGATAAAAGCCTATGAACGGACCAACGCACTGACGCACGAAATACATACTGTCATGGAAATTGCCGAATATGAGTGTATTATCTACCTGACCAGATCAGGGACGAAACTTTGCCTTTTGGAATCTTGTAGAAAGTCCATTCTACCCGACTGTGTATATTCAAGAAACGATGATAATATTTTTTGTTTTCATTGAGGTATAAACCTAAAACTTAATAACATTCTTTAACAACGCGAAGCGGATTAATACACTAGAGTGATTAAAGTGATTTAAAGGTACATACCTCAATGAAAAAACAAACAAAAACGCAGACTTTATTTCTTATAGACAGTGTAGTGTACTTCTATCAAACGAAAAAAAAGCATATATTTTCTAGGTTTGAGGTAAATTGTATGGATCTACCGCGTGCTCAAAATTTTATACTTTGAAGTATGAAAAAATAAATTCAGTCAATCAAAATACTAAAATAAAATTATTTTGACCCGATTGTCGGAAATAGGTCACGAATATATATCCAAATGCTGAATGAGGTATTTTTTCTTTTTACATCATCAATATGGTATATGATAAAAATGTTTGAATTACAAGAAATTAATGGAGCGAATATTGAGTTGATGAATCGTACGTTGCAAGCTAAAAGGTGCAGTCTTATAAAAATGTGCGTGAGCCACCACGCGAAAAAAGACCCTCTGCGATTTCTTTAAAACGAACATTTGCAAGATTAAAGTTAAGTTTCTTCCATTAATATCCATGCATTCTGATTGGCCACAAAATTCGCTTCGTATCTCCTCGAAAACTACAACAAAAACATCAACAACGACATTAACAACAACAAAAAGTACCAAATTATTCTGAGTACGAAGTACATCCATTGGAAAAAAGCAACAAACAAACAACAACAACAACAACAACAAACCTGTCAAAAAATGATGTTTTTCAAGATAATTGGATGGTTCAATATTAAATTGTAAGACATTAAGGGATTTGAGGTATGAAATGAAAATTCACGGCACATTTCTGTAGGAAATCGCTTTGTGGTTTCATGTAGTGTGTAAAGGGGTTAACCTTTCATACCTTAATATATGCATAACAACTTACAACAAATCAAAGTACTGAAAGTACTGTAAGTTAGCAAATAGAAAATAGTTCCCTTGTTGGGTAGAAAACACTTGAAGACATTGAAGAAATTGCTTGTTACAAGCAATTTCTTCATTGTCGAAAATGTTTTCCAAAGCTTTTTTTCTAGATGCTTAAAAGCGGAATTGAGCGGGAATTGGTTAATTAGCATGCTTTTGACAGTGTTCTCTACAGTTTGAATAGAGTTTGCAACATTTCTGAAATACATAAGAACTATTTATAGTCTAGGCTTTTAACGGATTAAGCATCCAGAGGCAGTATTGCACTCGTCGGATTTTAAAAAGACCTCAAAATTTTGTCTGTTATCTAAAGCTATCAAAACTGACGCTTTGCTAGCTTAAATTGCTATGCAGGCAGACAAGGATTGATAATTTTCGATTTTCCGACATGGTAAGTTTGTGCTAGCGGGTAAAACACAACACTGAAGGTTATATCAGTGTACTGAAAGTACTGTAAGCTAGCACAGCAGTAATATTTGTAAAAGGTTATCATGATTAGTGGAATTAGAAAACCTTTGTCTTGTAGGGTAAATAACTGTGTGGACAATGAAGAAATTGCTTGTTACAAGCCATTCTTTATTGTCCACAATGTTTTTCAAAGCTATTTCTTGAGATGTTACAATTGAGTGGGATTGGGTTAAATGGTATGCCTTTACAGGAGTTGTCTACAATTTGAATGAATTTGATTCATGTGGCCATAAAAAGCAGTTGCAGAGATTGAAATATTCCTGAAATAAAAACTACTTTTTATTGCGTAGGCATTCAATGGATTTATCAGTTAAGCCTCCAGTGGCAGTTTGCCCTCGTTGAACTCTGAGAAGACCCCAACATTTTGTCTGTTAACTTAAGCTATCAAAGCTGACGCTTTGCTAGCTAAAAAGCGAAAACTCCATTTCGTGCACAAAATGATCCGAGTTGAAAAAAAAGAAAGAAAAAAAAAATCCCACTACCCTAGACTAGAATACAATAAGGCAATTTCTCTATCTGATTCTATATTTAAAAAACCGCCGATGTATTAAGGATGGGAGTTTTGATAAAAAAATGGGGTTTTATTTCAATGTTTCAATCACATTTGGTAATTTTTTTAACCGCGGTAGAGAGATTTTTTTTTCAAGATTTAGTTATTATTTATTCTCTTTAATTATAAAGACCGACACAATAATTTGAAAAAAATAACTCTTTGGAAGAACAAAGAGATAAAATACGTAAGTTTTATAAAGGATAGCATTTTTTTCTGTCAGTTTAAAAAGGGGAAATGCCATCTCATTTTGAGGTTCTAATCATTATTAAGAATGACGATAATAATAGTGCTAATAAAGTTTTCGTATTTGTGCTACAAAGTTATTATATTGATAAAAACCTTATCCAACCCTTTCCCACGCAATGACGCTTTTCGAAGCCCCCCAAAAATTTATCCGCAATCCATTTATCCATTATCCACAATGTTTTCGGGGAAAAATTCATTAACTTGAAATCGTCATCTGCAGCTTCGTTCAATCCAAACCAGTCTAACATTTCGTGGTTAGGGGATGGGTTAACCAGAAGTATTAAATCGTGCATTTTTTCTTACAGATACATTTGCTGCATAAATGAAGAACGGAGTAAGCTCTCATCCCCTCTCCAATAATTTTGGTAGATATAGTAATAGAAAAATTTTGTTCTGAAAAGTTCGCTACAAAAATATGTCCATGCCTTCAACCTAGCCCCATTTCCACATTAACCCTTGTCATGCTGAACCCGTAATATTCCGGTTTTGGCAGGAGGTGTAGACCAAGATCAGCCTGCACATAAGTGCGGTCTGATCTAGGTCTACATCCCCTGCTCATACTCTTCCTGTCAGAGTTGTTTTTGAAATTGATTTCCAAAGGAAGGTAATTTAAACAGCATGACAATGGTTAAACTTTGACTGAGCTATGAGCGGTTGAAATCGAAATACAAGGTATATAAATGTCTATTTAGTGCATGTAGCTGTAAATTAGGATAGTAAATATTGATACTTTCTTATCATGTAAAAAACTATCAGCGAAAAACGGTAAGGCTTGCATTCCCACATCATGAGGGTAGATTGTTTCAATTACAACAAAATGGCAAACTTTGCCTTGATGCAAAGAGTTTGTTGTATAGTTTCTACTTCTTTTGTTTAACTAATTTCGGAAATATGATTTTGACTTTATTTAACCCTTTCCTGCAAAATCCCTTGTTTTTACGACCCAGTCATATTATACTTGCGTAAAGACCGCGGGAAAAGAAGAAATTGCTTGTAACAATATGTTCTATCCCGGAGGTTGGTTACTTTTCAAATTCACACTCACTTTTTATTTTCTGCATTTTTTAATCAAATTGGACAAAGGCTAACATTTTTAAAACAGAAAAAGGTTAACATAGAAGCATACGTTTCTACGCTTTGACAATTAGATGATGTTTCTTTGTTTATAAAAAATGTTATTGTTGTTTTCAAAAAAGTGTTCCCTTCGCTTTTAATCATGTTAAAGTGTTGTATGAAAGACTTTCCTGTTTTTTGTTTTTATTGAAATTTATACATAAATTCGGCAAAGGCTACTGATAATTTAGCATTTTTGGTCCGTTTTTGTAAAATTTTAAGGAAAAAAATCCCGTATTTTTAAAAAATGCAATTTTCTCCGAAAAATATATGGAAAGCCATACTGGTTTTGAGGCATATTATCTTATTTGTATAATCTGAACGTTGTATTCATTTCGTAAAGATTGCACCTAGTAGACAATATCGGTCTATCTTAAGCATCAAAGGGATACAACTGTTACTTGGTGACAAAACGCTTATTCCAAATAGTTAATACGACGATGTTGACAAGAGCCCCACTACCCTACCCGACCCTACTATTTTAAAGTGAGTACAGTTCAAAATGTCAACTCATACAATAACACAAAATAACTCTCAACACGTGCTTGATGAGGCGTAAAATAAAATGTTATCCATAGGCTCTGGGGCTTAGGGCATATTTTCAAGGGTATCATTTCGTGAAATCATGGTTTCCCTACATCTCCTTTCTAACCCTTTTCTGCTTAATCCCTGTTTTTTATATCCAAGTATTTTCATATTAGAGAAAATATTGTGGAATAAGCAATTCTTATTTCTCCACAATATGTCCTACCCTTCCAAATTATTATTTTACGAATAAAATAGACTTTAATTATTGTCTTAAAAACCTTTGTATGCGGACAAGTCTGCAATTTTGCAATTCAAATAAGTATTCCCACACAGTGACGCTTTTTGAGGCCCAAAAGAAAAAGCAATTTGAAAAACATTGTGTACTTCCTTCATTTTCTATAATGTTTTCTACTAAGAAAGTTGAAAAAAAATCTATATTTTCTTAGATTTTGAATTGTCGTCTGCAGCATATTTCAATTTTAACTAGTCTTAAAATTTGTCTTCTGGTGATAGCTTAAGGGCTAAGCATAAGAGGTATCTGTATTGTGATGCATTTCAAGTTACGACTCGAAAAAAAAGCAATAAAAAAGAAGAAGAAGAAGAAAATTGCTTTTGTTATCAGCATTTTTTTAATTTCCTAATTATTTTCAACCTAGATATTTACAATTCTTTAGTCTTAGAATCATCGTCTGCAACATCATTGAATTTGAACCAGTCAAAAAATTTGCCGTTTTGCAACGGGTAACGAGGACTTTCGGATATAAAGGATATGCACTAATGCGGAGGGAAAAGGCAGTTTCTCATTATTTTCCAATACACGGAGTATATTTTGGCGTATTTTGTCGCACTTACCGGAAGAAGCCGAGAGATAACGACACTGGAATCGGATTTCTTTGCCACATTCGCAGACAATAGTGTGGTGTAGTCCGCTTGAGGTCGCCTGTCTAAGGAACACAGAGCCATCGCTGATCTTGCGAGGGAAACTTTCTCGTCGCTCCCTGGTGAAGATACGGATTAAAAATGTTTGTAAAACCATTGATCTAAACTAGTATAGAAAACATTGTGATAATATTTCACCAGAATTTACACATGCATTTGTTAGACGACACACTTTTTAGACAGGTTCAAGTCTAAGGAGGATACAGACGTCAATTCAAAGTACGTTTAATCCATTCCCACACAAGAATGTTTTTTTCGCCCCCAAAGAAAAAAGAGCAGTCGAAAACAATGTGTAAAATGAAGAAATTTCTTGTTACAAGCACTTCTTTACCATCCAAATTGTTTTGACAAAAGGACAAGTAAACATTATCGTCTGTAAAAACTCTAACTTTGAACCAGACTAAATTTTTGTTGTCTGGTAATGGATTAATGATTGGAAACTGCTCGTTTAAAAACATTCCTCCTTTTGAAACAGTGTATTCCACAGATGTTTCGGCGGAGCCTTAATGTATTGTTTCTCTAACACAAAATTTTCTTACCACCTGACGAGTCAGAAATAAAGGGACGAGAATATAAAAAATACGTAAAAGACAAAAACAAAACAAAACAACAACAACAATTCGTTAGTTGGCCACCTTCGAGCCGTAACTATAGCTTGAATAAGCTGTAGTAGCGACCCTTGTCATGCTGAATAAAATCCTTATTAAGAAATTCATTAAAATCAAAGGGCTGGCGGCACTGTAGGTCTGGTTGTCATGGTCATTTTTTGGTTCGGAAATCGATCTTATAAATTCTGGCTTGAAAAGGAGAAGCAGCTGGTGTAGGCTAAGATCAGCCTACACATATGTGCAGGCTGCTCTTTGCCTATTCTTCCTGTCAAAGCAGGAATATTCCGGGATCAGCATGACAAGGGTTAAGCCGCCAAATTAATAATAATGCTTGAGATAAATATAAGAGGCCAATATTAGCTTCCGGTCAGATTATTTTTATGGCAAACTGCGATCCTTTAATTTTACGTTCGAAGGTTTAATTAACAATTGTCACCGTGAAGTATACTCTGAAAGCTGAAAGTTCAAAATGCTTCCCGTGATAGACAATGACTGCTAACATATCGGACCCGCCAGGTTATGAGGAAACTCCAATGTTTTCCGTAAAAGAAATATTTACAAATACTTCACCCTTTCCCGTTTTTGGAAATTTTAGACGTGTCCAAATTGAAAGAGGTTGCAGATGACAATGAAAACTGGATGCCATTTGAAATGAAACCATCCTATGTGGTAGAGAATATTGTGGAAAAAGGAGAAATTGCTTGTTACAAGCATCAAAGGAACGTTAAATCCGTATTTGAACAGGAAAGGGTTTAAAAGATAGAACGGATCCAGCAGAGGTCAATAAGATTAATTAGTTCGAAAATAAATCAACAATGAGGGTAAAATTAACATTCTAAATCAGAAAATCTACAAAAACCGAAAAGTTTGGACCATGGTCAGCCAGCACATTCCTCGCCAGCTGATCAGAACAATAGTTCTCGCATAAATTAGGAGGTCCTTTTACGCCTGACAAGTCTAATATCGTCCCCTAGGGCAAAACATATAGGACAGAAATTTAAAATTTAAATGAATAGAAACAAATAATATATGGATAAATTAATATTTACAACAACAACAAGAACAACAACAACAAAAAATAAAATAAAATAAAATAAAAAAGAAACAAAAAAAAGAAAATCCAATGAAGGGGGTTTTGTCTTATGAACATCGTTTTCGAACGAAAATGATTAACAAACAATTAACCCATTACCAGACAGCAAAAATTAGACAGGTCCGAAATGAAAGGAGGGGCAGACGGCAAATAAAAGTTAACGAAATTTTAGATTTTCTCCACTCTTTGTGTAGAAAACATGGAAAATGAATAAATTGCTTTCGAACTGTTTTTTCTTGAGGGTCTTTGTGTGGGATTGTGTTAACATACCTATTCATATCAATTATAATTATTGATGCGGAAAAAATGATTGAAAAGCACTTATGCAAAAAAAGTATCTCCTCTCACCCAAACATTTCCTACCATTAAAATTACTCACTTTTCATCTAACTCAAACATTATATTATCGTCTGAAGCTGTCTTCGAATTCATACCAGCCTAAACCATGTCGCCTGGTAATGATAGAGTAGTGATCGATCTATCGATCGTCACAGAGATAAGTCGAATTTTCCAAGCTTCATCAGGAAATTATCCCGCGCATGACATTACAAACGGTTTCGACGGAGAGTTAAACTATCCGTAAAGCAATGATTTCGAGTAACAGTGACACCAGAAAAGTACACTGGGAACTTTTGCTGAACCAAAAAAAGAAATCCTTGGCCAATATATATAATAAAAACAATAATGCAAAGTAAATACCCAGATAAGCCTGCGCGGATGCGCAGACTGGTCTTGGTTTTTGCTTGGCGCAGAGGTAAATAATATGCACAGAATCAAACATTAGAATTATCACAACGAACACCTAATCACAGAAATTTATAAACTTTATATATCCATGATATTTAAATCATCAGAAAAAATGAGTACCAAACTCGTCACAGTTCCTTAAACACAGCGATTTATGTGATTTCTTCCTCATCATTCAAAAAATCAAACGATTCATAAAGTTACATTGAACCATAAACACATACATAAAGTTATTATGTATTTTTTAAAGAACTCGTGGCCCGACGCGCTAAAATGGGCCGTCTGGTGACACCGTTGGGCGATTGCCATCTCTTCTTTTTTCTCTCTCTTCCCTTTTTATGTAAAGATGAGATCAGGACTCGGATTTATAAGACTTTTTCCGTGCTAATTCATTAATGTAATAATTTATCGAGTTAAGATTTAAGATATGTCTCTGCTTAATATGTATGGTAAGTGCATCAGATAAAATTAAGTAAAAAAAAGGCCCAAACAAACAAACAACAACAACAACAACAAAAAACAAACAAACAAAAAAACTCAACAGGTGACACATTATGCCAAAGTGGTTTTAACCCTAACACAATTGTTCTCTATCATGAGTAGATGTGCAATTTGAAATCTTGAGATAACCCCAATGTCAAGGTCACATCTCAAGGTTGAATATGAATATTAAGTATTTCAAGAGATTATCTTCTCCAATCATGAATTGATTTTGACATAATTTTGGACAATTGTTCTCTATCATGGGTAGATGTGCCATTAGATTTTTTTTTCAGATAGCTCCAAGGTCAAGGTCACATCCCAAGGACGAATTTTAGAATTAAGCATGTCAAGAGCATAGCTTCTGAAATAATGGACTGGATTCAAAATAACTTAATACAAGTGTTCTTTATCATAACGAGATGTGTAATTTGAAACAAATCTTCAGATAGCTCCAATGTCAAGATCACAGCTCAAGGTCGAACTTGAAAATTTAGCATTTCTAGAGCATCGATCTGCCAATCATGGATGGATTTCGAAAAAAACTCTACACAGTTTTTTACTATCATGAGAAGATATGCCATTTAGGGAAAAAAATAATATTGTTCCAAGGTCTAGGTCATAGCTCAAGGTCGAACGTTAAAATTAAGCATGTCCATATCATAGCTACTTCAATTATAGATGGATTTCAATATAACTTTGCACAAATGTACTCAGTTATGAGTAGATGTACAATTTGAAAAAAAATCAGAAAGTTCTAAGGTCAATGTCACAGTACAAGGTCAAACATTAAAGTTAAGCATGTCTGGAGCATTACTCCTAAAGTGAAGGATTGATTTCGAAATAACTTTGCACAATGAGGGACATTCTCGGGTTATCTCTCTTGAATACTCTCCAGAAATACATTGGTCTCTATCAGTGTTTTACTTGGACTTTATCATTGGGTTCTTTGCACTGTCTGGTTTTAAGATCAGCTATATAATGCAAACTTTAGAGCTGGAAAATTCGTTTCATCTTGAAAATACGTTTCTTTGTTATTTTTGAACCATAAACTTACACCATCAAGATATTGTAATTATAATAAAACTAGAAAAGGCGAATAAAAAATCGCAACTTCCCCATACTGAACAAGGATAAAAACAAAGGTAATGAAGTGAAAGGACCAATGTACAATTTGGCACACCTCTGATTTAATGGTCACAGTACAAAGGGAAGATAACACAGGAATGTCCCTCATTCTCTATCGTGAGTAAATGTGTCATTTGTAACAAATTTTCAAATAGCTACAAGGTCAAGGTCACAGCACATCTGCGTCTGTCGTTCCGTCCGATCCAGACTGATTAATTTTATAATTTTTTGACAAAGGGAGAGAGAGAGAGAGAGAGAGAGAGAGAGAGAGAGAGAGAGAGAGAGAGAGAGAGAGAGAGAGAGAGAGAGAGAGAGAGGGGGGGGGGGGAGAGAGAGAAAGAGAGAGAGAGAGATTGATAGATAGATAGATAGATAGATAGATAGATAGATAGATAGATAGATAGATAGATAGATAGATAGATAGATATAGATAGATAGATAGATAGATAGATAGACAGATAGACAGATAGACAGATAGATAGATAGATAGATAGATAGATAGATAGATAGATAGATATATAGATAGATAGATAGATAGATAGAAAGATAGATAGATAGATAGATAGATAGATAGATAGATAGATAGATAGATAGATAGATAGATAGATAGATAGATAGATAGATAGATAGATAGATAGATAGATAGATAGATAGATAGATAGATAGATAGATAGATAGATAGATAGATAGATAGATAGATAGATAAATAGATTGAGAGAGAGAGAGAGGGGAAAAGAATCGACCAATCAAATAATACATTGAGACCGGGAGTGATTATTTAACTCCGACATTGTTCTACAAATACAACAAGACCGTTTGTTGGTTAACGACTTAAACGTCGTAACTAAAGCTTATTCAAGATGTAGGTACGACATTTAGGTCGCCAACCATTTTTGAAATATTACGACGATTGATATGTATGTCGAACTTCCTATTGGAGCTCAGTGGCCGGGACCAGCGACCCGTCTATTGATACCCTGCTATGCTCATTCACTTACGTCAATAGCCGGGGTTCACAAATAAAGCGGTCGCTCAAAGAATGCTGTTTTTACTATCCTAAACAGTGTGGAAATTAAAAAATGTATACTTTTTGCAAGTAATTTCTGCATTTCCCACATTGTTTCCTATCAAGAAAGACCGAGATATTCGAATTTCTACTAACTTGAACTTGTCGTCTGTGAATTCTTTGTATTTAGGCCCATGTATTTTTTTACTTCTGGATAAACGATTTCCAGTACTTTGTATTTAGGCCCATGTATTTTTTTACTTCTGGATAAACGATTTACAGTACAATCTAGTGCAAGCATTTTTATTTTATTTTCCACAATGTTTCTACCACATTTTCCGGTTATCTCTCTGTTTCCATACAGTTCAATTTGTCTTCTGCAAGATCTTTATATTTTGAGCCAGTCTTAAACGTTGTCTGAAAATCGGTTTAGCCATAGCTTCATGTACAGCATTTGAGCCAGGTATTGATATAGATAATTCAATTTTTAGTTTCGTGTATCAAAAACGCGCGTTCTGATTGGCCGAAAAAAATACATGTATTCATAACTCCATGAACAAAAATTTTAGCACGCAGCTATTTTGTATGCCTCCGCACAAAATAGTCCTATACAAAAAAGTATCAAAATTTGTTAAGTTTTGCTTTTATCGCTCGATGCTATTAAATTATATATATATATAAAAAAATGAAACGTATTCATACAGTAGTGTGATTAGGTTTTTCGGTTCATACCTCCACGAAAACAAAAATATTCACTTCATTTCTTGAATATAAGAGAGACAAAAAGAGAAAGAAATGGAAAGGCGGGTGGGCGGGCGGTAATTTACTAGATTTTTTTTATAATTTGCACCTCTCAAAAGCGATATCTGTGCTTGCATGCAGACCTCGCCTTTAATCAAGGCTATTAATGAATACTCCGATCCGATCTACTTTTCATGCGGCAGAAGATTGTATTAATTGCGATGTATGTTTTCACATTTAACTCTGCGTGGATTGGAATTTTACTGTTTTAACTACTAACGCAATCCCAGACTAAATTTTTTTTTATGTTACAATACCCTATACCTGTTGAATACAGATAAACCTGTAAAAATAAAAAAAATCTTATTTAACGATATTGAGGCTACATTTACGTCGTTAGGGAACAGTTAGACTTCAGTATAGTCCATAGCAATATCTTCAGTTTTTGACCGTGAGTGTATGAATATTGAAACACCCGCACATCTTAACCCTTGTCATGCTGAACCCGGAATAATCCGGTTTTGGCAAGAGGTATAGACAAAGATCAGCCTGCACATAAGTGCAGTCTGATCTTAGTCTACACCTCCTGTCTGTCCTTTTCAAACGAGAGTCGTTCATGGAATTAGTTTTCAGAAGAAGTATTACTAATTGAACAACAAGTACTACTAGTGCTTTCAGTCCTTGATTTTAAAGCAATTCTGAAAAAGATCTTATTCAGCATGACAAGGGTTAACATGCGGTTTATCTGTACATATCGTCGTTAAGTGACCAATCCTCGTAACTGCATCTTGAGTTTTAGGTTTTGATCGCCTTCCGTCGACGAACAAACACGTTGTCCTACTTCGGCGATGTTTTTAACACACGATCCTATAATTTTAATCGACTAAGAAATAGAGCTTTGGAAAGTAACAAGCAATTTCTTCTTTTCTCACAATGTTTTCTACCTAACATGACCCCTGTATTTCAGTTTAAATAAATTTTGTTTTGTAGTTTGAAACCTCTTTACATTTGAACTAGTCTGAAATTTTGGCGTTTAGGAATGGGTTAAATTAAAGGAGAATTTTTATGTACTTTATAATGTTAATACTTCATTATATTAATAGTGTTCACCTTCGCAGATACGTTTGATCCACTACCACCATCCCTCAAATAAAGAAAATGGGGAAGGGGAGAAAAGAGAGAGTTTGAGACTTACCTGTAGATTGATGACGGCGGTTTAAGACTTAGTTTACGGCTGAGACGGCGACTTTTTTCACTGTCCACAGATCCGACAGACGAAGTCCTAGAGTTATGGATCCTAGGTTCGTATTCCAAGGTGGAGATAATGGAATCTTTACGCCCCGCTGGTTGTGTGCTTGTAATGGTGTCAATAAGTGAGTTTCGTCTCGATTTACTATCTGCTGGTATCGACAGCTCCATGATAGATACCCGGGATATTCTGAAAAAAATCAAGCAGAAAATTAATCATTTCGAAAGTTACCTCCCTTTGTAAATCTTTGTCCCCCCATCATTTCTTGTGTAATCAAATGAAAATAAAATTTGCGACAGTTATATCCCTTTGGTAATTCTGGTGTTTAACAATTCTGTGTTAAAATAAAAGCAAAACTAGACGCTACCATGAGATTTTGGTGATGTCGAATTGGTCTGTTCTTCCACTCATTTGAAATATTTACTATAATGGTTTAAATATATTTGACGGATCGCCGGTGACTCTCTCTGAGATCCGACAAGAAGTTTCACATAGATAGTAAACAGCGTAATTTTGCAAAATTAACCCCGGTCATGATGTACAAGGTATCTTACTGAATTGCTGTAAAATCATAGGGCTGAAAGCACTGATAGAGCTTGTTGCTCAAAAATCAATATTTTTTTTAGAAATCAATTTCATAAACAACTCTGACAGGAGGTGTAGACAAGATCAGACTGCACTTATGTTAAGGCTGATCTTTGTCTGCACCTCCTGAAAAAAAAACCGGAATATTCCGGGTTCAGCATGACAAGGGTTAATGGCCTGTAACCTGTAACCAAAAGGTTTGCGACCTAAACGTATAATCTGCAGCTTGAATAAGCTGTAGTTACTACGTTTAACTATTTCCTGTACAATCTCTGGTTATTACATCCTTGTGGAAACATACTTGGGGAAACATTGTGGCAAAAGAAAAGATTGCTTGTAACAAGCAATTTCTTCTTTGCGCACAATATTTTCTACTCTGTGGGCTGGTTACTTTTCAAATTGCACTCCCTTTTCATTGTCGTCTGCAACTTCTTTGAATATGGACCAGTCTAAAATTTTGAAAAACAGTAAAGGGTTAAGTCGCGAAACCAAAAAACTTGCTTCACATAAATGTCAGCAGTGTTGGAGTTCAAGGTGCACTTTCGGTCTAAATGAATAATTTGATTGGTCGATTGATTCTTTGACTGACAATCTCAATTTGACAATTATTGAAGTGAAAATGATTCTTCTTAAAAGGAGCTTTTAAAGATTTCGTTCGAGATGTATGCATTTTACAGCCATTTTAACGCACTTTTCTTTCATTAATTAACTTTTATTGGCAATATGATTGACCCTCTAAGCAAAGAAACGGCTCATCAGAACTCCTTTGACAAAATATTTGATTAAAGAGATCTGATCCATCAGGGGTCAATTACATACTATTTATTGAGAATAATCATATAGTTAGCTAGAATGACAATACTTGATGCAGGAAATACACCAAGAGCAAAACGTATCGACCCTAGTCCGAATGCACGGACCATGCAGTCGGACCAGGATCGATACTGTTCGCATTTCGTAAGACACATGTTTGAAATATATTACCCGGCAGGCGACAGAGGACCGCCTGGAAAGTGCAAAAATTTTCGACCATGCTCAATTTGCGTGGATGGCGTACATTGACCACAAAAGAAATTTTGGGGGTCATCTATTTCAGGGAATTCCTTAAGAGGTCCCTATTAGCTTGAATGGTCAAATGTTTTATGCAGATGACATCTTCTTTGTTTTATGCGTTCTTCCGATATTTACAGCATATAAAACAATAGGAACAGTTTTCAATAGTTTAATCTTTGTTTGCAAGATTTAAGCGTTTTGATTGGCTGATTTTTTAAATGCCTTAATCAACAAGATTTTAGCACGCAACAATTCTACGAACAAAGCAGATCCATAAAATTTTACTCAAAACAATTGAATATTTGCTTTATTTTGCTTGATATTATTAAATCATAAGAAATGAAAACGGAATTTAATTCATTGTTTTCATCGAGGTATTCTAAAAACTTCATCACACTAATGCATGAACCCACTTTGCATATTCGGATATATTGATTAAATTTTAACGTCATACCACAATGATAGTAAAAAAAAAATGAGAAAAAAAGAAGAAAATATCTTCATTTTTTTCTTAAATGAACATGTACGTAATTTGAAAACAACAACAAAAATACCTATCTTAAAATTTCCGAATAAAAATCTCACCAACCGCACTGATGTAACTATTCGAATGTATTTAGATATCTTTAGATTCGTGGTCATTATTCAGCAATTATCAGTATAACGGACAATTTGCAAAATAGTTTAAAACAAAGCGAAAAGTAGTTGCAAATTGTTGAGAAGAAGTAGCCAATAATATGAGAAACATACCGTCGGTGCGCAAGCAAAATGTCTTAACTACAGCATTGATAAATTAAGAAACATTTTACTCGTGCACAGACGATATCATATTAACAGTAACTTTAACAGTTACTTTACGGCAGGATCGTTAGCAGACATAAGAAATTGTTTGTTAAAAGCAATATCTTCATTCTCAACAAAGTTTGTTAAGTTTTTTGCAGGCGTTACATAGCGGGATTGAATGAAATGGGCTTTAAAGTTTATAGTCTGTGAGCTACCAAAATGCTGTAAATACAGTTCGAATAGAGCTGTATTTACGACATTTTGGTCATCCGCCAACGACACGTTAATTCGCATTACCTTTTTTACCTTTGTCATAATGATCACGAAATATTCCTGCTTTGGCAGGAGCATAGACAAAGATCAGACTAATCTTCTGTGCAATCTGATCTTAGTCTACACCCCTGATTTCTTTACAAAAAATATTGAAACACGATCAATCCTTTAAGTGCTTCCAGTGCTTTCAGAACTTTAATTTCAAATAATTTAATTGTTAGTTCCGTCTATCAAAAACGGGCGATCTGATTGGTCGAAAATTTTAATTCATACCTCCATGAACAAAATTTTGAGTACGCAGTCATTTTGAATGCTTCCGCACAAAATAGTTCACTACAAAAAGGTATCAAAATTTGTTAAGTTTTTGTTTTTTTCGCTCGATGCTATTAAATTATAAGAAATGAAGAGAATATTTTTTGTTTTCATGGAGGTATGAACCGAAAAACCTAATCACACAATGTATGAATCCGCATCGCGTATTCAGTGTGATTAGGTTTTTCGGTTCATACCTCCATGAAAACAAAAAATATTCTCTTCATCTCTCAATACAGTTTCAAAAGCATTTTATCAGCATGACAAGGGTTAAATTTAGGTTTAGTCTATGACGGGTTCATTAGTGGCACGTTTTACACATTATAGAAGACTATTTTCATCTGAGAAGTTTCTTTAAAATGACCTTAAATTGAAAAAAAAATATTCGTATATTTACTCCATTATTTCTGCATGAATCTTTATGTTTACTCACACATTTCTGTATAAATCTTTATGTTTCCTCACATATTTCTGTAAAAATCTTTATATTTACTCATATATTTCTGTATAAATCTTTATATTTTCCCACATATTTTTGTATAAATGTTTATATTTACTCACTTATTTCAGTATACGTGTAAATCTTTATATTTACTCACTTATTTCTTTATAATTCCTTATATTTTCTCACTTTTTCTGTTTTTTTCCCCGAAAAGATTGTGTAATAGATAGAAGCGACCGAATACCAAAATTGAACAAATAAAAATGAAGTACTAAAGATCGTATAACTAATGGCAGACATGTGAAATACATGTATCCGATACCACAGGAATTTATTTATTTGTATTTGATGGTGTTAAACTCACCAGACGGCATAATCTTAGACTGGTTCAAATTGATGTAGACGACAATTTTATTTGATGAAATTCTAAAATATCTTTGGGTTTCGGGATGGAAGGGTGGGGGGAGGGACAATGTATACAAAGAAGAAATTGCTTGATACAAGCAATTTCTTCATTTTGCAAAATGTCTCATTTTTTTCTTCTGGATAAAAGCGGATTTGTGTGAGAATGGGTCAACGGGTCAACCTAGGCTTGCTAGAACATATTTATAAAGACAAAAGTTGGAGCCCTTGTTATAATAAGCAAAACGATTCGTTACTATGACATATTGATGTATACGGACCCTGATTTCATACTATATTAACACATAAAATTCAACTACATGTATATGTTAGGGAAATTATTTTAGTTTCGTCTACCGAAATTCCTCTATTCTGATCGGGCGAAAAAAGTTTCTATACCTCCTTGAAAAAAAACGAAAAAAAACATAGATTTATTTTTCATGCTAGCGCGAAAAGTATTTTGAATATCTTTTTGCATTTTCTTTTTAATTTAAACTCCGAAAAAAGAGTGAAGAAAACAATCATTTTTTTAATTGAGGTGTCAAACTTAGGAAAAAAACAACAACAAACAAACAAAAACAACCAAACCTAATCACACTGCAGAATGTATTCCAACCTTAATGTAAATTCAGCTGAGATAATCTATATTTTACGATGTATTGTAAGCCCAGTGATGACATATACACAGATTTTTGTCAAACAGTTGTTTCTCTATTTCAAAATAAATAAATTAACCCATCGCCAAACAACAAAAAATGAGTCTGATCCAAATCGAAAATAAATTTTAGACAATATTTCAAATTATACCTAAACCTCTCCTATTTTGTAAATTCAAAGGTTTTGCAGGAGAAAATTTCAAGTGGATGTGATTTGAAAAATAACCATTCAGTCGGGTAGAATATATTGTTGAGAAAGAAGAAATTGCTTGTTAACAATTTCTTCTATTTCTACAATGTTTTCTCACTTATAAAATCACAGGGGCGTTAAAATCAAGGATAAATCAGGAAATGTTTGAATTGGTATAATTATTGCCAAGCAAGGTAGAAAACTTAGTTGTAAAAGGAGGAATTACTTGTAACAAGCAATTTCTTCTTTTTCCACAAATTTTTCCATTATCACATGTCTTCAGGACGTCAAAAAAGCGGGATCGTGTTGTACTGGGTTAAGTTGTGCCCATCAAAACTCCCTTTATGATGAGCTGAACTTTCTCTTTCAAGAGTGTACTCTTGCGCGCAAATAGTACGCAATCCGGAATTAGTTAGTACTCTTGCGCGCAAGTCCGGAACTACTTTGTTTTCTTGTGCGCAGGTCTGGAACTATTGTGTACTCTTGCGCACAAGGCAGCTCCACAACAAACTCTGTCTTTGCCCATTCCCACACAATCATCTTTTTTGACGCTTCCAAGAAAAAGGTTTTGAAAACATTCTGAAAAATGAAGAAATTGCTTGCGACAAGCAATTTCTTCATTACCCATAATGTTTCCTACTCCAAATAAGCAAAATTCTTAAATTTTCATCAGCTAAATATTGTCGTCTACAACTTCTTTGAATTTGGACCCGTGTTAATTTTGTTTTCTGGGAATATAATAAACTGGTAATAATTTTAGTTATCGTATATCTTTCATGCCAAATGCCTAAGAAAGGATAAATTTTGTTGTTGTTGTTTTCATTAAGGTTCAAAAAGAAACGATCACACTTCAGTATGACTCCGCTTCGCGGCTTTACGGAGAGTGGTTAATATTCTAATTTCATACCCCGATGAAAATAATAACTTTCTGTTCAATAACATCTACAGGGAGCGACTCGATGTTCTGATCGGAACTCCTCGTTCAATTCTACGAATCAAATCTCGGATGTACATCGTAGAACTATTTTAAAAATTTACGTGACAAACTACCAAATTGGCGGTATCCGTTATGCAAAGCAACTGCGGTAAAATGCACCTCATAAAGTTCCGTAAGAGATCTGTTTGGTCTTCAAAAGAATTTTGAAATCAGAGCAAAATAGGGCAGAACATAAAACAACAAAAGGAAATTTGAGTTTTTCAGCTATTTTGAGATCTCCGAACTATCCGGGTTTACTAAGATTACGTATTACGTGTTCCTACACTGTTTCCGGCTAACAAAATGCACCGTTGTGTTACATGATGCTCCGCCAAATATACGTCCGAGGTCTGTTCCCAAAGCGTTATCTCCCAATAGGTGGCATTTTTCAAATACAGACAATCTTCGGAGTATATGACATGCGCAGACAACGGTTCCCAAAGTTTACGGGCATGGCCGAGTGTCTTCCGATTGTCGGTGTTCCTGTTTTATCAAGCGTCTGACGTCCGATTGTTTCAAGACTTTATTTTGTACATCCAACAATATGTCGGACAATTCATGTTTTGTTGCGAGATGTTTAATTAACCCATCTCAACACAAACCCGCTATTTGAAAACATTGTGGATATACGAAGAAATTGCTTGTGTCAAGCAATTTCTTCATTTTTCCAAGTGATTTCTAATAAAAAATACAAAGATTTTTGAAATTTCATCAACTAAAAATTGTCGTCTGCACCCTCTTTGAAATTGGACCAGTCTAAAGTTTTGTGGTCCGGGTTTAACAGGCATCATAACATCATCTCACCTGATGTTAGAATAATGTTATTTGAAAATTAGACATACATATTTTGCAACCGTTTAGTTCATAAAACCTTCTTTGAATTTTCACAGAGGCCCTTGTACCCTACTTACCGTCGATGCATGGCTGTCTAGGGACTGTATTCAGCTTCCTGGTAGCTCACTCAAAATAGTTTAGATCACAAGGGGGTGACATCTGATAGAAATAACGATAGAAATATCAAACAAAAGTAGTAGGTATCGCGTAAGAATGAGGATCACGGAGTCACGTGTTCGACCCCGCTACGAGCAGAATTCTTTTTTCTTTTTGCAGAGTTATTTGTCTTTCACTCATTTGTGAATACTCTTTTAGAAATTCGATGAGCAGATAGAGGCTTGACAAATTATGCATAAGAAAAACTACGGACCAATGCTTATGTGGTCCTGCGCCACGAAATATTTAAAGTTATGTTGACATTCTAAATTCGTGCTTATCCTCACCAAAAACATTCTACCAATTATGTCATACTTATATTGCCACAAGATAAACAATACAATAGTGATCGCTGAATAGTAAAACCTTAGTGTGATTATAGAACCTAGTAACTACTGCTTGACTAAAGCTGTGGTTGTAAGGTTTTGGAAATATAGCGACGAAAAGCTAAACGCATAGTGAAATACATAATCGAAGGATAATAAAATACAAATGTATAAAATATAACAGCGATGTGATTGGTTGAAAATAAAAATAAATTACAATGGATGTCGTCGATTGTCGAACAAATGTCGTAAGTACAGCTTGATTAGAGCGGTGGTTTATGCATCATCCGCACATTAATATGGACTTTGGATAAAATCATACACACAGCCTAATTGTTTGCTTGTTTTTGTTTGTTTGTTTGTCTATATGTATTCCTATGTCTGTGCTTGTTTGAATATGCTTGTTCGTTTGTTAATCTCCGCATAGTCGGGGGAATTATAATAAATGAATGAATAAATGAATGAATGAAAAGTAGTAAATCAATCAACCATTCAATGAACCAATCATCGATAAATGAATAGATCAATCAATCCAGATTCCGTGAAACAATCGATTAATTAGTCAGTCGTAATTTCTATCACTCGAACAAACAATTAAACAAACAAACTAACTGACAAAAAAATTATTGAATTCATCAGCCAATCAGTCAGTCAATCAATCGATCAATTAATCAATCAACCAATCTATCGAATAACATATTAACCAACTAATCAGCCAACATACCAACTCATCGATCAATCAATAAATCAATCAATCAATTCACAATCGATTAACAAAAATACCCCAATCAATCAATCAATCAATCAATCAATCAATCAATCAATCAATCGATCGATTAATTAGTTAGCGCCCATGGCTTACAATGATGTTGCTAGGTGAAATGACGTTACACTTTTTCAATTATTCTTTGTAATTGTATTGGGTAATGGGTATTAGTTTTTATATGCTTCGCATTGATTTTTACCAAGTTGTAAATTCTTTCTGTCAAGACAAGCAAATACTGCCGGAAAAAATCTTTAGATTCTATCATTTAACGTTGTTTTCAACACATGGGGCGGTAAAGTTATGCAAATTGTCTCGTGTGCAAACACTAGACAGCTCGTCCCATATACGTAAAATACCTCTGACTTGACTATTTGTTGATCTAGTCATGCAGGTATTCCATGCACCGCTTGTGTTTTTACAAGCTCCGGGATTTTATGGTTATGCCTAATGCACAAACACGAGTCACTCGTTCTTCCTATTTTCTAGAAGATAACGATAAAATTAGTTACTTTCTTGACTTTCTCTACCCTATGTATTGTAGTGGTCTAAAAATTTATTGTAAAAGCTGGACTATTCCCTCTTAATCAACTACAATTTTCAATGATTTATTATATTTTTCTAATTTTGTCTTGATCTCTAATACATTCTCCATTTACTCGTTACAAGCAGTTTCTTCTTTTCCCACAATCTTCTCTCAAGTACTCAAACAAAACACCGGGACGTAAAAACCAGGAATCGAACAGAAAAATGGTTAATTCAATGATTCAGCATAATTAACTTCTGAAATCTTGCAGGCATGGCTTGCTTCAGACCGGGATAAACTGTGGATGCTATTTTTCGTAGGCTGGGCGATAAAAAAATAATAATAAATAAAATCAATTTTAGATTAGTGTCATGCACTATCTTATATCCTTTCCACCATTTCAATTATTCCGAAAACTAATCAACGGTTGGCAACCAAAACCTTTACGTGACAATCGTGGAGTAAAACTGTGGTCACAGTTTTTAATCGCTAACCGGAAGTTCTATAAACCATAGCATAAAACAAACTATCCCTCATATTTTCCCCGTAGTCAGCCCGATTAGCTCAGTTGGTAGAGCACTTGAAATCAAACCTCAAGATCACGGGTTCGAGCCCTGGGTTGACCATATCAACTAACAAAACTAATTGTCTTTCGGATGAGACGTTAAACCAAGGCCCCGTGTGACGATGCTATCCATCGAGCACGTTAAAGAACCAGGCGGAGCTCTCAGCAGTTTCGTCCTGTATCCTTGCACTATCCCCCGTAACAACTGACCGTCTTCTGGGGGCGTCGCTCATATGGGCATGTGCTACGGTAGCGACGATAAATAAACGGAAATAATCAAATCAATTTTCCCCGTATAGATGTAGACTTTTTGGTAAACCGGATGTGTTAAACAGTTTATTTTCATGTATTTGCATTTATTTGTCCACATTGTACATAATTGTAAATAAAAGTTCTGTTCTGTTCTGTTTTCAATATAATGATCAGGGCAAAGGATAATTAAGTTAAAAAGCCGGGCGTAAACGGCACGTGAATCAATGCACGTTTTCTTTGTACTTTTTCCCCTGTACGAAGTGTACAAGAGTGTAACAATCAGCTCTGTACCAAAAAAGGACTGCGCCATTATAATGCAAAGCTTAACACATTCTGGAAGTTGAATCACAAGTCATTATAACAGGGTATATTTTTTTCTTAGCGGGTTTAAATTCAATTTATCAGAAATACGAAACAACTGTAAGGTGAACTAGATCGACTTATTCGACCATAGACCACTTCTTCTTCTAAACCAACCGACCGATCGCTGGCCACGCCTATTGACTCAACCGGCCACGCCCATTGACTCAACCGGCCACGCCCATTGACTCAACCGGCCACGCCCATTGACTCCACTGGCCAGCCTTACTGAGCTCCGATCGGATGTGCTTTTATTTGTAAAATCTGTGGCCAGTACAACACAAAACAAATAAAGGTAAAAATACTGGTAGGCTTGAATAAGTTGTAGTTACGACGTTTAACCCTTTACTGTTTTTGGAAATTTTAGACTGGTCCAAATTGAAACAGGTTGCAGACGACAATGAAAATTGGATGCATTTTGAATTTAAACCATCCTATATAGAAGAAAACATTGTGGGAAAAGAAGAAATTGCTTGCTACAAGCATTTCTTCTTTTTCCACAATGTTTTCTAAAGTATAAAAAGATTGGGACGTAAAAACCAGGGTTTGAACAGGAAAGGGTTAAGTCGAAGAAACTAACACATATATACTTCACGAAATTTTGAAATGTGTGGGTAAACTTGTTTTCGAAATTGCACTCGGAAGTTAAAAGAATGGCACAAACGTTATCATAATAAACGTTTCATAAAAATAGAAAACTGTAAAAATAATGAATATTTTTATTATTTTGATTCTAAATTACGAGTGGCCTAATAAGAATTTTGGGTGATATTTTCTGAACACTATGTGCTGAATACTATATTATTTGTCTTTACCCTTTAATATTTTACAAAATTTTAGACCTACCCAAATTCAAAGGTATTGCAGACGAAAATTTTAAGTGGATTTAATTTGAAAAATAACCATTCTGTAGGTTAGAAAATATTGTAGAAAAAGAAGAAATAGCTTATTTCAAGCAATTTCTTCATTTTCTACAATGTTTTCTCAATTACAAAATTACAGGGACGTAAAAACCAGGGATTGAACGGGAAAAGGTTAATAAAATGATGATATCAATACCCAAGAACTACATTCGACAATAACTGTTCCAGGTTTGGTCCAAGTTATGCCCATGAAATATCCTGAAT